>JAECWU010000776.1:0-465849 GCA_018150985.1 Chymomyza costata | reverse complement strand
AAAATATTGTTTATCACTATCAGCTAAAACATCGGCAAGATATATCTAGCTCTTCAGGACTCTGCGATACAGATGTTCATACGGACGGACGAACTTGCCTCAATCGGTTTTTTGAGGTTGTGATAAACATTTTGGTATTAAAAACTCAGAATCTACCATGGCACCTTTTTTTCTTAAATCTATAAGACTCTTGTAGCTATGAATTACAGGGTATAAAAACAAAAAAATAACAAAACAACCAAACAAATGTGCTGGCAACAGTGTGAAAAATGGCAGCGCCATTTTTGTTTGACGCACAAAAGTATGCTTTAATTGAATGTTTACCAGCACTGAAGGCTCTCGCTGCAGGTGTTTGTTTGGCTCTAGAGTTCTGCTGCGAAGCATAACCCAGCAAATAATTGCTGTTTTGCTAAATATCTTATTTAGCCCAGTTTAAGCCTAAAAATTAACAATAATTTCACTAAAAGTTTTCGTTACATTTTTTAGTTATTTATTTTATTATACCCTGTACCTATAGGTACAAAGGGTATACTAGATTTGTGCAATGTATGTAACGGCATGAAGGAGGCGTGGCAGACCCCAAGTCCTTTATACCAAAATGCTTATCATAACCTCGGGTAGCGATTGAGCCATGTCCGTCTGTCCGTCCGTCCGTCCGTCTGTCCGTCTGTATGAACACCTAGATCTCGGAGACTATAAGAGCTAGAGATACGAAACTTTACCAGCTGATGCGCATATTTCCTGAGAAGATCAAGTTTGTTGAATCATGTCCATATCTTTCCCCGTTACCCCGTAGCAGAGTTTCGCGGTTTTTGACTACACCGTTTAATATTTTAGTCTGAAATTTAACAGAGCGATGCATTGTGGTTTAATGCATCTGTATGTCAAAAATAAACAAAATCGGACAAATACAACAAAAGTTATAGCCTAAAATGTACAAATTTCACTACCCCTTCCCTATAAATTGCGTCAATATTTGACTCTACGTAATTATAGTAACAAATGGACTAGAATCACAATTTTTGGTAAGCTGATTCATGTGGCTCTAATGAACCAATCTACATCAAACTTTTATCAATGCAGGCCCCCCACCCCCCGCAATCGATTTATCGTGTTTTCTCCCACACCCCTCAACACATCCCCTTAAAACTTTCCTCATTTACTTTAAATAACTTCTATGACGTAAATTTCGATTTTCATCAAAATCGGTTAAAATTTGTGGAACTTATAGGTATAAATATCGTTTTGCACCAACAAAAAAATGTTCCAATTGGAAATTCTTAGTAAGAATATGCAGGAATAAAACTTTTTTCGAGAAAAAAAGGTACAGGGTATTACACTGTCGGGCACCGCCTCGACTGTATTACATTTTTTTTTATTTATGTTTGTAAAATTTTTCCTAAAACCTTCAGAAGATTCTTTTTAAGGCTATATGCAATATTTTCATAATTATATTATAATGTCTAAGGTCTAGTCACTCGTTGCCCTAATGTTTGTTACTTATAGTATTGTTATTGTATTATAATTAATATTTAAACATTATAGAAATACGAATTGTTTTTCACACTGATTTTTTGCTTAAGACTATCATCAGGCAAGATTGAAGGATTTTTAGAGCTTTTAGAACAAAAATATATCTACAGTATCTTTTAAACATTTTCTAAAAAAAAGATCAAGATGCATTTTAGTTTATTAATGATTTACTCACAACTTAGTGACCAACTTTTAACATGCCATGATCAACTGTCCGTAAAAATTCTGATACTGAAACGAAATCTCTAGCACTGCTCTCGTTTTTAATGCCACAAATGTTCCATTATATTCTGTATCGGTCCAACTCAACCTTTTGTATAGTCTGTAACAAAAATTTAAAAACAAAAACCTTCCTAGCGCACCTTAAAAAAGGCTTTTAGTTTGGTTTTAATATACTTTTCATAGCATTGAATTACAAATACGAAAAACAAAATTTAAGATAAAAATATTTATATATGTATATATGGGTCATTTCTTTCAAATCAGCCACACCATCCGCACACTTAAATTTTTGTAATAAATTAACATTTTTGGGCTTAAAGTTTTCGTTATTCAATGATTTTTGATATTTTAAAATGGCGGAGCTGCAATGGTCGCCAAAGCAAAGTAACTGCGGAATTTAATCTCTATTTTTATCTTATTGTCAGAAAAACATTATTGCAACCCCTCTTATTCAGATACATTTTAGGTAGCCAATTATAAGTACCTTAATAGTTTTTCCAAATTTCAAAATATCGAATCCAAAATGGCCGCCGAAAGCAGAAAATTCATTTTTGTGATTATAACCCGAGTTTGGTATGCAAATATGGTTTTACGAGGCTGCTGATCACGAATCTGGGGCTAGAATTTCAAAATGGCGGACTCGAAATGGACGCCGAAAAGTAATATCAGGTACATAAAGTTAGTATATATATTTTCTTGTGGTTTCTAGATGGAACAAAGGGCCCACTAAACACCATCTAATGTGGGCAAAAGGGGCTGGTGATGCGAATACATAGCCTATTCTTTCCCAGCTGTCAACCTCACGTTCACGCGGTACCCCCTGTCAAAACAAATCGAGACTCTGATGTCCGAATATAGGCGGTATAACCTTATCATCGGCGAGGAGGAAATACCTCGCCCCCCTTGCCAGCTTGGAGGCATGGCCGGCAGCCCCGGAGCAAAGCTCGGATGCGGAAGGCCAATCACCTACCCATCTTAAAAGTCTGATTAACGAAACCAAAGTAAAATATGACGTACGTTAAAGTCGTGCGCAGACGACTTTGGGATACCCTGTACCACCACATTGCAATTAAGTCCGACATATTGCTAAGACCTCCAAGAGATATTTTATTCGGCAAATTTGGCTACGATATTTTCATAAACAAACAGAAACCAGTCGAATTTTGCACCAAACAATTTTTTTGACCGATCGGTCCTATGGGGACTATATAGACAAACCGTTTTTGATCACATTTGGTACAGTGCTTGGGAACTCTAAAAAACTTCCGTGTGACAAATTTCAAACGATAACTTCATAAACAAACGAAACACAACGAATTTTGTACAAAAAACGTTTTTTTACCGATTGGTCCTATGGGAGCTATATGATATAGTCAACCGATATTGATCAAATTTGCTACAGTGCTTGGGAACTCTAAAAAACTTCTTAATGCCAAATTTGGTTACAATATCTTCACAAACAAACGAAACACAACGAATTTTGTACAAAAAACATTTTTCCGACCGATCGATCCTATGGGAGCTATATGATATAGTCAACCGATTTTGATCAAATTTGGTACAGTGCTGGGGGTCTCTAAAATTGCCAAATTTGGTTATGATATCTTTATAAACAAACGAATTATCCATCTAAAACTTTTGCTTTTTTTCGAGGTCCTCTGAAACACCCCTATGGGAGCTATATAATGTAATCCCGATATCAAAAAAATAAAATAAACTTGTCTCCTATGGATTAATATTAATTAATAATACCATCTCTGAGATCTAGGCGTTCATACGGACAGACGGACAGATGGACATGGGTATATCGACTTTTCTAGTCACTCTGATCATACTTTAGGTAACTTTGGGGGGTCTCCGACGTCTCCTTCTGTACGTTACATACATTTTCGCCTGCAACAAACACAATATACCCTTTGTACCATACGGTACAGGGTATAAAAAGCAAAAAAAGAAAACCGATAAACATAAAGTTAATGATATATATAGAATAGAATAGAACTCCGAATTAGATTAATATATATGTAATAAAATTTGAATAATACACTCTGTAGATATTTGCTAAAAAAAATAATAGTAAAATTCTATGATATTAACTGTTTATATTAAAAAAAGAAGAAAATATTTTAGATGAGAAAGTCAATTCAACGTTTACACCTTTCTAAGTTTCCAGTTTCAACAGATGAACCTAAGAAAGATTAATAATTCGATTTATTCATAAATAAAATCCTACACTTAATAATTGTTTGCTGGGTTGCGCTCTTTCAATATATGTCTGCGCATTGTCATTCAGTTTTGTTGCAAAAAATGCTGGAAAATTTGTTGCACATATGCATGTCAACGTACATAATGGCAATACCATTGTATTTGAAGTTTTCAATTTCAGTTTTTTGTCCAATGTGCAGCACATACACTCACTCCCAAACACACACACACACACTCAGCCACTCGTACTCACGAATGCACCCACTCACACGTAGCACACTCACTCACGCCCACACACACACACACAACGCACACTCACTCATTCACTACGTGCTAGCTTGGTTTTCAGCTGCTGCAAAATGCAAAGAAAAAAGTAGATTAAAATGGATTTCTTTTTTAGTTTGTTCTATTTTCAAACTATTCAAAGAGTTGAAAACTCGTTTTTTTTTACTATTTTAAGGATGGTCTTAATAAATAGACTCTATTTACTATTGTATGTTTTGTTTTATATTTTATTTAATATTTTCAGCTCATTCTTTTATATAGTATGATATGTTAGATTTTTGCTGCATGCTGCTTTGCTGTTAAACTTTTAGTTAAAATTCATAGAAATGTTTTTATACACAAAATTTGCTATAAAAAAATATGTTCATATAATATGTAGGTATGTGAAAAGCCAAAAGTGAGTTTCAGTTTCCAATTTAAAAGCAAAAAAAAATTACTGCATGCATAAATTCTAGTTTAAAAATAAAAATATGCGTTCTCTTTAATATTTAAATTTTTTTTGGTATATCGTATAAAATTTGTTTTAATTAAAATGTTATAAAAATTTATATGTATAAAACTCAAGTTAAATTATTTTTTATGAATTTTTTTCAAGTGTTGAATTAAATAACATTTAACGCTTTTAAGTTAGTTTATATAATGTTCGACATAGTACGCATATTGAGTTGAAAAAATAAAAGTCTTCAAAAGTTAGTGCTTTAAATAAAGGGCGTTAATAAGTAAAGTTGATTTTTAATTTATCTTAAGTTGATTATTTTTACACTAGAGTTAAGGTACTTGCCAATGTTTTTTTACTTTCATTCTGTGTATTTTTATTAATTTATCATAAAATGTCAAATCATGCTTTTATTGCAATCGTTGACTAACAACCTTTCATTTGGAGCACTTATACTTATTTGTCACTAAGAACAAGATCATCACAAAAAGATGGCGTACGTTAAAGTCGGGCGCAGACGACTTTGGGATACCCTGTACCACCACATTGCAATTAATTCCGACAAATTGCTTAAAACCTCAAAAAGATATTATATTCGGCAAATTTGGTTACGATGTTTTCATAAAAAAAAAAAGAAATCAGTCGAATTTTGCACCAAAAAATTTTTTTGACCGATCGATCCTATGGGGACTATATGATATAGTCAACCGATTAAGATCAAATTTAGTACACTGATTGGGAACTATAAAAGACTTCCGACTGCCAAATTTGGTTCCGATATCTTCAAAACCAAACGAAACACAACGAATTTTGTAAAAACAGCGTTTTTTTGACCGATCGTTCCTATGGGAGCTATATGATATAGCCAACCGATTTTGATCAAACTTAGTGCAGTGCTTGGATACTCTAAAAAACTTCTTAATGCCAAATTTGCTAACAATATCTTTACAAACAAACGAAAGGCAACGAACTTTGTACAAAAAACGATTTTTTGACCGATTGGTCCTATGGGAGCTATATGATATAGTCAACCGATTTTGATCAAATTTGGAACAGTGCTTGGCAGCTCTAAAATACTTCTTAATGCCAAATTTGGTTACGGTATCTTCACAAATAAACAAATCACAACGAATTTCGCACAAAACACGTTTTTTTGACCGATTGGTCCTATGGGAGCTATATGATATAGTCAACCGATTTTGATCAAATTTGGAGCAGTGCTTGGGTACTCTAAAAAACTTCCTCATGCCAAATTTGGTTACGGTATCTTCACAAACAAACGAAACACAACGAATTTTGTCCAAAAAATATTTTTTCGACCGATCGATCCTATGGGAGCTATATGATATAGTCAACCGATTTTGATAAAATTTAGTACAGTGCTGGGGGTCTCTAAAAAACTTCCGATTGCCAAATTTGGTTATGATATCTTCATAAACAAATGAATTATCCATCTAAAACTTTTGGTTTTTTTCGAGGTCCTCTGAAACACCCCTATGGGAGCTATATAATGTAACCCCGATATCAAAAAAATAAAATAAACTTGTCTCCTATGGATTAATAAGGGATCTTATCTGAAAGTTTGGTTGCTCTAGCTCTTACCATCTCTGAGATCTAGGCGTTCATACGGACAGACGGACAGACGGACAGACGGACATGGGTATATCGACTTCTCGAGTCACACTGATCATACTTTAGGTAACTTTGGGGGGTCTCCGGCGTCTCCTTCTGTACGTTACATACATTTTCGGCTTGCACAAACACAATATACCCTTTGTACCATACTGTACAGGGTATAAATATGCAAAGCTTCCTCAAGTAAAAATTCCCAAATTTTTTGTTAAAATCCCGCGCGTAAAATGTGTTAATTTTTATTTTTAAGCGCTTTTAAATTTTCAAAATGAAAAAACCAAAACAAATTTAAAATATTAAAAAAATTGTTTTTGTAAAAATACAATCAGCCGTGCACCGGAATACGAAAAAACAAAGCCGAACGGTCTTATTCTTTTTTGGGTGCTCCAGAAATTTTTTCGTAGATTTTTTGTCATAAGTTCCCTTTTTATTTGCGATAAATACGTATATTTCCCTTATTTTTCGATTGTACCAATACGCAGCAGCAAAAATCCCACTATTTTGAATGACAAAACTTCATGTATAAAAAAATCCCAATATTTTTTTATATGAAGTTTCGTCATTCCGTGCGAAATTTTCCTACTATTTGGTGGGCCTTTAACACAAAACAGTTGAGTTGGGTTGTGCATACTATTTTTTGGTTTGAGTCACGAGAAAAATAATTGTATGCATAAAATATAATCTAAGAATATCAAAAAATATTGAAAAAATTATTTCATTATATAGGGTTTTTCAATGTTATTTTGGTATTCAAAGAAAAATGCCATTTTTTGAGATAAATGATCGGATGTTTATTTCATAATAAAGAGGAAGGTATGCCGTTAATAATGAAAAACAACATCAGCCAAACGACCACGCTACAGGACCATATCCTTTTCATGAAATTTTCCATAACCAAATCGCAAAGTGGCAGCCCTATGTCCTCGATAGGTCCAATGACCCCGCCGGACCATAAACCGCACCAAACAGTCACACGTTGAGGATGGAGAGGCTTCTCAACAATAACTCATGGGTTTTCCGAGCCCCAGATGCGACAATTTAGCTTGGAAATGGGCCTTATCAGTCAAGATGATTTTTCGTTGGAAGATTTTCACCATTTTTGTAGTGAATTTTAATAATTTCAATGCGTTATTGATGGGTGTATCGTTCCATTTTTAGTAATGGCGTAGTTTTTACTTGTCAAATGTCAAAGAATGAAAGCTTCAAAAGTGACAGCTACCAAAATACCGGGTGATTCAAAATAACACCTCTTGTTGGAAAACCCTATACAATTCTTACTTTTTTAAACCTATTTTACCAATCCATTTCAATTCCTCTTGCAACGAAACATTCGGTTTCAAACCGAATAAAAAATGGTGAAATTGGTAGCACCAAACATTCGGTTTCAAAACGATTACGAATCAAATGTTCGGATTTGTTTTCATGAGCACGACGGAATATTTTAATTTTTAGTTAAAAATCACGAATTTGCACTTAATTTGACATTTTTATTATAAAAATTGAATTGAATTAAGTACTTTGAAATTTTTTATAATAATAATTTCTTTTTAATATAAAAAGTGAATTCCAATTAATCAATTTAAGCATAAATTATTATTATTGTATCTATACTTCAATAGCTTACCATCCAGTGGCGTAGATAGGCAGGGCGAAAAGGGCAGGGTGGTCAAGAGGATTAATCGCCAGCCCTTGTTTTTTTTCAATATGCAAAATAAAAATAAAATTTACAGAGAAAATTTCGTTCAATCCCCCATCGAAAATATCTATTTACACCACTGTTATCAATGCCTCATACTTACAAAAATCATAAAAATTGGAAAATACTTTTCTGACGCTCGTTTGGACAGTTTATGAGAAATTACTTTAGATACAATCAGTATCATATCAGCTTCCATGATTTACGTGGAAATTATCTATTACAAAATTAAAAATCCTCAAAATCGCAGCAAAAAAATTAACTTCACCTATTTTGGTTCATATTTAAAGCAACTTTTTTTAAGTAATAACTTCTTCAATTTGCAAATATTTTTGTCATTTAATAATCTCGAGTAGAGTTCCTAAAATTGTCACAAAATAATGTCTTTTTACTTTTTATTGAAATAAAGTGAATAACTAAGTCATAAAAAGTTTTGAAAATTTTTTTAAAATATAATATATGTCTTATTTACCAAATTAAAATTTATTCCTAACATAGCATTAGCAAATTGGGAACACGTTAAATCTAGTTTTTATGTAATAGTAGAATTTTATTAAGCACTAAAAAACTATGTAAAACCACAAACTACAAACAGGCATAAAATTTGCAGTCCTTACAAACCAACCGCAAATCAAAGCAAGAAAATCCCCAAAAAAGGAAGAAAAGTCTGCCATCACTTTAAAAAATTTCTAATTTTAATGGTCAACACACACACACTTCAACAAATACACACAGTAGTACAGAAAGCATTAAACCACAAAAAAATATAAATCAGTTAAAATGGTGACCGACAGTGAGATACCCTGAAACCCTATTTCCCAAAACAAACAAAAAATTTATTAAATGCTCAAAATTTGGGTTTGATTGTAGGCGCATTCAAGGGATAGAAAAAGTCAACGTTTTATTGTTGATTAGGCTCTCATGAGTAAACATGCCGAATTAGTTTTAAGATGGCGTATATTAATGGTTACTTCCGAGTAGTGCTGGAGAAAACATCGATGATCGAAGTTTAAAATATCTATATATCGATGTAGGCCAACGAGATGTTTCTCCAGCACTACTGCACTCATCAAGTGGGTGTTTGGTAGTGCTGGAGAAACATCTCTGTTGGCCAACATCGATATATAGATATTTAAAACTTCGATCATCGATGTTTTCGCCAGCACTACTTCCGAGTATCTCTCACTAGTGCTGGAAGTAACATCGATGTTTTTAATTTTTTTCCGATCATCGATCGTTTTATTTCGATTTTCGATTATCGGCCAAATCTCATTACGCAGAAAATATGGGCAATCAACGTCATCCACGTCGCAGACACTTTTCGCTTTTTAGAAAAAAACAAATCTCAAAAGTTCCGAAATTATAGGGTTGACTCAATTTTGGCACTTCGACAATATTTTAATGTCAAAAACTTAGATTCAAGCATGTGCCCGTTGAAGGTAATACTTTTTTAAGTTTAGCAAGGCGGAGTTCGCTTAAATCAATAAACCTTGACATGATGCTATGAAATAACCATAATGAAGGGATCTCAAATTAGTTTAAAGATTAGGAGACTTAAATTCTGGCTGGAACAGAACATTTTTTTGTTATAACTCACAGGCTCAAAATAAAAAGTGGTGTAAACTTTACATGTGACAGAGGCCTCCCTTATGGACTTTGGGCAGCTGAATCCTTTATTATCTTTTGTTTTCGTTGTATAAATTTTTGGATTGTTATTTATTATTTATTTGCTTATTTTTCTATGAAATGTAATTAATTTTGAATTTAAATTATGAAAATATAGTTAACTCTTGGTTTGTTTGTTAATTCCATTTTATTATTTGAAAATGCTTATATAACCAAACCAACAGATGGACCAATCTGAATTAATTTAAGCATCCAAAAAATGGCCGCCACATGTACTTCGATGTATCGAAACATCGATGCATCGAAGTTAAAAAATATCGAAAACATCGATATTGGCCAACATTGATGTTTCCCAGCACTAGCTCTCACTTTAAGAACATTATTCAAAGGTTCTTCAAGCTGTTTATTTGTTAACCTTACATCACGGTCGGCACGGCCCTATCCCATGGGCCTATGGTTCACACGTACTGCGATGTACACAAAACGCATGCATGTGTGTTCATTTTTTGAGAGTAAAAAGGCAGGAGCGACCACAGCACGCTCTCTCAACAAGAGCCGAAGTCATGCACAAGCAACTTCGTGTCTCTTGCTTTGCAACGTCAGCGTCGAAATATGTCACTTCGACAGATAATATTCAATACAAACGTAAAAAAAATGCATATGTATAGTTTGCCGACCACTGCCTTACATCCAATTTAGAGCTCTGATGACATGAGAGATAACTGGTGGATTCCTCTCAGCCGGTTGATTGAAAAAACAATTTTTTTTTGTGTTTTTCGAAAGTTAAAAAATAAAATTAGGTTTCAGAAATTAAATGGGGTTAGGTCAATATATTCAAACACTATTTACCGTGCATACTATATTATAATTTTCAGGTGGGAGATAAAAGAAAAATTTATTCGGCCTTATTTAAAAAAAAAAAACATTTGAATTTTTCATAAAAAAGGAGTACGCTTAGGGCCCGACGATATTCCCCACGAGTCTAATTTTCTCGGCTCTGTTAAAAATTTTGGAGATGAAGTGCGAGAGTTTTTCCTGGGCGATCAGTTAGAGGTTTATTTTCAAAGTATGCTTATAGGTATTAATTAAAAACTTTTTGAACTACAGATTTGAATAAATACAACATATAAAATATATAACAAAATTCTCACCGAGATCCATTGCTTGGAATTTTTTTTCAAAACAATTTTTTTATAAAAAAATTAAAAAGAGGATACCAAAATACCCTTTTAATAAACCTCGAAGAACCTTTATTGATACTACACTTCCCGAACAGATAAAGCGCATTTTTTTTAACATTTTGAGTCTCTAGCTCTTAAGATCTCAGAGATAAGTGTGTTCAGACAGACACACATCGCTCAAAACCTCTTTGAGGTCACGATAGGCATTTTGGTGTAAAAAACTTATGGTCGGCCACTAGTCCCCAATACCCTTGACGCTATAGAGTTAGTGTATAGAAATTGCCTTTGCACACATAACAACCAACACACTCTCCTACACACACACACACACCTACACCTACACCAACACTTATACACACACCCACACGCACACACTCAAAGCAGACTTTCAAGTGCACTTACTTGCCAAAAAGTTAATAAAAATAAGTGCCTCTTGGCCAGAACCAATGCAAAGAGCCGAGAAACTAAGGGAACAGAATTCCGAGTACCGAATGACTGCTACCGCCTAGTAACTAGGATGCCCAGTAGCAACGACTGCTTCATATGAAGTGCTGCAAACCGGGCATTAGTAATTTAGATTGTTATAAAATAACTTTTCTAGCATACAGAACGCCAACTGCAAACTGTTGTTAACTTTAAGCAGTTGGCCTCCCCAAAGGCACAAAAGAAATACCACAAGCAAACGAGAACAACAACAAAGATACAAAATAACAATAACATTTTCCAACACATGCCAGACCATGAAAACAAAATGGAGAAATGCTTGGAAATGGCGCAAAGAGTCTTAAGGCAACCCAAGCAGAAACCTGCCAGTCAGATGAAGAGCAAGACCATTGACAATAATTGTTTTTTTTTTTTTTCTTAAAATTTGTATATAAGTTTATCTACATACAGTATAGACTGTAAAGATGCGTATGTATCTGTTGGATACCAAAGCTGCTGCGGTTAGGCAAAGTGGTTTATGGACAACTTAACCGGTTGCGTAAGGTAGCTAATACCAAAAAAAAAACAGTATCCAGCAAATTTGCATGACCTTTTAAAAAAGTTTACCTAAATTATTTTTTATTTGGCAATAAAAAAAGATTATTTTAATAGATGCGCAAAAATAGGCATGCGTCTTGTGGGATTAGGTTGGCCAACTGATAAGCGTAGGCCCCTGGAGGGTGCAAAGTTTTTTAGCTATGTTAAAGTTACAATTAAGTTTAATGTTAAGTTGCAAGAAATTTATTTTAGCACATACTGTTTTGGCACATTCATAAATTTTGAAACATGAATTTATATGTCTCAAAAGTTATATCTAACTTTTAAAACTATTTTTTTTTTTTTTTTTTAAGCATATATTATTTTGGCTGCTGCACAGACTGTATAACATAAAGCATATGTATGTGCTTGCTTCTTGGAGTGGCAGCACCAAAAATTAAGTTTGGGGGGATTTTTTTTCCATACTTTTATCATTTTAGAACATCCCAATGGGAATTCCCGTAGAGCAATGAACGTGCTATATTTGTAGTAACTTAGAATAAATTCTAGCGTTAATTGTATAAATAAAAAATGTAAAAAAGAATAATAATTGGACGGATGAAACCAAATCTATAGAGATATGTGAATGATAATAATATCTCTGAACATCATTATATTTTATTTACCAATTTTTATTGCATATTTTTGAAAACAAAAGAATATATAAAGAAACATTATATTTTTTATAGTTAATTTTTGTAGCTGCTCCCTTTGCGATTTCTGCTTTTTTCTAGCGCTCTCTTGCGGAAAACTTTGAAGCTTGGCATGATGTCAACTTTTTGCTTGCTCCCTCTTGCGGACTATTTGTGAAACTAAGCTTGGCTTGGTTCATATCTTTGTTCATTCAACTTCTTATTTAAATTTCATTCTATATAATATTTATTATATTCTAATATTTTTAAATTTTTTTATTTTTGTCGTTTCGTTTTTTTAAAACCTCTTTGATATACTCAAAAATTTAGATCTATAGCACAGAAAACATAAACAAATATATTTTTAAAATAACACTAGCTTACAAATTTAAAACAATTTTGTTATCCTCAACATGTTTTATTCACTTCCGTAGGAAAATGGCACGCTTTTTCATGGAACGGATTTCGAAATATTTCGAAAAATCCATTTTTCGAAATTAAAAACAAAGTGTCTTTACTTAAAAGCAAATATCTCTTGTTGTAAAACTTCTTTTTATAATTTTTTTACTAAACTGAAGATAATTGAATTACACTTCGATTATGCCTGAAACATATTTTTGTCAAAATAATCAAAATCAGTTTGGTATAGCCAGAGATATTTGCTTTAAGGTAGACACACTTTGGATGTATGTAATTTCGAAAAGAGTTTTTTTCGAAATATCTCGAAATCCGTTCCATGAAAATATTTTTGGACATCATTTTCGTTTTTAACGTGCCCTTTTACCACGGTAGCGAGTAAAACATGTTGAGGATACATTTTGCTGAAAGCTAGTGTAATTTAAATAAGTTCTATATTAATGCTCGTAATCTTTGGGGTGCTTGGTAAACATATTATATAAGGTTTTAAGTTTTCCACAGCAATCCTTTTACTCTGGTGCTGAGTGTAATAGGGTGGCGTCCTAATTGCTGCTTAATCTGCCTCTATCTTGAAATATTTTGAAGATTCGATGAAAAGACACAGGTCCGCTATGGACTGTACTACCAGTCCGCCCCAATCCTCAAAGAAAGGTTTTCCCTGATTCTGCATGCTTTTTAACTCCTCTTCAGCTCCGCAGCTCTGGCAGAAATCTTAATGGGGAATATACATCCTCTCAGCCATTAGGTTTATGGTACAGTGCTCCGTTACAACTCCTGTCATCACCCTGGTCCTCTTGTTGTGAAGTTCGGATGTTCGCTTTGGATTATACCTAGGCCTAAATGCTTGGGAGATGTGACAACCGGACACGATGTCCCATTTTGGTTCGGCAATAGATAGTCCGAAAGTATCTTTGATAGATTTGGTGCTCTTAAATCCATAAACGCAAGAGCCGCAAGCTGTAGAGCAGCAGTCACTTTCTAGGGTCTCAGCAGTTATACCTCGATTTTTTTAAACAGTTGTTGTGGTTTATGGTTATAAAGAGAGATTGCTTAGATAACAAATATTTTTGGTAGCTTCTCCGCATTACCGGTTAAGTCCTATTTTTTAGTTTTTGATATAGTGACCTTAGCCTATCTTATTTACATGCTATATGTACTTTTAAGCAAAAAAAAATAGCTCCCAATCAACTAATTAATGAATTAATCAAGTCAACACTTCCAAGAAACCTCAATCCGGTATCGGCTGAGGAGCAGATGTCCTTCTTCGTCAGTCGGTATCGAGATAAATAACAATGTACGTCAACAGGCGCTGAGGTTCAATACCCAACTGTAGACATGCAACTGAGAAAGCGATAGAGAAATACAAATAAAAAATATATGTAGAGTAAGGTGGAGTAAATCCGACAGTGTGGGTAAACCCGACCTCCCACTGTTTCTCAAAAACGGCAAAACTGAGCGAGCTCATATGAGTGTTGTCGTATAGACCATTAAAAATAAACAAAATGGCAGCATGCTGGTTGTCTATCAGTGTACATTTAGATGCTCAAAACAAAGTGATTGAAAAATAACGGTAAGTGGTTTATATACTATCAACATAGACCTCTATAGTACATATATAGTATTGGTTGGAAGTTTCGTATAATTTTTTTTTATTTGCGTCGTCATTGAAAATGACAGAGTGGGGCAAACCCGACCTTTAAATGATGGGGCAAAACCGACCGCTTTTTTCATTTGTTTCTATCTTCGATCTATCTATTTATGTTTATATTATTAATTTAAGCCCAGCGATATATAACGCCTTTCTTTCCTTACCATTGTTGCATCTAGTTGAGCTTATTTTTCCAGTAATAACAAACTTTTAAGCCAAAAATTTAAAAAAATCAGAAAAATATGCTTGACTGTTTTAAAAATTTGGAATCAATATTAAACAATTTAAAAATAAAATTTTATAAAAATTAATCATATAATACAAAAAAACTGTATGCAATGCTAATATCTCGCAAGTTAACAATTTGATGTTCCCAACTTAGATGCCCCGATTTTCAAGTGTATATTTTTTCATTTGCTGCTAGATAAACCGCAAATTTATGTGACCAACTTGTGACTTGAACAAAAATTAATATACGCTTAGTCTGCACAAAACCAAAACTCAATTAACTTGCAATTTTAATTCCTTGGAAAGCACCAGCATGGCACTAGAAAATAAAAATAAAAATAAAAAAATAATACGTTGACCAAGTTGCCTAATCGGCTTTCTAATTAAGTGTAAATTTTCTAGGGAATTCTTGATATTGCAACAAGAAGCAAGTGTGTTGCCACTGCCTCTATATTTTTACTTGTTTTTCAAATCTATTTTCTTTTTGCGGAATTTAATTAAATTTCCACACTTCAAAGCGTTGGCAATGTGTAAAATAAAAAGCCAAGTTGACTGTATATAAAAAAAAGAAAATAAAAAAGACTTTATTTTAAAAAGGAAATCTTAATTTTTTGTTGTTTTTTTCCCCTTGTATTTTTGCTACAACTTCGTTTCCTTCAGGTTACAAATTGTTGCCGCTGCTTCAAATGTACTTTTTTCTTCGTCTTCTACTTCGTTTTTTTGTACTCTCATTCGTTATTATGCTTTGCATTGCTTTTTTTTGCTTTATTTCTATTCTTTTTTTGGTTTGCTTTAGCTTCCTTTACTAATTAATTTCGATTCATTGAGCACTTTTACAAGAAATTACACACCCACTCGGGGCTTTGGAACTCGAAGCTCGTCTACAATCTGCACGACTTGGTGTTACATTGTACACACACACACACGAACACACGAACACACAGATACACATCGATTGATACATACATATATACATTTATATCTATGTGCCAGATTTCAGTTCTCTCTATGCCATCGCTTTACTTTTTACTATTACTTTGCAAGTTTCCTTTCTTTTATGCCCTCTAACCATACGGTGATTAACAAAAGTTCGATTACTTTTTTGCCAGTGTTTGTAACAGAGCAAAAAAAAAAAAAAAATTGAGTGTCAGTTCTTGGGAATACTACGAACTTTTCATCGAGATTGAACAAATTTTTTTTGCGATTGTGTGTGTTTTACTCTTATCTAGTAAAGATTTGTGGAATACATTAAGATAACGTAACTGAAGACAAATTTTCATGGATGACTTTGACATGAAAGTATTTTTGTAAATCAAATGTAATTCAAGGAAATCTAGCTATCAATACGAAATAATAAGATCTCGATGTTTGACAAAAATCCCTAAAGAGCTTCATAGAATTCGTTTAAAATCAAAAAATAAAAACGCAAAGTCTCAGATATCTTGATTGCGTTTCAAAACTTCTTTCTATCTGCGGTTATATGAATTTATTCTATTTGCAACTATAGATAAGGAGCATATACATATGTATAGAACAAAGTTCTTTAACGGAGCCTAGAAAAAAAGGTTTACCAAAAACGTCACGTAACGAAATGATGTATGGAGTAGGCTGCAGCTTGAGAAAATTCGCTTCAGTCTCAGGTTCTACTCTCAGTCAAGACAGACTTTTTTTATTGCAAAGTCCTTTAAAGGAACTAAGACCGCAAATTTAGAAGAATCGTCACGTAACAGTGTAAGGTATGTTGTGTGTTTATTTGTCAGAATATTGAGTAGAATAAAAACAATTAGGTCAAATCTTATATAAGGATGGCGAGTAGGTAGTCCCAGGTTCCTTTCGCAGTCGAACCAAATTTTTTTTTCTTCACTATAATTATATTTTTTATTTCTCAAAATGGGAATTAAGAAAATAAATATTCTCTCTCTCTGTCAATACATGCCTATAGCAGTAAGTGCTGGTCGATTTTGACATACCCAAAACTTCATGAACCAAGCTTAGCCAAATGGTAAACAAACCGCTAGTGAATTTCTTTTTGCATTATATACTTTTGGTTGTGTGACAATGTCTAGTTTTGTGCCAAAAAAACATAATTTGCAGGAAGTGTTGATTTTCTTGTTGCGTTCGAAGAAAACGGCAGCTGAAGCGCATCGAGAACTCCAAAAAGTGTGCGGAGATGCTGCTCTAAGCGAAACAACGTGCCGTGATTGGTTCCGTCGCTTCAAAGACGATGACTTCGATGTTGACGACCGTCCACATAAAGAAAGACCCAAAACCTACGAAGACGCTGAATTGAAGGCATTGCTCGATGAGGATTCATGCCAAACACAAGAAAAGCTTGCTTTAGCATAAGGAGTTGACCCCGCCAAGCCATTTTCAAGCGATTGCATGCGTTGGGAATGATTCAAAAGCAAGGAACTTGGGTTCCTTATGATTTGAAGCCAAGGGACGTTGAGCGTCGTTTTTTCGCCTGTAAACAACTGCTCCAGCGACAAAGTAGGAAGATTTTTCTTTATCGCATCGTAACGGGTGATAAAAAATGGATTCATTACAGCAACCCAAAGAGGAAAAAATCTTGGGGACTACCCGGTCATGCTTCCACGTCACTGGCTCGGCCGAATATTCACGCTGCGAAGGTTATGCTGTGCATTTGGTGGGACCAGGTCGGTGTTGTTTATTTTGAGTTGTTGAAACAAGGCGAAACCATCACTGGGGAACGGTATCGAACTCAATTGATGTGATTGAGCCGAGCACTGCGAGAAAAACGGCCACAATACGAGCAGAGGCACGAAAAAGGCACGAATCTACTGCATGATAAAGCTCGGCCTCACGTTGCCAATCCTGTTAAAATCTACTTGGGAACGCTCAAATGGAAAGTCCTACCCCACCGGCTGTATTCCTTAAATATTACGCCGTCCGATTATTACTGGTTCCGCTCGATGGCATATGGTCTGGCTGATCAGCAGTTCCACTCATATGAAGGTATCGCAAAATGGCGAACACTTCTACCGTATTCGAGCACTGCCAGAAAGATGGGAAAAAGTTGTAGCTAGCAATGGGCAATACTTTGAATGAGTCATTGGTTACCATTTTTTTTTACAATAAAGCTATGTATTGTGTAGATATAATTGTTTAAAAACAAAATTGTGTTCCCAAATCTATATATATAAAAATGAATGTATGTTTGTACGAGGCTTATAGAATCCACTTTATTGCAGTGTGATTGTGTTCATATTTACAGGCTATGTTCGGTATGTTGTCGAGAAGGTTTACAACATGATTATGGACACCTTTCGATAGGTTGCGCTGACAGACGCACATTTTGTATTGGAAGCTCATTGCTAGTATTAAATAAATTAAACTGTCTTGAAAAAGAATAAGCAGAAGGAGCTTTGTTTTTAATATATATTTTTTAATCCACATTTTGTATATAACTTTTGACACAATGCATAATAATAATTATAATTAACTATTTCGAATATAAATTTTATTTTTTTTTTTAATTTTATTTCGTACATGCAATATTTATTTTTATTATATAAACAATATTTTACTATAATATATATTTTTTTGGTACAATTTTTCATTGGTTTACAATATAATTTTTCATAAAAAATATTCTCTTTTGAACATAGTTTTTTTGTAATATTTACTTTTATATTATTTTCTATTTTTTGTATAATTTTTAACTAATTAATAAACAAAAATCAATATTTCATAAAAAAAATATTTTTATTTTTAAACATAGTTTTTTTAATATTAATTTTTTTGTGCGTGCATATATTATTTTCTACGTTTGTATAATTTTTAGTTAATACAAAAATATAATTTTCACAAAAAAAAAAACATTAATTTTTAATTTTTTTTTTTTTTAACAATAACAATTTAAACAGCTCTGAATTATAAGATACATTTTATTTATTTTTATTTAAAAAAGTATTTGATTTAGAAGGTTTTTTTAAAAAAAGCCAAATTTTTATCTAATGTTTACATTTTTTTAGCTATATTTTGTTTCTGATGCCAAATTCTAGTTTTATTAAATGAACCTATTTCAGAATAAATGGTTGGGAGCGAAGTGGCTTGGTTTTTGTTTCAATTCACAGAAATATTCTTATGTTTCAGCTTAAAGGCCCATACGCATATAAAAAAAATATCCCAAAAATGCGAATTTTTTTTAATATTTTTTTTTGACATTTCGTGTGGAATTTTTGCATGCTGCGTATGGGCCTTAAGCCAGTAAGGAAACCCTGTTTTGTTTGGCATGGACGTCTTTTAGGGGATTTTAAAATTTTCTCGAGTTTTCCTCAGTTTTTCATGTGAATAAAATTTTGAATGTTCATAATCTGTGATAAAAAGGGACGATAAATATGTTTTACGTGGAAGATCATGTGTATAAGACACCTTTTGCCGGCGACTTGGGGTTTAGCCGGTTTGGTTGACTGGGATTCTCCTATTTTGTCATTCCGTACGTGGTAAGGAGAAGCTACAATTCTTCTTAGTATTTCAGATTAAAACACTTGATGTGCAGCCACTGCAGAGTGTTCCATCGTCTACCATTTCATATATCCTTAGCTGCTCTTTGAAAGCTTCAACAAATGAGTGCTTGAAAATTGTTGCCAGCAAATTTGTTGCTATTGAAGAAATTGCTTCAACTGTGGCACAAAAGTGATGGCAAATGGAAGAGAGCACGAAAGTTGCCAACAATTGCTCTAATATGGCATAGAGCGTGTGTATCCTTATACATATATATATATGTATGTTCTGTACTGTACGTGTGTATATCTCTGTGTAACTAGGATTTCATATTGGTCAGGCGGATTTTTCTCGTTTGTTCTCTGCCAATTTTATCGATGTGTCAATTAAATGGCTTTCTGTGTAATACTTGTGTAAGATATCCACATTAAGTAGCTTGGCTTTAATTCTTCAAAGCAAATTGTTAATACCAACATAGCTTAAAAATATGCTATGGCTTTTAATTAACGTTTTTTTTTTTGCTGTGTCTTGCATTAATTCTTACAAGCTTTAATTTGCTGCAAATTTACTCAACCCTTGGCACATGCCACATGCAAATTCATTTAAATTTTTTCCACATATGTAGCAAATTGAGTATTCCCTGCCTCCGTGTGCCCCTCGTGCTACCTACTACACATATGAAATTTCCTGTTTAAATATCTCACATACCAACATTTTATATACAAAATTGTTGGCCAAAGTTTACATTGTTGCATTAACCGAAAACCCACAGAAGCCTCAGAAAACAAAACCGACACGAGGCACATCAACGGCAGAAATATTATATGAAAGTAGAATATAATGTTGTATGTACCTTTATACATTTGTACGTCAGTGTGTGTGCGCGCGTATGTATATGTTAAATAAAAATTAAATACCAGATGGAAAAAAAGAGAAATTGTAATGCAAGCGAAGTAAAATGTATTAAATTTTTAGCATGCTCATTAAAAAAATATTAAAATAAAATTTCTATGGTAACCGCCGTATGCGTTATACACACACACACACACACTCAAGCACATCACATAACACACTTACACATATGCACTAATAATACCCACTTGT
Organism: Chymomyza costata; assembly: GCA_018150985.1. Lineage (NCBI taxonomy): Eukaryota > Metazoa > Arthropoda > Insecta > Diptera > Drosophilidae > Chymomyza > Chymomyza costata. The sequence continues at coordinate 445,517 of JAECWU010000776.1, read as the reverse complement.
ATTGTAAAATACAAAAATAAAAATAAATAAAAACGTGCTAGCTTAGCCATATTTAGGGGAAGCGAATTTTTGATACTCTGCTTTTGGAGAAACAAATTGGGAAGTATCTGCTTCAATACCAAATATTGGATGCATCTATTCGTAAAATTTTCAAGCAAACGAATGCTCAATGCTCAAATTTCAAAGCTTCAGGTTTTTCAACAAATGCATACAATGTAGATGTTTCATTCTAACTTCAGATCTAAAAATCTTTCAGACGTTCTCGATAGGGCTCAACAATGTTACAGCTCTCCATTATGCATAAAAATAGGCTTTTCTGGTTTCATGAACCATTTTTTCATTTGAGGGAACAGCTAGGTTTCAAAAACTTTATAATAAATAAAAATAAGAAATTATAATAATAATAATAAAGCATATCAACAAAGTCAATTTGCAGCATGGATGTAATAATATAGCAAGGGACTGTACTTGTTAAGAATTCAAGAACTTATCATGACACGGAACATAATTTTTTTGATATGAAGGTTTAACAAGCACAGTGTTAAGGAACTTCAGAAGAAAAAAATTTTTTTTCTGATTTGGAACGACCCGGCTCAAATTTTTTTCTTAGGAACAAGATGCGTGTATTCAAAAGTTTTGAATTCATTTGTGTTAAGGCCAGTAGTAGGTACAAGTGCTGGAGAAAACATCGATAATCGAAGCTTAAAATCTCTATATATCAATGTTGGCCAACAGAGATGTTTCTCCCGCACCTCTGCTCTCATCAAATGTGTGTTTAGTAATGCTTGAGAAACATCTCTGTTGGCCAACATCGATATAAAGAGATTTTAAACTTCGATCATCGATGTTTTTTCCAGCACGAGTAGGTACAACTAATTTCGGCAGATGATTTTTACATGTGTCCCTTGCACAACACTGGCACTCTACAATCCACTTTACACAAAGGATTTTATAAAAGAGTCTGCTTTCATATTAGCTAAAATTAAATAAAATTTAAAATTCGAACAAATTCGGAAAAAAAGAGTGAATCCAAAAAAATAAGACAGGTCGGATATACTTTTTTAACTTATTTTATGTTTCAAACTCCTTAAGAAACCAATACTACGACATTTGTAGGGTATTTAAGAAATGTGAACACGACTGCTGACTGAGCTGACTGGTTGATGGCAAAACCATGAGTTCGCGGAAGGGTAAGCAGACTGGGCAAAACATTAAAATTGGCATCACACACACACATACACGTGGGCGCCCACACACAGACGCCTGCACATTAAAACAACGACATGTTGTTACTACACAGAGACATACATACAGAGGGTTTAAAATGAACCACCCTAACTCTAATGCGGTCCAATTTTCGTTGAGTGAAACAAAGTGCAAAGATATCAGAGCCAGCTTCAGTCCCAGTTCCAGTGAAGCGCCCAAGCAGGAGAGCTAAGCCAACGTGAATATGTGAATATCAAGATTTAATTTAAAGTTAACTAAGTAAGATTAAGCTTTTGCAACGCATACACACACACATAAATACACACAGATACACACACACACACACATGTCCATTTGCAGGGTGCAAATGTGTGCTCTAAAGAGAGTAGGGGTGCAGCGCAGAGCAGTGTGGAGCAGGGCAGGACGCTTGTATCAAGTAGAGCAGAAACTCTTAATAAAGCAATTGCCTCTGGCAGTCAAAAAGTAAACGTCGACATCAACGTGAACAGCGGGGATGAAGTGGTAGCTGGGGGAAGTGGGGGTATACTGAGTGTGCGGGTTTTTGTCTAGGACAAGACCCCCACTGTACATATGTGTGTCAGAGGCGGAACTAGCAGAGAAAAGTGAAAAGGGTACGAGCTTTAAGAGAGGGGTCCGTCATCTAAAATCAACAGAATTTGCTACGAAAAACTTAAAGATAAAATAAATTATTTCTAAAGGGGTATATGCAGTTCGAAAACTTTCGAACGAAATGACAAAACTTCATATAAAAAAAATTCCTTTTGGGATATTCCATTTGGGATTTTTTTCATTTTTTATATGAAACTTTGTCATTCCGCGCGAAATTTTTCGAACTGCGTAAAGTCCTTAAGTCAAAATTTTAAATAATTCAAAAATTCGTGGTTTTTGGAGAAGAGGAGAAAAAGAAGAGAAAGCCCCCTAATCATCAACTGAATTCAGCACAATATTCTACGATAAACTTGAAGCTAAAATACATTACTTTCAAACCAAAATTTGTAATTCTCCAAAATTCGCGATTCTTGGAGAAGAGGGGAAAAAGAAGAAAAGGCCCCTAATCTGAATCATCTCAATTCAGCAGAATACTCTACGAAAAACTTGAAGCTAAAATATACATATTATTTCTAAGCCAAAATTCGTAATTCTGCAAAAACATTTGTTGAAAGCATGAATCGAGAAGTAGATTAGTGGTAGATGAGATGATGTACCTAAAAGGGTAAGGATACTTTGAAATTTCTTAAGCCAGGAAACGATTTTTCTGTATGTTTTAGTTGTCCTACGTAAATTTTACACCTTATCTGCGAATGTATCTGAAAGTTCCTTTTGCATTCTTGTTAGGATCAAAATCTTTCAGGAATGGTGGGTGCCCCACAAAAGACTGTGCTTTTCTAAGGAAGCAGTAAAATATTTTTTTTCATTAATATAAATTTCGTTTGGAACGCAAGGGAAGTTTGTTTATGAAAAAAATGTATGTTCCACTTAAAAGCCTAGTTCCGGCCCTGAATCCAAAGAGGAAGTCTTCGAGCGCCGAAAACTAAATACATATTTAATATTCTTAACAATTTTTAACAATTCCTAAGAACCCCTGTCATTGAATCAAATTTATGGTCGGAGTTGGATGGTATTGATCTGGACAACGTTTACTTTCAGCAAGACAGCGCTACGTGCCACAGAAGCAACGAAACCATTGCTCTTTTACGGGAAAAGTTTCCGGACCGTGATTCAAGACCTCAAGATAGAATTCGTGAGGCTATCGAGGACATAGGGCAGCCACTTTGCGTTTTGGTTACGGAAAATTTTATGAAAAGGATATGGTCCTGTAAGCGCGGTCGTGGGGGCCATTTGTCTGATGTAGCTTTTCATTATTAACGGCATACCTTTCTCTTTATTATGAAATAAAATTCCGATCATTTATCTCAAAAAATGGCATTTTTCTTTAAATACCAAAATAACACCTCTTATTGGAAAACCCTTTATCACACTACGAACGCAATTTGGGCGCCCCGAATTTTGACTAAGTCCGCCCCTGTTTTAAGCGTATGCGTTTGTGTGTTAGTCTGCAGTACTTTAACAGACCCTTTTAGAGCCCTGGCATAGTAATTTAGTTGACTGTTTTATATAGTGGATGCCCAAAAGGATGGCCAGTGTTAGTGATGTAACTAGCAATATAGATATATATATATCTGTGTATGTGTCCACGATTTTCAGTTTTAACATAAACGTTATCAAACTGCCCTATAATATGACGCTGTATGTAATGGCTATTAATATATCAACTGGCATATTGGATAATGTTGCAAAAGAAATTTAAAACGAGCAGTCGTCCATAACCTCAACTACAAATTGGATTTAATTAGGTTTTAGCTAAATAGATGAAAGCACGCACAGTGGGCTAAGGTAAACGATTTTTTTGATGTTTTTTAAATTTTTGCTAAAAAAGTAGGCATATAAGTAAATTTTTATCAATTTACAAAATAGTTGCCTACTTTTGGGCTTATATTTGAGCCTATCTTTCAAAGAAATTTTACTTTGTAGTGCTTTATAGCGCTAAGAACTTATCATATACATATAGTAGCGGATCTATGGGGTTTTAGGTACGGACATAAAAGGCCGGCTTTGTGTGCAAACAACGAACAATGCCGTCTTTTTCTGTGACCATTTGGTTAAAAACGGAACGAATACTATCCAACAACTACCGAATTCACCTAATTTGGCTCGCTGCGATTTTTTTCTATTCGGTTGACTCAAGAAACCGCTCCGTAAAACGCGTTACAGCACCCGAGATGAGGTCATCGAAAAATCGAAGACGGCTCTGATGGCCATACCGCAAATCGATTATAAAAAAATGTTTTAATGATTGATTCCGGAAAATTTTTGATCAAGGTAGTCTACGCTTCGAAGTGAAGAACCACCCTAAAACCAAATTCGGATACGCCCCTGCATACATATAAATCTCATTTAAGAGCCTCAGATTTATTATAGATAGTTAACAATATAAAAGATTGAAATGAAACCTTTCTTCTTCATATTTAAAATAAGTGAGTATTTGTAAAATAGTTAAACATTACTAAAATGTTAATTTAAAATTTAAAAAATAATCTAAAAAATATTAATAATAAATTTTCTTGATCTTCCCCATGCCTGTTAACTTAAAACTTTTAAAATGTGTAAGCATGACAGTTTTGAATTTCTTTTAATGAACACTTTTTACTAACTCAGAACTAAATTTCAAACGTTAAACAAACAGTCGTTTACCCGAAATCTCTTCAAGCCGCGTTTACTGAAACTTTTTCTTTTGAACTTTTTTTTTGCACTAATAACTTACAATTACTTTACCCAGCATGAGCTCCTCCAGCACACGAGAAACATAATTATACTATAGTATATAAAACACTAAATAAAATTTGTCTTATCAGCCATCAAAATGTCCCACTGTGCAGCATTCGATGCAGTAAAAGCAAAATCTGTGCGCAAAAGGCAAATTACATACTTAGCAACAGCATATTATTTGCAGCACCAAAAACAACAACAACAACAGTAAAGGACAATTTGGACACAGGAGAAGGACACTTGGTATGTGGCCGTCGCATTGCCCAAAATCCCTTTTATTATTATCTTCATATAAGAAAATATTTCATGCAATGAAACAAAAAAAAAATAACAAGAATAAATAGAGGGAGCAAAATAAAAAACAATTTTTAATGTAAACATAAAAGCAAGTTCCGAAAAGCTAGTTTTGCATTTTATAATCAGCGTAAAGCGCGGGGGTTGCCAGGCGCACACACATACATAGGTTTATATACACAGATACAAGCACATACATACATACAGCGAGACACAGAGAGAAATAAATATGTGTAAAGGGTGACTGTCTAGCCAGCATGTGCTGCATTTGATGCTTTTGGGCTGTTGGCAGCAAGTGGGGTAGTTGTTGGTAGACGCACACACACACATGCAGTGATACACAGCACACACATATATGTATGTATGTATATCCACAGAGACATGCAGACTCACGTACAGACATATAGCCAAAGGCCTTAATAGCACTGGGCTGCCTTTTATGCTTTGTCAAAGGAAAATTTTATATGATTTTTAATGCTTCGCGCTTCATAAAAATGTTGCCAAGGCAAACAACAAAAATACACAAAACACAAACAGACGTACACTGCCGACAAAAAGTTTACGCACATTTAAATAAAACATAAGAAATTTGAGTGCCAGCATGACGAGAGCTTTAAGCGACAAAATTCTTGTTGCAGACTTTCTATCGGGGAGAACTCTTGACCACTCCATGACCATATTCCAGTCGAAATACTTCGCGAAAAACTTAGACTGTGGGCACTGGTACTCCTATTTCCGCCAAAATTCGTACATTTTCATAAGAATTTTTTTAGAAAGATAAGATTTTCCACAGCTATTTTGGAAAATTTAAATATAATCTTTGATAAGTTTGAGCCGCGTCAGATTTTTTTTAATATAAATACACATGTTGGAATAAAGTTGGTAAAATGCAAAACAAAAACTTTAAAAAAATGTAATAGGTATATTTCATGCTCTTTTATAAAGGGTCATCAATCTTGAGATTTTTTTTTTTAATGCAAAACAACACCAAAATTTAAAATGAATCGGAGAATCTTTATTATCAATAGAAAGAACCTTTCTTGCCATTCACCTTTTAAAGGTTGTTGTGATCAGGTGTTGTATGGATTCTTCCTCATCACAGCTGAATCTGCATGTGTTCAAATCTAATATGCCTATTTTGTGTAGGTATTTTCAGACTTTTCCTGTTTAGAGTGAGAGTAGTGTTCGCTTTTTTGGCGTCGAAGTTCAGGAATTTTTTGAAATGATTGAGGCCGTCAATGCCATTCCAGTATTCCGTGATTTTTTGCTGAGTCCATTTCTTGGTCTCATGTTTAATTCTGTTTTTGTTAAAGCCGAAAAAGGGAGTAGGGCCTATAAATGACTTTTCCGCCCCCTTTTTGGCGTAAAGGTCCGCCTTTTTGCCTCCCTGTTCTTCGTGTCCGGGCACCCAAATCAAGGAAACTTCATTGTGGGTGGCCAGTTGGTTGAATGCGTTGTTACACTCTGTAAGGACATTAGAAGTAAATGTGTAGCTCTTTAGTACTTTGAGGACTGATTGACTGTAGATTTCTCTTAAATCATATACAACAATCATTTTGTTCATATTTTTACACAAATTTTTTTTGTTTAAGTCAAAAATAAAATAAAATCTAGTTTTAATAAAAAAAAACTTTGCCGTGGTTTCTTTTTGAAAAACCATGTTATCTGTTACACTCCAAGGCATTACACTTCATACTAGGCTACACTAAACATGTTTCTTCAACCTCTTTCCAAATTTCCCCATCAAGAACAACAGGAAGAGTAGCATAGGAAATCGATATTAGAAAACAACTCCAGGAATAAATTGTGCTCAGGATAACTTGTTGTCAATTAAGTTGGAAAACTTGTAATTTAATTCAAAAGAGCGAAAATTACAAATATTTCTATACCACAAAGAAAAAAGGACTTGATGATTAAAAATTTTACGAATACGTGTGTATATATAACGTTTGCAATATGGAAATTAATACTGATCCACAAAAAGCTATCTACGCCACCAATACGACATAAACGAATAATTTTCGGCTCCCATATCTAAAAAACTCACAATAGTCAAGACTTTTTATAGATTTTATAAATTTAAATAAATGCTTGAGTTTTACTCGTGCCTTCGTGAAGTGCGGACGTGTTTTTTACTAGTCAGTTTTCTTCGATTTTTAGTGCCGTGAAACAATCATTTTCGGGTGTTCCTCTGGTTAATTCCAGCGCGAAACGCATTTTGGGTGGGTGCTCCGCTGGCACAGCTTCAGTGCGTTTAGCGCTCCTTGATTTTTGCGTGATTCCGGGTGCTCCGGTGCATGGACAAATCCACATATCATCGTGGTAGTGATTCTTGATTTCCAAGAAAATTTGAAAAACTGCAAAATTTACTTTGCCTCTACGGGGGTTTGAACTTGCGTCGCCTCGCTTGTTAAGCTACGTCGTTTCCTCTTAAGCCAACGCCTTGTAGGCGCTCGAGCCGAAAAAAGTGCTTCACAAACTATTTACATTGTGACAATTAAATCTATAAATAAATAAAATAATAACTTTCTGCCTCAGTCGGGATACGAACTCTCGACTTTGTGTTTTGAAGTCCTAAGCCTTTACCACTAGGCTATAGTTTGGTGGACGTCCGGGCTTCCAAAATTACAGTTTGTGGTCAGTCAGGCCATACAAGTAAACTTATAATTATACTCATCGACTATCCATCACCATGGCCTCTTATGACGTAGGCTTAACCTCGGCCGCAGCTACTGCTTTTGCCAAAGTAAATGAATCGGTCGGTCATTCAGTCGCCGAAAAACCAAAAAAGTCACTGATACCATCCTGGCAAACTGTGCCGGTCAAAAATAAGCCTGTCACGACCAAAAGGGCTGCTCCTTGCTCTCCCGAAACATCTCGTAAGACCCTCAAGCCCAACCAAGAATCTGCGACTGTTACTATAAACCGTGCAAACCGTTTTGCCGCATTGGATACAGCTTTTCGTAAAGCTCTCAACGATCCTGAGGAAGACGACTCGGCCATTGAAATGAGGGAGCCATCCGTGGTTCAACAAAGCGCACCTCGCCTAGAGAAACCTCCGCCAATCATTCTTAAAAGCTGCACAAACGTCCACGAGCTCTTCAACGATCTGTCAGGGATTGACGAAGAGAAATTTCAAGCCATAACCGGAGGCGAATCGCTACGAATTAATGCTACTGATGTTCCGACGTTCAGAGCTATTGTAAGCAAACTTGAAGCCCTTGGAGCCGAATTTCACATTTATCAGCTAGCTAGCGAACGAGCATATAGAGTGGTTCTTAAGGGTCTTCATTACTCTACAAGCCCTGCCTTCATTAAGGAAGAGCTATCCAAACAAAAATACTCGGTTCGCAATGTTTACAACCCAAAAAGCAAGAGGGACGGCTCTAGCTTAAATTTGTTTTTCGTAGACCTAGAGCCAAATATCGGAAATAAAGATATTTTTGCAATTAAATCGCTCTGCCGGCAAAAGATCTCTGTGGAGAAACCACATAAGAAGATCGATTTTGCACAATGTCATCGTTGCCAAAACTACGGTCATACACAACGATACTGTAGGAGGGCTTATCGTTGCGTAAAATGTGGTGAAAATCACGCCTCCACTGAGTGTACCAAACCCCTTGACCAGCCTGCCACTTGTGTGCACTGCCACTTACCGCATACTGCAAACTACAAAGGCTGCCGGATTTACCAGCGTCTATCAAAACGACCCCAGGTGCCATTGCAGGAAACTCCCCGCCAACCAGCGATTATCAGGAGAAATCAGCCAGCCCCCTCATTTCCTCCTTTTGGAGATATTCAAGAGAACCAAGTCACTCAACAAACACGAACTTTGCCCATGTCATATGCCGACGCAGCCAAAGGCAGACGCAATATTTCAACTGAAAACTGTTCACCAACCAACTATACTACCCAGAATCGGATTCCACAGCTGGAGGATAAAATCGATGGCCTCATCGGCCGTTTTGATCAATTTCTAGAGATGCAACGAGGCATGATGGAGATGCAACAGCAGATCTTTAAATTACTGTCAATAGTAGTTCAAAATGGCTCAAAACCTTAAAATTGTTGTCTGGAATGCGAATGGCGTTGCTAATAAAGCTCTAGAGCTAAAAAACTTTCTTACAACGAAAAATATCGACATCGCTTTGTTGTCAGAAACTCATTTCTGCAGCAGAACTTCATTTAAATTATTCGGATATGAGCTATACACAGCGAACCATCCATCTAATAACCGCCGCGGAGGGGCAGCGATCCTTATTAAAAAGAAATACAAACATCACCCAATTCCCGCAATCTGCGCGCCGGAGATGCAAGCCGCTATGTTAGAACTCGAGACTGGGCAGGGTAATGTCACCATCTCAGCCGTATATTGCCCGCCGGGCTTTCTTTGGGGTGCAGTCCCTTTCAGTCTACTTCTTCAGCAGCAAAGCCATCGACTCATTGCAGCAGGGGATTGGAATGCGAAGCACCCTTGGTGGGGTAACTCACGAGCATGTACTAGAGGCCGTGCTTTATGCACTGATGTGCAAAACTCAGCTCTCTATATACTGGCTACCGGCGCTCCAACCCATTTCCCTGGTGACGTCTCTCGAATGCCTAGCGCCCCGGACTTCGCAATCTGTCGCGGTGTTCATCCGCAACAGCTTTCTATCGAATCTCTTGTGGACCTTGATTCAGATCATCTGCCGCTATTAATCAAGCTTGCTGCCAACGCTGCTGAATATGATAAAAATCGGATGCTCCTACATCCATTTGCGAATATAGAGACCTTCCAACGTCGCATTAATATGAAAACTCATCTCGAAATGGATATCAATACCAAAGAGGATATTGATGAAGCCGTTGAACTGCTTCGCAAGAATATAACAGACGCCGCTAATCTTGCTGCTCCGAGACACGCTGGACGCCGTCATCACTCGCCTCGCGATTCTCTTGATCCGGAGACGACGCAGCTTCTGAGGTTGAAGCGTCGCCTGCGAAAAAACTATCTTCGAACGCATGATCCAGCTGACAAGGCCCTCTACCGTAATGCTGCTAACAGGCTAAAAGAAGCTTTAAATAACTTACATCAAAGAAGGATAAATTCTGTTCTTACAAATGTGAGGCCAAATGAAGATAGAAGCCGCAGCCTTTGGCGTCTGACTCGGTACTTAAAAAAACCAGCCATTCCAAGTGCTCCGATTCAAACTGCCAATGGCCTCTGGTGTCGTTCTGACCGAGCCCGTGCTGAAGCTTTCGCCCTTCACCTGGAGGATCGTTTCACTCCTTTCAATCTGAACTCAGTTTCTGAGGTCGAAGAAACTCTGGAGGCATTATCTATACCGCTTCAACTGGACCTACCAGTACGTCCCGTACGTCCTAATGAAATTGTAGACCAAATAAACGCGCTTAATCCCAAAAAAGCACCTGGTCTTGATAAAATTGACGCCAGAGTAGCTAAGGCTCTTCCTATGGCGGGTATACTCGCTCTGACCAAGATATTCAATGCGATTATGCGTCTGGCATATTTCCCAAAGGAGTGGAAATGTGCTCAGATTGTAATGATTCTAAAGCCCTGCCAGCCTGCAACCTCCATTTCATCCTATCGCCCGATTAGCCTACTGCCGCTATTCGCGAAAATTTTTGAAAGAATCTTTTGAGCAGAGTTTTGTCATTATCCAGCGTGACGAGCCTAGTCCCAGCGCACCAGTTCGGTTTTCGTCCGAAACATGGCACACCTGAACAAACTCACAGAGTGGTGCAGCACATCTTAGACTCCTTCGAGCATCGTCGCTACTGCATAGCAGCTTTCCTGGATGTCAAGCAGACTTTTGACAGAGTGTGGCACGAAGGTTTGCTACAAAAACTTAAATGCGCCCTTCCTGCTCCCCATTATGAAGTCCTAAAATCATTTCTTGGAAATCGCTCTTTCAAAGTTATGGTGAAAGGTGAGCTCTCGGAACGACGAACCATTAAAGCTGGAGTGCCGCAAGGAAGCGTTCTTTCGCCTTTTTTATTCACCGTTTTTACTATGGACATGCCGAGCTCGACGGGCAGTTCTGAGCTTTTAACGGCAACATATGCTGACGACACTGCCATACTTTCGTCTTCCTCTTGCGTTCAAATGGCTGCTGATGCCTTGCAGAACCAGTTGGACATTATCGCAATTTGGGCAAAACGCTGGAATATCCAGCTGAACGGTGACAAATCTTCCAGCGTTTTATTTTCGTTAAGGAAAGACCCAAGTCCTGCGCTCACCTTAAATGGAGAGATAATTCCAATTAAATCATCGCACCCATACCTTGGCATTCATCTTGACAAAAAACTGTGCTGGAAACAGCACATTAAAATAATAACAGCAAGGAGCAGAGCGAAACTTGGCAATATGGAGTGGCTACTTGGCAGAACTAGCAAGCTGTCCCTAGAAAATAAAAGCATTCTGTACAAGAGCATTATAATGCCAACTTGGTATTATGGCATCCAAGTCTGGGGAACCGCAGCTAAGTCAAATATAAAAATAATTCAAACTTTGCAAAATAAAGCCTTGCGCAAAATTGCTGATGCCCCATGGTACATCCGAAATCGAAACCTTCACAAGGATCTAGGAATTCCATTTGTGGGTGACTTATTAAACAAACTAAGCGACCGATATGCGGATCGCTTACGATCCCACCCGAATTCCCTTGCAAGCGCCCTGGCCGGTCATAGACCGCGAAGACGCCTGAAACGTCTCCACCCATGTGACCTCAGAAGTCGTCATCTCATCTAAAACGCTATAAAAGATTCTCAATATCTCGAATCTACTTGTAAATTTTGTTTTTTGTAAATATTGTGTAAATAAGTTTTTTTTTTTTAGTAATTTAAGCCCTATAACACACTTTTTTTTTTTATTATTGTGTAGCGATTAATTTTTTATCATCAATATTGGATCATAACCTATTTGTCTCGGTTGATTGCCATTATAAAAAAAAAAAAAAAAAAAAAAAAAAAAAAAATAAATGCTTACTAAGTGTGCGCAAACTTTTGCCCGCCAGTGTGCACCCAAAGTAAATTGGCTTCATATAGCGCAGTACCGAAGCTTTTGAGCCAATTTTATGAGCATTTTTTTTTTTTCTCGTTTATGTGTGCCCTTGTTTATATGTATTTGATTAAGCTGAAGTCCCATCAATTTATTTAAAAAATAACCTACAAATATTTATAAAATTTACATAACAAACTAAGTTTTGTGCATAATTTAATGCTCTAATTTATGCAGCCAAAAAAGTTAGGGAAAACATATTTCCCAATTTATGCAAGATATTTACATATGCCAACAAAATTTAGTGTAGCGCACATTTGGGCTGACGTTTTGGCATATTTCAAAGTTAAAATTTTGTTTTTTGACTTATCAGTAGGGCAAACATTTATTTCTGCCATAGATCAGCAATAATATGATATCAAGCCATTGCACAATTTTAATGTATATCATTAATACTTAATTCAAATAAATAGCATTAATTTTCATACTTAATGAAGCAACACTTCATTTAAAATATAAACATGCATAAACAAGCATGTATCTAGTTAAAAATAAAAAAAAAAACTATATATATTTTTAAAAATAAAAAAAAAATGCTGTACAACTGCAAACACACGCATTTTATTTTTGCTCATTACGCAAATAAAATAAGAAAAAAATGAAAGCAATTAAAAATTTAAAATTGTTGAAAACAGAGAAAAAAAAAATACTATCCACACCCGGGAGCCATAAACGCTTACGCAATTTAATTGCGCACAAAATGGCGTATTGTGGCATACAATAAAACACATAAAAAAAAAAAAAAAATTATATACGCAAAAAGCGTGTTTTAAAATAAAGCACAATAATTAATATAAAATAAAATACGGGCGAGGGAAGAGCAGCAACAATTCACTTAAAAGTAGCAAAATAAAACAAAAAGTTTTGTATGTTAATAGTATGCACAATAAATAAAATTAAATATTATACATTTTTTAAAAGCATTGGAATTAATTTTTAATTGATGCCCAGAGTGCAAAAAAGCAGAAGATTTTAAGCAAAAAAACAAAAATGCAGCTAAGTTGCGGAAACAAGCGCAAATATACTTATATACTATATAACATTTACATTTTTATATACGGTTGAATTAATTGCATCGAGTAATTTTAAAAACGGACTCTTTTTCAGTTCTAATTATTTTTTTATTAATCGATAAGCTTAAGTTTTCTATCAACTCATTCTTCGTAAGCCAAAATAGAAAAAAAAATTTTTTACTGTGGGCCTAGATTTTCATATTTTGGCCAAAACCCTGTCATTTCCATAATAATGTTTTTAGAGTGATGAAATTTTACAAACGTGTTTGTAAAGGATTGAACTATTTTTCTGGGAAGTTTGAGCCTCCTCAGATTTTTTGATATATAGATAATCCAGACCAAAGTTGTAACAAATAAAAAAAAAAAACCAAACAATTTTTTTAATTGAATTAAAAAAAAAACTGATTACTGCAATTGGACCATATTCCACACAGAGGTAGATATGAGCTTCTCTTACATTGATAAATTATCCTATATACAAAATATTGAATGGTTTTGGAGTTATAGCCGCAAACAGTTTCAGCTTTCAAAGCCAATTACAAAAACACGACATCACCAATCCATCTGGGTTTTAACTGCTAAAATTTTTTTTGCATGCTCTTTTAAGTTCCGAAAAAAAATTTCCAAAATTCATATTTCAATTTTTAAGTTATTTCGTAAAAATTTATCATTTTTACGTTTTGATTTGCATCTTATAAGTATGCTATAAAATTTTCAAATTGTACTTTTTTGTACACTTTAGTACAACTTTTGGAAAAATGGTTATTAAAGCATACTTTTAGGCAGCTTAAAAAATTTAAAAAATATAAAAATTTCCTGGGGTGAATTTTTAAAATTCAACTTTTAGTTACAAAATTCAATTTTCGAAAATCGAGAGGAATTACATTTTTTTGTAAAACATGTGAAGAAATTTATAAACATTTTTTCGATCAAATGTCGAGTGGTAGTCGGAGGTATCCTAAAAGCTAATCATCCAAATGATACAAAAACCAAAAAAATCTTTTTAACTACTCAAATATATTTAAAACCAAAAAGTATTAAAGCTCAACTTTATATCTTTTCTGAAGTAATATTTATAAGTTATAAAGTGAATAAAAATTTCGTAGCTGCATGTATCATGGCAAGTGCAGGTTTTTTTTCTGTAAATTATCGCGAATGCTCATAAAATACAAAATGTCAACTTTGATTGCCAATAACTTAAAAACCACTAATTATAATTTAATAATTTTTTTGCACAGAATACCTTAATATGGGTTAAATCATATTAAATTGTCATTTTGTCAAAATTTTGACTTTCTTTTGGTGGGCTTTTGGCCAAAATCTGGCTACGTGGGCCACTGTGCGATGCAAAAATAATAGTTCAATTTTTGGATTATTCCAAAAAAATTATTTTTTTTTTAAATTATTATTTTTAAACTTTTTTTTAGCTAACAATTTGCTTTGTTTTTTATAATATATGTGTTTTACTTAAAGCTAGCCACTAAAATTTACCGAGTTAAATTTAATAATCTTTTCAATGGGAACATAAGAGGTTCTATTTTGAACAAATTCAGTTTTTTTATAATATCTCTAACTTCTCTTTAATTGATCGATAAGTTAATATTTTTATAAAATTTGATTTAAATCAAACTACGTATGCAATAAAAAAAAAAAGTATGAAACATAAAAAAAAAATTTCTGTCTTGTAATTATTAATTTTTTGGAAAAATTAATTTTTTTTTAATTTAAAATTTTGAATGATTGCATTTTACGGGCGGTAGCTTACTTAAAAAAAAAAACCTGTTTGTAATACTAAACGAAGAGTTTCAGCTAGAAAAAAATACTTAATGGATGAAACTTTCAGGGATCGTTAGGGATCTTGTTCTAAGTCTAAAACCGAGTTTTCGTATTTGTGGTAGGTTTTTCGGAAAGTTTCAACCATTAAGTATTTTGTTTACTGTGCTATGTGTAATCTAGAGCATTTATATACAATGACTACTAAGGGAAATATTAAATTGGAAGAAATTTTCTTCCGATTAAATTTAATTAATATTTCAAGGTATTATATTTTTACAAGTCATGTTTTAGAAACGAATCGATTTTTTTGATAATTATTTTTTTATTCATTAAGTTTTAGAAATTATTATAGTTTAACTTTTTTCCTTAATAAATCAGGACACTTTCAAAGTCGATTTTTATTATTTTTTAATTTTTAGCGGAGGTGGTAGCCTTTATCGAACTTCCATAATTCTTTCTGTGAATAATTACCTTTCAAAAAATCGATAAGTATTTATACTTCTTCTTCTTCTGTCAGCTCATGTTTAGTAAACAAAACTAAGCATAAAAGCTGAAATTTAAAAAAATTTATGTTTTTTATATTATTTTATTATAGAAAATATTTTTATTATTTAAAAAAATACACATAGAAGCACATAAAAACAGTTTAGTTAAAAAAATAGTGTGAAAATTTATTTCATTTTTTTTAAGTTTAAAAATTATGTCACAAAAAGCTACATAACTTCAAACGAGTAAGTAAAAAAGTATTTTAGGCTTATTTCTATACATTTTACAAACGGAATTTAACTAGGCAAAAAAAATTTAAAAAAATCGGTAAGTCCTTTAATTGAGATAGGAACCAGTTCTCGTTATTCAGCAATTTAAACCTCTTTACTCTGAGGTGTCGGTTTTTTTTTTTTTTTTAAATTTCCGAGGAAAAAAAAACACCATTCATTTTGTGGATATGAGTTAATAAGAAAGTCTACCCAATATTTAGTCATTGATAACTAAATCCGATTAACCTGACTTTTATTAAATTAATTTACTAGTTCAAAATTATCTAAAGGCCTATATCGAATCGATGTTAAAAGTGTTCCGCTTCACATAGTTTTACCCGTACGTAAATAACGCGTGTTTTTTTAAGAGGTTCACAACTTTGAGTTGGCAACACTGCTTTGCCTGATAACACATTTAACAGCTGATAGTTGCTTTTTGTTGAATTTGGGTGGACAATTTATTATGTATAGACTTATTTACTCCAGAGCAACGCTTGCTTGAAATTTTTTATCAAAATAATGGTTCCGTTCGTCAAACTTTTTCAAAATTCAAAATAAAATTTTCAATTCAATAAAGCCAGTTTTATTGATATTAAACATATATTTCTTTGTTGCATTATGATTTAAACTTGTTCAACTCTAAAAAAAGCACCCTTTATATAGGAAACCTCAATTTAAAAAAAGCATCAAATTGAATTTTTACAGAGTATAAAATTTGTTTTGTGTTAGTATAATGCTAATCAAATTCCATTTTAAACTAATTATTTTTTAATTTGCATTTTAAATTCCCAATACAAATTTGCAATAAAGTTGGCCTAATTAATGGTGGTTTGACTTAAATGGATTCTGTTTTAAATGCTGCATTTAGTTTATATTTAGTGTTAAAACATGGAGCAAACTAAAATGTGGCCGTGTCGAGAACGAGATGTGCTAAAATGAAGATAGCAAAAATTTTGACAGAAGCTTGAAGTTCTGAGTTGAAGATTTGTTAGCTCAACAATTTTTATGGAAGGTGTAACTCTTCCAAATACTTTGAGGACATTTCCAATCATATATGGCTAAAAGCCATCAGCAGCCTATTTTTCAATGATGCAAATCAAAAAATATAAACATGATCGATTTTGACAAAAAAATGTAAAAATTAAATATAGATTTTTGAAAATTTTTGTTCTAAAATTAAAAAAGATGCAAAAAAAAAAAATCATAACAGTTAAAAACAAGATGGTTTGGTGATGTCGTCTTTTTGCAATTTGCTTGGAAAGCTGAAACTATTTGGGGCTATAACTTCAAAACCATTCAATATTTTGGGTATAGGCTATTTTTTCAATGTATGAGGAGCTCATATCTATCTCTGTGAGAAATACGGTCCAATTCCAATGAACCGTTTTTTTTTTTAATTTAGTTAAAAAAAATTGTTTGTTTTTTTTAAATTGTTACCAATTTTGGTCTGGATTGTCAATATCTCGAAAAAATCGGAGGAGGCTCAAACTTCCCTGAAAAATAGTTCAATCATTTAGGAACACGTGTGTAAAATTTCATCACTCTAAAAAAATAATTATGGAAATGACAGGGTTTTGGCCAAAATATGAAAATCTGGGCCTACAGCGGGCTGTAGCCAAGAGCATCTTAAGTATCTAAGTATATTTTGTTGCAAGAGGAATTAAAACGAATTGGCTAAATATGATGAAAAGTGTTCGCATTTTAAACGGAAATAATTATTTAAATATTCTTAGATTCTTTTTATGCCAATTTAAAGTTAAATAGTTATTGATAAATATTTTTAATTTTTTTTTTTCTGAATCAACCCAAAAAGTAGTTTGGACAACCTAAACCAAATTTTTATATGGTCCCTGTCTTGGACCTAAAAATATTGATGTCTTGCGTAAATGGTTCATGTCTTGCATACAAAAATCTACCTTGTAATAGGAATAGGGATTATACCCCTAGAAAGGTGTAAAGCTATGCTAGCAATGAGCAAAGGTAATATAAACAGCAAAAAATTCGGATTTGGTAGCACGTAAAAACGAATCCGAATAAAATTGTTCGTTTTGTTTTTTTTTTTCGTTTTCCGCAGCACGGCGGAGTGATCCGAATGCACCAACTCACTTAAAGAATATTTTTGGAACCTACTGTACTATTTACTAGTGTATAACTATATCAAACCCTGGAACCGATCCATCCAATACCAAATCGATACATGCCTTTTGCCGATGTTCCCCTATTTATATATCTATAAGTATATACATAAATTTAGGCAAGTTCAGTATCCCAGCAAACTTGGTGCAACTATACCTAATAACTTTGGATATTACAGACATCTAATACAAGATCAGCAGCCTGCTAGCCGAACTCTTTGACCTTTGACAAGGTCTCAGAAAGGTCGATGCGGTGATTTTTGCAAAATCCAAAAATACCAAGATAAGGCTTTATTGTATTATAAATTTGTCCATATAACATAGATCGTGCATACCGTAGTTTCTAGTGTTATTGAAAAGAATCGTTAAGTGTGATAAATACGAAGGTAATCTTTTCTCCTAGAAGAACAAGTCGATAACACTAGTTTACAAATTTAAAAAAATTTTTGTATCCTCAACATGTTTTAGTTGTTTCCGAAGTAAAATGGCCCACTAAAACCTAAAATGAAGTCAACAAATTTTTTCATGGAACGGTTTTCGAAACTTTTCGAAAAAAACATTTTTCGAAATTAAAAAAAAAGGTTTCTTAGCTTAAAAGCAAATATCTCTGGTTATACTTAACTGATTTTGAATATTTTTTACCAGATCTGTAGATAATTGAATTACCCATCGATGATACTTGGAACATATTACTGTCATATTTATGGTTCGGTCACTATTTATGCATTAAAGTGAAATTTTTCGTAATTTTTTGCAAATTTTGAAAAATTTTTGGATTTCATTTTCGGTTTTAGCGTGCCATTTTACTTAAGAAACAACTAAACCATGTTGAGGATACATTTTGCTGTAAACTAGTGTAATAAGACTTACACCGCTGCAGGAAACTATATCTTTGATGTCCAGGAAACCATCAACTTCAGCACCACGATCACAATGGACGACGATGCGTAAAGATCTGGCTGAGAATCTCTCTAGCCAATCGGTGCTACTTTGTGCCGTGTAGAAACGACCACAAGAATCAGATTCCAAAGTTTTGCTTTATGGTGATGTAGTGAAGGCGGTAACGTAATCTGACTCTCAAGCTCTTGGAGCCGTTGAAAGAAATATGTTATGTGTCCCATGTTGAATGGGATAATATAAATACATATAATATCAGCCTGAAGGCCTATATTGCTCTGGCTTTAATTACTTTGTTTTCTATAATTAATTTATACAATTAGATATAATAAGAATAATAATAAATACAATATATAAATAAAATCAGGTGCAGATCCAGAATTTGGTCTTAGGAGGGGTTCTTCAATTCAAAGTGTATAAATATCTGAGCTCCCAATCTCCCCCGTGGATCAATACAAATAAAAACTTCTAGCTCTTAGATGGCATGGACGCAGTAAAAGCACCTGGGTTACTATTTCCTTCAGAACCTAGCAAGGCTAGAGTTCATTTGTCCGAGAAAGATTGCGAGCTACATTGCTGCAACAGGATGGGACCCTTTCTAAGCATACCAAATAGGAGAAGGGTAAAAATGCAACCGCAGATAGATTCGTGCGGTGTCACAATGGGCCAGCAGCCGCCCTTACCTAACCTAACCTAACCTATGGCATGGGCAGAATGAAGCGAATTAGAATCTATCCGCTTAGATGGCTAGATCATATTTTGCGTATAAACAAAGAAGATCCAGAGAAGGAAGGTCAAGAGGTGTAAAAGAGGTTTTGTATATATCGATTTGTATAATTTTAGATCGTGCCTTAAACTAATGAAAATATTCTTAAATCGCCGGAATGGTTTAGGAACAAAAAAGTACCTCAAGAGATTTAAACAAAAGAAAGACGCAGACTGCTTCAAAAACTAAAAAACCTATTGTTCAACTTAGTTGCGACTAGATTATCGAATATTCGGTTTGGAATTTTTAGAAACTCATCTGGACCCCAAAACAGATTAATCTTTTCTTTCTTCTAGATTTTGTCAAATCCATTTTCTCGAAAACTAATTTGCACAAAAATGCAAAAAATGTCAAAAAAATATTCTCTATCTAGCTTGATTTAATTGGAATTTTTATATAGTATATATTTTTTTTTTGTTGCAACTACCCCATAAAAATGCGGGGTCAATCAAATGCAAATTTTAGTAACTGTGCAGCACTTTTTTTAGAGCTATTGCGCTCTAGTCCGAAAATAAATCAAATACAGTCACAGACCAATGGACAAAGGAACAAAGAGATAGACGTGACCAAAGCTGTCAATTGGCCAGCAATTGTTGGGCTCAAATCAAATGGATGTACGGACAGATGTACGGACAGACTCACGGAACGATTCACAGAGAGACCGATGGAAGGACGAATGACAAAGTTCAGTGCTGCTGCTGCTGCTGCTTGGCAACATTTGACATTTAATTAAATGAAAGTTGTCAGAGAAACAGAGAAAAGGCAGCAGCCAGAATATAAAAGAACTGCATATACTATATGTATATACTAAACCTATATATAACGTATATAGTGGCTAGGTAATCTTTTGTACATTTTGTTAACTTTTTTTTTGTTTTTCTCGTTTTTTTTTTTTTCATTCATTTACTTGGCTACTGGTCACAGCTGCGTGAGAGCGCAGTTGGTTTTCACTTTTGGTTAGGCCATTTGGCTCCCATATTGCGACAGCTCATAAAATGCGAGAGACACGCATTAAAACTGTAACGCAATGTGTATCTAGGTGTGTATGAACGAGGTGTGTTTCAAAAGTATGGGGCTTGAACGAAGACTTTAATGGTGAGCTGTGTAGAGGCATAAGCTCTTCATGGATAAGAAGCGACTGCTCATCCAAAGATATCAATGTGAATATGAAGAATCTTGTACAAATATCAGTGTTGCCATCATGCTACTCATATTTACGAAACTTATGAATCCATTGTACTAAATATATAGACATTAAGGAAACATTACTTAGGATAACGTGGGGCAACTCCGACCTAGTAATTGGTTTTGGCTATAAAATGCTTATGTGGCATCGGATCAATTTATCCGATATATCAAATTAAAGCTAACGCTTTGCCGCAACTTTCGAGATCTACTAATTTCTTTTGACCATTATAAATTTTTTAAATATGACCATTTTTCAAAAAAACTCAATTTTTGTCATTTTCAAAAATGTTGGGGTAAGCCCGACCGTCTATTTTTTTGGCTCATTAAGCACAGATATGATCTGAATTTAATGTTTTTTGGTTATAAATTAAAAGAGCAATTTATTATTTTACAAAACTGAATGTTTTTATTAAAAAAAAATTTAATGCTTAGAAAGTAAGAATTGAAAGTTGAATGAATGAAAATAAAGGATGATTAGACAAAATAGCTAAGTAGCTAATCAAATCAAATGATTTGCTGTCAAAAAAGCTTGCTGGCGTATTTTAAGTTCGAGCTGAACATCTGGTTAGCTCCAACACTTAGAGGTCGGGTTTGCCCCACTGTGTCATTTTTCATAGCGACGTGAATAAAAAAACTATTAAAAAAATGTCCAAACAACACTATACGCGCACTATATTGATCTATGCTTATAGTATATAAGCCACTTACGGTTTTCCCTGCAGCTCTGGGGCACGGCGAGCACCTCAAATATTGAAATCTTACAAAGATATCAATCTATAAGACTAAGACACATTGCAGGCGCTCCTTGGTATGTAAGTAACCAAGAAATACACAAAGACTTGAATGTTCCTTACGTCAAAGATGAAATAAGCAAAACATCACGAAGATATTTAGAGAGACTTTCTAACCATGAAAACTCACTGGCAATCAACCTACTAGACAATAGTATGGATGTTAGACGTCTGAAAAGATTTCATATTCTGGACCTTCCAGATCGATTTGTTTATTATTTGTATAATAATTGTATAATAATTGTATAATAACCTTTAGCAAATAGTATTGTTGTTTATTGTTTGGACTTACTGGAGCACATTCAATCCTGCCATTTTTGTGTTATTTATAAAATTTGCTGTTTGTTTTCAGACAGATTGCAAATAAAAATACATTAATAAAAAAAAAAAAAAAGGATTTGCTGTCAAAAAAGCTTGCTGGCCTATTTTTAGTTCGAGCTGGACATCTGGTTGGCTCCATCACTTAGAGGTCGGATTTGCCCCACTGTATCATTTTTCATAACGACGTGAATAAAAAAGCTATTAAAAAAATGACTAAACAACACTATACGCACACTATATTGATCTATGCTTATATGTAGTATATAAGCCACTTGCGGTTTTCTTCGATCACTTTATTTGAGAAGATAAAATGTGTAATCAAATATACACAAAAATTAAATTGGAAATCTTAAAAATATATTTCTTGTCGTTTAAGTATCTAAATGTACACTGTCACGCTACCAACTCCCTAAATATTTCCGTTTTTGACAAACAGTGGGAGGTCGGGTTTGCCCCACCTTGCTTAACCTTAATAAAGATTAAAAAAATGTTTACCTCATGAAAATTTTGGATTTTTTCTTTCAAAATCTGGCAACTTGGCTCAAAGTGCAGGGTTAAGTAGTGCTAACAATTACCACATAAACTAAAAATAATTTAATTCAATCTACAAAATAACAAGCTGCACGATACTTTTCAAACCCACCTCGCCTACTGTTCGTGCTGACACTGAAGAATGGCCTCGAGCCTCTTTGCGCTGGTGTTGGGGTGACGCCATATTATGATGAGGCGGCAATATGAAAATGAAGCTGCACGCTCGAGTAGAAGCCGCTTCCATGTGCCACATTTCCAACCCTCTTGGACGCGTTTCTACTTAACACAAATACAAGAAAAAAAAAAAAGGGAATAATATTTCTTAATAAGCAAAAAGCATGGCTAGCAACTAAGTAAAGTTCCGCCAGCTTCCCAGCTGCCGGAGAGACTAAGCTGCTGCCAATAAAAGCGGATTGAGCTCCACTAAATAGCCGAGGCATTTATTTAATTGAAATCTGTGTATCTTCCATATAATATGCTAAGGAGCGGCAAATGCTTGCGCATTTATTAATAAGTAAAAGGAATACTTGCATAAGAAAAAAATGTAATAAACATTTGTCAGGGATATGCGTAGGGTCTGGGGTAAAATACATAATGTTCATTTTTTAGCCTGGCTAAGCAGGAACTTAAATTATACTAAGTAGCAAAGCTTTTGAGTTCATTTTTTTTTTAACGCCGTTTTAATTAACTTAACAATGTTGCATGAAAAAAATATATGCATGCAAATTTTTAAGATGGCTATTATATGTTGGAGATGCAGAAGCTTTAATCAAAAAATCGCTTTCTTAGAAGACACTGCCTGGGTATTAGTGCTGGAGAAAACATCGATGATCGAAGTTTATATCGATGTTGGCCAACAGAGATGTTTCTCAAGCACTTCTGCACTCAACAAATGGGTGTTTAGTAGTGCTGGAGAAACATCTCTGTTGGCCAACATCGAAATATAGATAGTTTAAAATTCGAGCACTACTGGGTATTATAGAGTTGAAAAACTTTTTCGCTCGCTTTCTATTACAGCCCCTAGTTTCGTTAAAACAAAAATTTTTAACAATGTTTTCTGAGATTTAAACGACATTTTAAATTCTACAAGCCACATACATGTCATACAAAATTTGGCAATTTATGCAGCACAAGCTTTATGAAATCCTAAAAATGTTTTTCATGTTTGCTATTATTTTGCCAACAGGCTGTTAATGCAGCAAACCGACATCATATGCAGAAAGTGTTGGAAACAAGTATTTTGAGACATCCTGGAGCGCTTTTCATGCACTTGGTCAACTTTATGTTGACCAACAACAAAACCAAGATTCCTGATACCACAGAACTTGTTGCGACATGAACGCCTCTTTTGACAGTCCCCAAAACAAACCAACGTACTTTGTCAAAGTTTAGCTTCTCCCATAAAAACTGGCCAAATCTTTAATTTGTTTAAATCTAATTAGCAATGCACTAAAATATCAAAACTATGTATGTATGTTGCATACAAAGCTAAGTTACGCACAAAACTAATTAAAATTTTAAATAAATACAGGCCAGTATTAAAAACAATTTCAAACCAATTAAAATTATATGTCAGCAACACATTATGACTTATTTGGATGAACTAAAATAAGGTTTAGTCAAGCAAAAACAAAAATTTTAAAATAAAATATCACGTATACGTCGCATTGCATTTGAATATGAATTTTCAGTTGAAATATCGTTGAACAATTCACAGATTTAATTATCAACTAATTAATTAGTATGCCCGCGGCTTGAGCTCAAAACGGCCACAACGTTGCGTAAAATTTTCAATTTCAAATTTAAATACGTATACGTACAGCAGTGGCGTATCCTGGGGAAGGGACTTGAAGCACCCAAATATCTGAGTTTTTTAAAAACTTTGCACCCCACTCGACTAATTTGTTTTCAGCATCCGCTTCTGCTGTATGTTTTATATATATGTATATAAGTACATATTTGCATATAACAATTTCATGTGCATATGGATTTTTTATTATTGGACAATTTTTATGCACATCGTTGACCACAGCAAAGTGGTACCAACGGCAGTTTCTCTTTTTTCTGCTGCCTTCTCTTTATGTCTCCTACTGCCTTGTTTATCAACACCCCCTCTTGTATGGTTTATGTAGTTCTATGTATTTATGTTTGTATGCATACATATATACTTTTATTGTGGTTTGTCATTGCATTGTGAGTTCGTTTCGCGTTTTTGCGCTGTACGCTTCAAGGCACATAACACGCCATTTTGTTTTTTTGTTATATAAAAAAAATGTTTATTCATATCTACAGTGAGACTAGAAATTATTCAGACACCAATTCAATTTATGTTTTAGTCCACTGTAGCTAAGCGCTCAGTTTTCATAATGTTCTGGTAGCGTCAAAAACTAAAAACTTTTTACCAGTCTCTAAATTTAAATATCATTCGGTAACATATTCAATTCTCCTCAGCACCGTCAGAAAGGAAGTTCCTTCCGAGTAATTTTTAAAGGCAACTGATGTAAGCTTACTTTCGGAGAAATACTTTTTAAATTAAATTTTATACAATGAACCAGATCATATTAAAATAAATTAACCCAAACATTAATAAAAACTTATATAGAAAACAAATTTTAAATTACAAGTTATGGAAAAAAATATTATATAAAATAAGGTGTATTTAATTTCCTAGTTAAAAAAAAATAACTTTTAAAGTTTATATATAAAATATCAACTAAAAAAAAATATATAAATAAAATAATAAAATATATACTTATTATTAGAAAAATATATGCAAAATATTCATAAAAAATTATATTTTATATAATATTAAAAATTAGCAAAATGTTGACCATAAATTATATGCAAAATTGTAAATCAAATATTAAAATTAAAAAAAAATTTAGGTAAAAATTAAAAAAAATTTTAATTGTTATAAAATATTGCAAAATATTATACAAAAATTATATAAAAATTTTCATTTATATAAATAATAAAAAAAATTTTTTTTTAAATTATAATATGTATTTATAAAAAAGTGTGAAATGTTATACAAAAATTAATTACAAAATTTTTTAATATTTATTAGCAATACAAAACTTTATAACAGCAGTCTATATTTAACTAAATAGCTTATTATTAACAAAGTATTAATTTAAAAAAACCTAAAACTGTAATGTACTAAAAATAATGCTAAACCTTAATCAAAAATTATATTCAAATCGTTACATATAAAAATAAATACGAAAATAAATTTTAAAATATTATAATATTAAAAAAAAGTTCAAAATGTTCATCAAAAATTAGTACAAAATTTTTAAATATATATTATGCAATAAATTGCTCTATAAACGTAATCTAAATTCAACTAAATAGTTTGCTTTAAAAAAAAAAATTCAAGTATATATTAAATTAAAATAAAAAATTTTAATGTATAAAAAATATTGCAAAATGTAAATAAAAAATTATATTAAAATTTATTTTTATAAAAATAAATACAAAAAGAAATTTAAAAAAATTATAATATATATGAAAAAAATTGGAAATGTTATTCAAAAATTAAATTCAAAATTTTTAAACATATATTATACAAGAAAATACCATATAACAGTAATATAAATTTAACTAAATAATTTATTATTAAAAAAAAATTGTAAGTTTAAATTAAATAAAAATAAAAATTGTAATGTATATAAAATATTGCAAAAAATAAAATATTCCAATTGTAATTTATAAAAATAAATACAAAAAGAAATTTTAAAAAATTATAATTTTTATAAAAAAATTCAAATTGTTAATAAAAAATAATTATATATTATACAATACAACACTATATAGCAGTGAACTAAATTTAACTAAATAGTTTAGAAATCTTAATTGTTTAGAAAAAAAAAATTTAAAAAAATATATATATGTAATATAAAAAAATATGCTGCATTTTAATTAAAAATTCCAAAACTTTAAATTACATTACGAGTATAATATAAATTTATGTAAATATATATAAATGTTCCAAAACTTCAAATTACATTATACTATAAATTTACCATATATAAATATATATTAAATATTAAACAAAAAATATTAAAAAAAAATATATTAAAAAAAATTACATGTGGAGCACACAATCAAAATAAATTTTAAAAATTTAAACAAAATTGTAAATTATATATCCCACAAAAATAAATATTCTATAAAAAAAAAAAAATATAACATAAAAAAAATATTCAATAAAAAAAATTATGTACATTTAAAAAGAAATTATATGCAAACATTTTTATTAAAAATATCCCATTTTGATACGTGACTATTTTTCTAACATTTCACTTTACTCACAAGCTGCGCTAAGAAGTTGCTTTCCAAAAAAAAAAAGACGTACAATTTTTGGCTGTGCGAATAAATTTTTATAGTACTGTATTTGTACATGTTGGTTTTTTTTTTTTTTGTTCTGTTGCACAGCAATTATACAATGTTCAAATGAATTCGTTTGTTAATAAATATTTGCGACAAGTTGCAAATGAATTTCAATTGCATTTGCTCAGATGTGGAAAATAGTTGATGAAAAATACATAAATCCCCGAATTTTCATAATCCTGTCAGGTGGGAATAATCCAACTTCTGGTTGTTTAAGAAAAACTACGATCAACTAAAAGGTGATTTTTTAACAACTCTCTTTTTGGCAACACTGTTTTTGTCTGCTCAGCTGTTTTTGTATCCTCTGTTACTGACAACCATGTTCAATTTGGTCTATTATTTAACCATGAATAGACTCACAAACGAACAACGCTTGCAGATTATTGAATTTTATTATCAAAATTTATGCTCGGTTAAGAAAGTGCATCGTGCACTCCTTTCATTTTATGGTCAGTTTGGTCGACCTTCTGAGGCGGCTATTCGGAATGTTGTGACTAAATTTCGCACCAAATTTACAATATTGGACATTAAACCACCACGTAGAGTGCGGACAGAGCAAAATACCGCCAGTGTTGTTGATGAACGTAAATTATCGTTTCGGTGCCGTTCGCAGCAATTGTGCCTCTGTTCTGTTAAGTTTTGTGGATGGATTTGGGTGTAAAACCTTTTAAAATACAGCTGATGCAAGAATTGAAGTCACACGACCTACCACAACGGCGAACTTTTGGTGAATGGGCGCTGGCAAAGTTGGTTGAAGATCCACTTTTTTATCGGAAAATTGTGTTCAGCGACGAAGCTCATTTCTGGTTGAATGGATACGTGAACAAGCAAAATTGTCATATTTGGTGTGAAGAGCAGCCAGAAGCATTGCATGAACTGCTAATGCATCCCGAAAAAGTCACTGTTCGGTGTGTATTATGGGCCGGTGGCATCATTGAACCGTACTTTTTCAAAGACGACGAAGGCTGGAACATTGCTGTGAATGGCGAGCGCTACCGTGCGATGATTTCAAACTTTTTTTTGCCCAAAATGGAAGTGCTGAACTTGCCTAACATGTGGTTTCAACAAGACGGTGCCAGATGCCACACAGCACGCGGACAACGGCCCAATTGAGAGGTGAGTTCGGTCAATTGGCCGCCTTGAACGTGCGACTTAACGCCTTTAGACTATTTTTTGTGGGTCTATGTAAAGGCTCATGTTTATAGCAACAAGCTCGCAACGGTTGAAGCACTGGAAGCCAATATTGAACAATTAATTTGTGAGATACCAGCCGATATGTCGGAGAGAGTATGCCAAAATTGGTCCCAGCGTATGAACTATTTGAAGCGCAGCCGCGTTCAACATTTACATGAAATCGTCTTTAAACATTAAATTATATAGATCGTTCTATCGACTCAAATAAAGATTTCATACATTTTTCTGAATTTTATGTGTTTTGTTTTAAATAAAATCCGAACGCTCTTTAAAAATCACCCCTTATAATGGATAATTTTTTGTGCTACAAGATATTAAGTTTTAGTGCTTATGAATCGTTGGAATCGTTCGAAAGGTGTGCTTTGACAACTCTTGGTAGAAATATTGTTAAAGCTACAGTAGCGCAAAGAATTTCCTTTATAAAAATGTATTCCATATTCTAACTTGCTTGCGCCCTGGCCGGTCATAGACCGCGAAGACGCCTGAAACGTCTCCACCCATGTGACCTCAAAAGTCGTCATTTTTAAGTCGAATTTATTTGTTAATATTGTGTTAATATGTATTTAGTAATTTAAGCCCTGTCACACACTAAATTTCTTTTTTTTTTGTGTAGCGATTAATTATTTTTCATCAATATTGTATAATAACCTGATCTGTATAGGTTGATTGACAATAAAAATATATATCCCCAAAAAAAAATAAAAAATTTTTAAATAAAATCCGAAAGCTCTTTAAAAATCACCCTTTATATCAACAAATTTTTCGAAAATCTTAAAGAACTTCTTATAATTTCTTTGATTTCTAGAAAACTTACTAAACTAAACAAAAAGTGGACCTTAATGCTCTTAGCTCTTAGCAGCAGAAGAACATGGTAGAAAATCTCCATTCCTGGTCTTACTTACCAGCTAAGATAATTAAGTTGGTTTCAAGAATCAGACTGGCTGAGAAGGTTTAGGAATAGCAGGGCGCAGAACACATCCCATTGGGAGCGCAATCTTCCCTATTATCATTAAATACTACATATTAATATATAATGGGAACAAAGTGTACTTTTACTTTAACTTGTCGGCAAATCAGTCAAGCATTTAAAATTAAGCTTAAAAACATTTCATATTAAGTAGCTCCTAAGTCATATCAAACATTCTTCGTGTTTATTAATTTATGCAAAAAAAATTTCAAAGCTTCTATAAGAGATACTTAATAATTGTGGGCACATGCCTTAGTTAAAGCAAATTATGGTCTTAATCAGTAGGTAGATACCTATTAGGTTTAACCGCAATGCCAACTGTCAACTGCAGTTAAATGGCAACATACTTGAAACTAAACACACACAGCCATATATGACCACATAAACAGTCACACAGATACAGTTGCCCACGCATACAGGCATACACACACTGCAAATGTTTGACATTATTGTACTAATATGCCGTTACATTTAATTAACCGCATTTCGGCAACAGCACACACAGATACACACACGCACACACACACAGCTCTCCAGCTCTTTAACTACATAATAAGGACATCAAACGTTGTTGCCCAGCTGAGTGTCTGAGTATCTCTGAGATACTTTGCTTTTATACTAATTACATTTCCCTTTGATATGCCGAAAATAATCAACATGGCATTTTATGAATAATGCAAAAGTTATTGCTTTTCCAACTGATTGGAGATTTAATTAAGTGCATGTTTTGTAGCATTTACAAATCAACATGACAAGCAAATCATATGTAAATAAATTCAATTAATTTAAATTTATTCAAATGGAACACATTCCATTTAAATACAAATAATTTTATTTATTTTATTTTATTTTATTCGTTTATTTAAATGTCTATAATTGCATGTTATAAAGTTTTCTATTTGTGTTGCAGCTTAGCTTACAACAAGTAACTAAGCCCACAACAACAACAAGTTGCTGTGTTGTGGTGAACTAAACAATTTTCCAAACTAATGCCCAATAGGAAAGCAACCCGGAAAACCCCGCACATGTATGCGGACGACAACGCAAATAAATAAAAAAAATGAAGCAAAACCCAAAATCCCAAAAATCCCTTGATTTATAACTAATGCACATACAAATAAACCAGCACACACACACATACTTATACACACACCCACACACCCCAACTTATGGTAAATAGAGCAAGTGAAAAGTTGGCACCGCATCTGAAACACGGCCAAGCTATCCTTAGAATCTTCGCATTTCCCGCAGGAACTGAATTGTGCCACTGGCGGTTTGTTTGTCTGAAAGAAAATTCTAAAAAAAAGCAAGAGCAACAGCCTGGAACTGGACCTCTAACATGCAAAGCCCTGCAAAAGTTCCTCAATTCAAGTACTAAGCTGATTTTGTCAAGCGTAAGATGGTCGGACCACACGGAAGCATATACACATTAGTAGGCACAAGTTATACTGCCGTACCGAGGAAGTGCCACCACTGACTAATGATTAACTAGACCTTAGCCAAATGTTCGCTATTGCCAAGTAACAAAGTATTCTTTGGAGAGTTGCAAATTTTGAATGGAAATCTACTTATGAGGTTCTTTATCACTGATCCGTAATCTCTTAAACGAGGTGACATTTTTAGATATTAGGGAGACATGGGATGCGTATGAAGCTAGGCAGCTTTTAAGCCACTGGCCCAAGTCATTTAGTACAGTGAAATCTGCCTCTAGAGATGCTGAAGGAAATCTGCTTATGAAACTCTTCTCCCGCTTACTGTCAGGTGATGCAGAATAAAATGTCATAACCTGCTTTAATTTCCCGACGCCCCCAATCATAGATGACGGCGTTGATGTGCTAACGCATAGCCATAATGAACTGGAGAGAATTGGTTCGGAGTTAGTCAAAGTGCTGCGAGTTGTCTTGCTTGTCGTCATGGAGTTGCTGTACATGGAATATTTGAAGAAACGAAGCTCTGATAGAAACTTGTATGTCAGAGAGACTATTTTGTCTAAAATGAGAGAGCGCCTTAGGTACAATGTGGCAGCCTCCATCTGGAGCAATATTTCCATTCGTGTACTAGACCAGACCAGAAAGTAGACTAAACTAAACACCTGGTTAAGTAAAATAGAAAAAATTTACAAAAAAAAAAAAACATTTTTCCATAAAACAATTATTTTCTGATTTACTTGAATTCCATTAAGAGACCTGGTATCCTTAATAGGGGTATACTAAAAGATGCAACGGATCTAGCCTTAAAAAAATACAAATTAGCAGTCAGTAATCCCATTTAGAGTTGAAAAAGCCACTTAGCGTAGTGTAGCGGTAGCGAATGACTCCATCGTTTGTAGAAACCCATTTGCTAAGGAACTGACTGCAGTGGGTGCAGTGCAGTGATGGTTTTCGACACCATTACGAACCGAACGCTATATAAGAACATAAATTACAGTGGTAGCAATTGACGCCATGCGATTGACGGTGAATCATCATCATTTCCTTTATCTCCCAGTGGAGCATAAGGCCTCAATAAAGCATTTACATCTGGTCCGGTTGTTAGCTAGCATCTTTATTTCGTTCCACAATTTACCACATTCGTCGATTTCTTTTTGTAGGCTTCTTCGCCACGTAGTCTTAGGTCGACCCTTCTTGCGGCTGCCTTGGGGATTCCAAACAAGGGCTTGTCGACAAACGTCTCTAGCTTCTTTACGCAAGGTATGGCCTGATGACATTTGGCCACTACACCTTTAGAATACGGCGGAGGCATCTGTTTAGTTACAAGCCAAGTTTCGCATCCGTACAGCAGCACCGAAATGACATTTGATTTAAATAGCCTCATTTTTGTTGACGGTGAATACTATATTCATATTGCAGCGGTGTCTATTTACTCCATTAGGTGTAGGTCACAATTTTCCAGAAGTGCAGTGGTGCCGATTTAACCCATTAGGAGTAGGACGCGATTGACCAATAGTGCAGCGGTGGCAAATGACTCCACTGTTTCTAGAAACCCATTTACTAAGGAACTGACGACGGATCCACCATTTGGTGGAGTGCAGTGATGGTTTTTAACACCATTGCGTGCCGAACGCAGTTTACTGATAGTGCAACGGTAGCAATTGATCCCAAGAGATTGATAGCGAGCCGACTACTATAACTACAGCGGTGGCTATTTACTTCATTAGGTGTATAACACCATTTGCCAGAAGTGCTGCGTGATGGTTCAACCCATAAGGTGTAAGACGCCATTGAGCAGTAGTGCAGCGGTGGCGATTGACCCCATTGCAAGCAGAAAGCAATTGACTGATAGTGCAGCAGTGGCGGTTGACTCCAAGGAATTATCTGTGTATCTACTACTAGCAGCGCTGGCTACTTACCCCATTAGGTGTACGACGCCATACACCAGAAGGGCAGCGATGGCGATTCCCTAGTAGCACATTGCTTGTACAAACACATTTAATAACGTAACATAGAGGGATGGCACCGCAGCTCTATTGCAAGCAGCTTGGTTTTTACTGATAATGCAGCATTGGCGATTGCCGGTGAATCGACAACTGCTATAACAGCGGTGGTGATTGACACCAAAGATTTTCTTTAAACCGACTTCTTGCATTACAGCGGTGCAGATTGATTCCTCTGTTTGCAAAACCTCATTCACTAAGGACCTCACGACAATCAGTGTCTCTTCTATGTACTTTAGGATGCTCATACTTAGTTGTACGACTTGTTCAAGCAGCAAAACTTTCATGCCATTTCCTACAAACTTAAAGCAGCTCAGGGAAAACCAATTTTCCCCCTTTTTTTGTGTTTTTGGTCATTTGTGTCTGATGCTGACACAAATCCCATTGCTGCTAAAGCAATTTGTGCAACTGAGACTATCACTTGTATAATTCTACATACACATGTATTCTAGATACTTACATATGTATTGCCATATACATGCACCTTATATATTTATTGTATTTTACTACATGCTCAGATTGCCTCATGATACATAAATGTATATTATGTACACAAGTGCAATTTGATGCTACTCAAAATATGTACATAAAATATTTGTACATGCCACAAAATCAATTTCATTGAAAAGGCTTTAGCAAAAAGCTTAGCAAAATCCTTGTTTAACCCCAACTTGCTTTCGCTGTAGATAAAAATGTAAATTTCCAAACATAAATCTAACAATTTGCAGATATATTTTTGGTTGCTTTTTATGTTCGTGGCATATCAAAAAGAACCGCCCACCTTTTGTTATAGAGAACTGACTGTAATCCCAAAACATTCCGTGTCATAAAATTTACGACAAAAACGCGAAAAAAAAAATCGACAGCCCACGCCCCAAAAAACAACAACAATAAGATAAGCTAAAACGATTCTGCAAAAAAATCACGACTAGAGAATACTGTATCTTATAGGTTGATTGATGATTAAAAATACGGTATACGCTATACTTATGTTTTGGGCAAATGTAAATCTTAAGATGATGATTAAAACACAAGATGAAGATGATGTCTAAGTGTTTGGCATATATTATCTATCATCTAAGCAAAGTAAACGGTAGATGATGATTTCATGATCACCTTGATCGGTTTGATATTCTTATCTTTTTAAAGTAAACGATAGATGAAGATGTCACGATTATCTGTAAAAATGATGGCCTATTTCAGTAAAGATTATGTTTTTAAATTTTTGCACAGACTTTTTTAAATAATTGTTATTTTATATGGATGATATTGATCTCTTTTGACATCTATAAAAAGAATTTTGAATTTTGAAGAAGAGGGAGAATTGATCATTGAATTTAATATTAGTTCATTTTTGAAATTTGACGAAATTTCTTTATATTATCGTTTATCTTAAAATTATAAAATTTTTCTTTTATAATCTATAAATAGAATTTAGAATTGAAAGTCTTCATTACGTCTAAAACCTAAAAAAAATGTTGAAAACTATATCTTAGTATCACTAGTATAATTTCATCTTAGTATTATAAACAGCAAACTATGATTTCGTGATTATCTCTAAAAAAAATAGATTTATCTCATGAAAATTATTTCTCTAAATTTGTTTCCCAAATATGACACAATATGATGTTAAAACTTCTCATTTTAATCATAATTGCGAACACTTTGAACGTATTCTGAAGATGATGACAATTTTTTTGTCATCTATAAAAACAATTTGGAATTCAGAGTAATCATGACTTTTTGGTCTAAAACTTAAAAAAACGTACAAATGTCGATCTAAAGATGATGATTTCAACTCTAAGTGAAAATGATGCCATAGTATCGCTTAAATATTGTCTTTTTAGTGTTGCAAATAGCAGATGATATTTTTATGATCATCTGCAAAAAAAGATGACATATTTAATTAATGAAAGCTATTTCGCTCATATCGTTTGCAAATTAAGGCACACTTTATTACGTGGTAAATACTTCTTAATTTGATCACGATTGCAAACAACTTGAACAGATTTTTAATTCTAAGTGCAATAGTTATATTTCCAAAATTGTTGAAAAATTTGGTTTAATTTTCTAAATCTGCTAAAATTTCATAAACAAAGTTGAATCATTAAACAAAATGAACGTTATTTCTAACAAAATAATTGTACATTACAAGTTTCTTCTAAGTTTGTTCATCATGACAAGCACATCAATTGTTTTTTTATCTTGAATTCTTAGTTCTTAGCTCATAAAAGATGATAATTTACAACATTTTGCACAAATATTTTTTTATTATAGTTAATCAGCTGAAGATGATGATGATTTCTTTAGTCTTCAATAAAAATAATTTTTGTATTATATTATAGGTTATCATCTGAAGATGATGATGATTTCTTTGGTCATCTATAAAAAGAATTTTTAGTGAACATAATAATTGTAAAAATATATGCATGTCAGTTACATAAAGATGATAACTTAAAGTTAGAAAGTGAAGATGATGTCTTAGTGTCGCACAGATATTATCATCTTTGTATTGTAAACAGATTTTTAGTTCTGTGTTCTGTAAATATGGTGTTTTAAAGTTGAGCATATGTAGATGTTGTAAAATTATAGTTAGTTAAAGGTTATTATCCTAAAGATGATGAAGTCCTTGGTCATCTATAAAAATAATTTAAAAGAATTTAGGCGGATTATGACTTTTTGTTCTAAAACAGTAAAAGCACCAAACTAAGTTGTATATGCCTTACTTAGCTGCTGTAATGAGCTCCCAAAATAAAGACTTCAAAAGAAGATTCCACAATCTATCTTCAAATTTAAAAATAAGTAAAGATGATGAAGTTTAAGATCCCATATTGATGCAAATTTCTAGGACTTTTACCATTTTATTGATGAAGCAACTAATATCTTTTAAAATACTCGGGTTGACATAGCACAACCTTTTTCTAGAGATATGTACTATCGTAATTCAAGAGGCGTATATATCATCCTTTCAACACGGTTCTCCGCAGAGTCAAGGGAAAAGGTGTCAGGTGGGAAAAGGTGGAATTAATACATCACAATAGCCAAGGGTCGAGCACGGTATCCTCTTGTCTACGGGCCGCTAATCTCAAACTTAAGTCTGTCTATCCAATTATCCCATCCTCAATCTGCTGCATTCTTTTACATAAACCCCATATGCCCCATCCTAAACTTTACCATTGCAGAGTATTAGCTACAACAAAGCTTACAAGCAATGCGCATTACAATAAATATTGATTTACAATATTTTGTATTTAGAACATTAATTTTTTTCGTTTCATGTTTTTTGAGGCTAGGGAAAAAACCCGTCAAAAAGCTCGCCCAAAAAGCCAATGTGCCGACTTTGGCCAAAAACCTAAAAACCATAAATTAATTTAAGTGCCTGGAAATATTTTCGTTTTGGGCCTAGAAAATTATACGAAACATTTGAGTGCCATTTAAATGCCAGCCACATTTTAAATAAAACGAGTTGGACCGTAACTTTAATGGCTTTATTTTCATGCCAAATGCTATTCATGGAAGGGGAATTGCTGCCCGGATTGCTTTCGACCATGGCAAACATTTCCAATACCACTTTGACCATTTTATTTGTCTTACGCTTGAAAATTTAATTAAAAAACTCAGAAAGCATGCAAACGAAGTTTTAAAGAAAATGTTTTGGCATTAGCTGTACAAGTTTTCCCAGATGCGCTGGGGCAGCACCAGCGGCAGACATTGCCCCAAGCGCCTCCAACTTGGTAAACTTGCCGCTTCGTTATCAACGCCATCATCAGCCTCATCTTTTACAACGTCGTCGTCGTCGTCGTCGTCGCCGCCATCATCGTCAGCGTCCTAAGGAAGCATCGATTCCTTCGTTAGAAACAGTTTTTTAAACTTTATAGAGTGGCGGGTCTAACGACGAGGGGTTGACCGACTACGTTACGCCACTTGGCTGCTTTGTGCGCTACGGGGCTTGATTTTTCACTGTATCCGGTGCAGATGTTGTTCTCGTTGTTGTTGTTGTAATGGTTGGGGCTTTGGAAAATTAATTGCATGCAAATATTGGAAGAGCGCGAGTAAATATAATTTCGTTGTTTGCTCATAAATACGCATTATTATTCGAAATAAAATACAAGCAACAAAAACAATAATAACAAATTTGGAATCAGTCGTGGCGGTTTCCGACAGTGGAATTCCCTTATATAATAACTGCAACAAGTTTTGTATGAGAAATTGGAGTTGTTCGTCTATGTTCATGTTTGTTTGTGACGTGTTGGGTTTCTATCGTTGTTTAAGAAAAAGTCCAAAGTTTTCTATTTATTAGTCTCACATGAACTTAAATACCAAATTTGGAAGATTTAGTGAATGCTCGGAAGAAAGGTTGCCTGATATTTATATTTTATAATTTACTCCATTCTAACTGCGGCGAGAAAGTTTGCAATTTAAAAGCTCCCACTCCTAATTCATATATCTTATCTGATAGTGATGGCTTAACAAATTTTTTATAAAAAATCTTTAGTCACACCTATTCGATAGTAATGATATTAACAATTTTCCCAAATTTTTTCCAAAAGTTGTAATTAAATTTTTCCATATTTTTTCCAAAATTTGTAATTAAATTTAACCAAATTTTTTCCAAAATTTGTAATTTAATTTTTTGAAAATTTTTTTCAAAATTTGTAATTAATTATAATTTTTCCAAAGTTTGTAATCTAAAACTTCCCACTCTTTATTCTTATGTCTTATCCGATAGTGATGGTATTTAAAATTTTTCCAAAATTTTCCAAAAAATCTTTGATCTTACCTATTTGATAGCAATGATACTAAAAATTTTTTTCCACAATTTTTCGTTAAATTGTTCTACAGTTTTTCCAAAATTTGTAGTGAATTATAATTTTTCCGGTGTGTAATTTAAAATTTCCCACTTATTATTCTTATGTCTTATCCGATATTTTTTCCAAAATTTGTAGTTATTTATAATTTTTCCAAAGTTTGTTATTTAAAACTTCCCATTCTTTATTCATATGCCTTATCCGATAGTGATGGTATTACAAATTTTTCCAAAACTTTTCTAAAAAATCTTTGATCTCACCTATTCGATAGTATTGATATTAATAAATTTTCCAAATTTTCCCAAAATTTTTCGTTAAATTGTTCTAAATTTTTTCCAAAATTTGTAGTGATATATAATTTTTCCGAAGTGTGTAATTAAAAAATTACCCACTTATTATTCTTATGTCTTATCCGATAGTGATGGTATTACAAATTTTTCCAAAAATTTTCTGATCACCTATTCGATAGTATTGATATTACAAATTTTTCCAAATTTTTTCGAAAATTTGTAAATAAATTTTTCCAAATTTTTTTTTCAAAATTTGTAATTAATTATAATTTTTCAAAAGTTTGTAACTTCAAACATCCTATTCTATATTCTTATGACTTATCCGATAGTGATGGTATTAAAAATTTTTCCATAATTTTTCCGAAATTTTTTCACAATTTTTCCGACATTTTTTCACAATTTTTCTAAAATTTTTACAAAATTTGTAATTAAAAAGTTTTGAAACCTTTTCATCAATATCTTGTGAATTACTTTACGATACAAAAATGGGCTTCAAAAAAGG
The DNA here is from genome assembly GCA_018150985.1 of Chymomyza costata. Lineage (NCBI taxonomy): Eukaryota > Metazoa > Arthropoda > Insecta > Diptera > Drosophilidae > Chymomyza > Chymomyza costata. The sequence goes on along the minus strand of JAECWU010000776.1, from coordinate 407,850 downwards.
TTTCATTTAAGAACGCGAAATTCTTTTAGGATTTTACCATACTCCTTCAGCCCTTTCGCTCACCATTGCAAGTTTTAAGAGAATCTTCTATTTTTATTCATATCTTAGATCACAGATCACACCTATCAGGCATTTATGAAAATATGAAATTTTTTCAAAATTTTTAAGTGAAAGGTTTTTACATCTAAATATAGCACAAGTGTGGTAATTTAATTCTCCTTTCAATGATATCTTGTTAAAAACATAAAATATTATATTTAAAAAATTCGAACTCAAAACTTTAAATCCTTTAAAAGTTTTCTTTACTCATCTAGCCCTAACAACCGGAACTGCAAACATCTCGTAGCTATAAAACATCTCCAAAACTTTTGCACAACATTATTTTCTTTAGAATCTTGAAAACTATTGGGTAAATCTTTGCGGCAGAGTACACCCGATTCTGTTTTTAGACTGTTTTTAAATAACGCGGTCTAAAAAAAAGAATTTTTACACAATTTCATTCGATTTTGCACGATTAAGAAAAATATTTTTATTAACAGAATCATTTAGAAATTTTAGTTAGGGAATTCGTCTATCTAATTTATTTTCATAGCAGCTTAAGGATTTACTTCTGGAATGTATATACCGTGAAAAAACACAATTAGATGTATTAATATTAAAAAAGATAAGTTGAAAAAATTCGTCAAGTTCGCTCAAATTATAAAGAAAAATGGCCTTAGTATTAGAGTTAACGATGAAGTTCTTCCCGAATAGACAAAATTCAATAGGAAAGTGTTTTTAAAATTGGGTAACCCCAGCTTTGATGGTCTACGAGATAAAGGGTGTTCATACAGACAATCGCAAGAACTACTCTCCTAACGATTTAAATAACTTCTGCCACGCCGCATTATAAATGTTACATACATCACACAAATCTTGACTACTCCTAATGCCACACAGTGCAGGGTATAAAAATAAGTATACAAAAAATTAAAACAAACAAAAGATAACAAAAAGTCAGAGCACGTTTCCCGAATGTTTTTCTTACTGCTTGCTGAGGGTAGTTTTGATTTTTCCACAAACTTTTCTTCTTTAGATTTTTCAACAATTTCTTTCTAATCGCTTAAAACATTTTGTGTGTGAAAATTGTATATATTTTCTTGTTTAATTAACATCATTAGCTTGATGAGATCACGTAGCCGGAGTTCGGGAGAGAATGATGGCTTTGATAAATGGTATAATGCTGCTTAGGAGGGTAATTAATTGGCATTAGAGTACAGCACAGGTTAAAATTTAGTAGCAACAGCAGCCAAAGGCAATTTTCAACTTATACGACAATGTAATTTATATGCTTGATTAGCATCCAAAGTGGAAACTGCCAAGTATAGATAGGAGCTATGAATATTGAAATCAAGCGACCCGCTTTGACAATTTGAAAACTAATTGCCCTAATTTAAAATGCAATTGAAATGCCTTAAAGTGTATACATAGATAAGGCCACGTGTTTTGGAGCATTATTTGTGTCAAATCTTAAAGCAAATAAATTTAAATGAATTTAAGTTGTAATCGGAGAGGATTTGAGGCAACAAAAGAAAGTGAAAACATGACCTAATGATGATTAAATTTTGTTTCTCAATGATTTAAGCAGTTCTTGTAATTCGAACTTTTTGATTTATATAGACAAAAAACTTGCTTGGACAATGTTTTAGGAAATTAACAGAAAATCTAAGAAAGTTCGGGAACATTTGCACATATCACAATATTTGCGGTATTCACGCTTGCTACAGAATTGAGTAGTTGAAAAGTTTAGGACTTTTGCAACAACAAAATGTACAGGCATGGGTTTTAACTGTCAATACAAATTTTCATCAACCCAGACCATCTTAGCTCCACCATTTTGTAATTTTGAAATTCCTAACTTTATTATCTGTCATGCCAAATCGAAAATCTCTATTTATTCAAGAAACCGTCGTTCGGATTTGAGTACAAGCTGCAGGTCTTTTCTAACCTAGATTCTAACCCCAGATTCGCGATTAGCGACTCCTAGAACCCATATTTGCATACCCAACTCGAACTTTAAACACAAAAATGGAAAACACATCTTTTGTTCGCCATTTTGAAATTTTGGAAAACCAATAAGGTACTTACCAGCTACCAGAAAAGTGTCTGCACTGCCCATAAAAGGGGTGGCAATAATGTTATAATATTGATTAAATTATTGAGTTACTTTGTTTTGGCGGCCATTGTAGCTCCGCCAAAAATCGCCATACGGTTTTCAAAAGTAGACGAGAAGACGAAAATTTGAAGCCCAAAAACGTTGATTTATCTTAGAAATTTAAGTGTGAGGAGGGGGTGGCTGATTCGACAGAGATTCCATTTTTTGGTTTTGGAAAATGTGTTGCCAACTTGGATTAAAAAAAAAATTGGTTCAAAAATATTCACTAGTTTCCTTCTTCTCCCAAACCCTTGTTTACCCCTTTTCGGACTCGCTTATGCTCCTCCTGAGGTGTGGGTATGCGATCTCAGCATTCGTCTGCAGGCATTCCGATCCTGGATCATGTCATCGCTGAGACCCATTCGTTGCTGATGTTTTTGCATTTGACCGATCCACGTATTCTTCGGTCTGCCTGCCCTATGGCCGTTACCTGGAACTACGGTAAGTATTGCCTTCTTAGCGGGGTTCTCCGGCGGTCGTCTTTGAACATGGCAATACCAACGTATCTGACCTACTTTGAGCGTCTCAGTGATGGGCTTTTTAACAAACAGGCTGCCTCGGATGTGTTTGCTCTTAATGTGATCAAGCTTGGTCACACCCGCCGTCATCCTTAGCATTTTCATCTCAGTCGCAGATATTTTACTCTCGTACGTTTTGTACATCGTCCAACATTCGGACGCATACAAGAGTGCGGGTCTAACGACTGTCGCGTACAGCTTGCCTTTCAATTTCCGTGGCATTTTCTTGTCGCAGAAAACGCTAGAGTTTTCTCGCCACTTCATCCACCCAACACTGGTTCGATGTTTGAATTTGCTGCCTGTAATCAATTTTTCCCCGCCTATATAGATATCCGGATTTGGTCTTTCTGCATCTGCAAATTTACAGGGGAGCAATTCTGTCTTTTTTACGCTTATTTTCAGTCCATGATCCGTCAATATCTTATCCCAAGTTAACATTGATCCTACGTTCCAGCTTCCGACCCTCAATTTTTCCCAAATTGGTTTCTTAGGACTGTCCAATTTCGCTCGCCCCCGGAAATCCTGAGCTCTGACACGAGCGACTGCGTTCCCGTCAGGAACAACGCCGCTCGCTCTGGGATCACAAGCCTGCATAGCAGGGATGCCCAGCGGGGAAGTGCTATTATATGCATTGACTACCATTAGACTGTTTTTTTTCCATTCGTTTACACCTATCTGGAAAAAAGGTGAGGTTTTTGGCACTTGTGTATGGATATTCGCTAGTTATGGACTTTCCTTTTACACCGGCGGTTGTCTCCAGACCCGGTAACCAATCGCATACACTGATCTTTGGAAGATCTTTAAGATGTTAAAAAAATGTGCCTCAGGCTCAATGTGATGGTAAGTATGCCTGCCTAGTTTATTCATAATTAAATTTGTTTTCCAATTTAATTTACAGTCTGTCCGAAAACAATCAGATATATAGTAACATAGGGTCATCAATATTGCGTTTTTTTTTTATATGCAAAACAGCACCAAAATTTCAAATGAATCAGAAAATCTTTAATGTCAACAGAAAGAAACATTTTTGCCATTGCCAGGGGTTCCAATTTTCGATGACGCATTCGAGCATAATCGGCGGTATCTCGCGAATAACACGGGTAATGCTCAATCGTAACTGGATAATCCAGAGACACTTTAGACTACACGTAGTCCCAAAGGATAAGGTCTAACGGTGTGATAGCACACAATCATGGTGGCCAATTCAATGGTCCGGAGCTTGAAATTAATTGTTCACCGAATTGGTTCAATAAAATGGCCTAAGCGCGCGAAAAACATTCTTTACAGAACGCGACTTTACGTAAATGTATTGTACGATTTGTAAACGTTGTTCAGGTGTTAGTCTTTCCATAATGAAATGGCAATGAAAACTGATTAAAAAACACATGGCAACCTGACAGTATTCACGCGTGATTTATCAAAAAAAAAACCCTTTGAAAAAAAAACCTCAGGATTGATGACCCTTTATAAAATTACTTGAAGAATGACAGAAGCAGCTAGTTTCCATTCAGACTAGTTGCTATACAATTAAATATAAACGAAAAACACGTTTTTTTAAATTAAGCTGTAACGCGCTATGTTTCAAAACTGAAATTTTGCTAACAATTTCTTTTTTTTTTTGTCCTATGAATGGAACTGCATCATTACTTTTCAAAAACCGTTTGGGGCCGTTTCCAGTACCTTATCCAGCCAGACCCTTTATACTATCATTCTCATTTATTCTTATTAAAAAGCAAAAAAAAATCACTTGAAATACATTATGAACTGTAGTTCGCCTATGGTACGAAAAAAATCAAAATCCAGCCTAATCCATTCGTGTTCTTCATAAGCTGTTTTTTGACTAATGACCATACATCAGATATTCTTTTATGATATGATGATATCTTCAAGCAACTGCCTCTCACCTGTCAAACTCCAACTTTTCCTATTTTACCTATATATTTAAATAAAATATTTCAAGTACAACTTCTTGTCTACATTTTTGATAAATTAATGCTTGCCTGTTCTACAAACCTCTCCTTTGGCTCAATTTGCCCAAGCAAAAAAGCTTCAAAACTTTTGACCAGCAAAAACCGCATAACATTATACCCCCCAAAAAAATGCGCTCTTAACGAACAATAAGAGCTACTTCTATTCAAAAAAATAAACTACCCCAACTACCCCGACTACCCCATCAATTTGAAGCTCTGCAAGTGTTGTGCTTAATCGTCAAACACTTCTTATCCAAATAGCTAAAAAACTTTGCTCATAAATTATTACACAAAATTAGTTGAACACAAAAGGCAAAGCAGTTCGTCCTGTTTCCTTTTTGTTGCCCCTTTTCGGGACAACTGGCGCAGCATCTTTTACTTAATACAATTTAAAATTTAAAGCTTAGCCTCGAGTTGAAATATGCTTTGGGGCAAGGCAAAGGCTAAATAATCACAGTCATGTCAGATAATAAATGATTAAAGTGGCAAAAAGATATATGCATGCAAGATACTAAAAGAAAACAGATAGCTTGGAGTAAAAAGTTTTTTTAAAGTTCATTTATTTTCCTTTTTATTTTTTTTTGTTTGGCATGTCACACTGTACCGAATAAGGGATGCACTTTGGTGTTAACTACAATATATTGAAGCCCTAAAATGTATTAAAATTAAAATTGATGAGCTTTTTGACTTGACCGTTGTAACCCTTTTTCCTAACCCTAACCGCAAAGTGCTAAAAATATTTTTGTACAATGTTTTTTTGAGTTATCGGCTTTGTCTTAAAGCTCAGTGTTAACTTTATAAATAGAAAATATATGTAACTTTGTAGTGCAATAAATGAACACAACAAAACAGCTCGCTGTGCTATTTTTATCAAACTATCAAGCTATCAAACTAATGGTCATCCTTTTTGCATCTTAGCATCATCTCTATTCGGTTTGATCATCTCATTAACTTAAGCGTTATTTGACTCATCATCTTTAATCTCGCTACAATGCTCTCGCTGCTGCTCTTCATCTTTATCAACTATAGCGTCATCTGGCTTCTCTTCAATCTTCTGCTGTTCATCTTTATTTCTATTCTCTTCCGCTGCTCTTATTTTTTTTATTACGGACTTTAGTCTAGCAGACACCACATCTATATAACTTACATTTTCAATGCCAAAGTCGGTCTTAAGAGATTCTTTTAAAATCTGTTCATCATCTGGTTCTTCTTCTGGTTCTTCTTGCTCTGCTTTCAAAATTTTCAGCATTTTTGTAGATTGTGTTATAAGCAGTTCGTCTGATTCAATTGATTCAAATTCGTCCATAAAATTTTCTTCCTTTTTTATAAACTTTCTTTTATTATTTTCATTATGCAAATCTTTTGACTCTTCGCTTTTCTGCAAACGTGCAGTTTGATTATGCGTGCTAGGAATTTGGAACGTTTGCTTGTTTAGTAGTCTTTCCGCTAAGTAACAACTCGCATCACTGTGGTAAACATCGTCGGTCTGTAAGTCTTTGGTTATTTTGTCTATATTGGGCCTTAATACCAAATTGAGCACTTGTTGTTTTATAAAGGTTCGATCAAAGTCCATAGAGTCAGAATCACCAGATTCCGAAAAGTCTTTTAAGCTGCTGGGTATGCCTATAACGCCTTGTTCTGCTACAGAATACAGTGAACGCGGCGTCATGGGCGTTATTGATGGCTGCCACAACTTGGACACAATTTCATTAAATACGTCGTCTAATAGATCTATGTTGTTTTCATAAGCCATACGCTCGATCTCAGTTTTCCAACGTCGACCAGGCACAGCTTGTCGTATTAATTTGCGTATAATGGCTCTGGCCTCCAAACCAGATTTAGCTAATCCATCTTCGCTATCCGTGGAGAACAAATATAGATCATTATCAATTAGGCGATCTATTAGATCGCTAGTTAAAGTAAAGCAAATATCATAAGGCTCCAAAGCCTGCCAAATATTGTCAAATAGCACATCCTCTATGATGTACTCAGCTATAACCTTTTTCTCGTAAAGCAAGACTAGTTCTTCAAAATTGGGACAAACCATTTTTCTGAGCGCATCGCGCAACGTGTGATAGCTCAAAGGCGTTTGTATTAGTTTGAAACTTTCCAGCCAACGTTGTACGTCTATGTCTACTTTTTTGGCCAATTGCAAGACCTCCTCCAGTGCCTGCTCTTCGGCCATGTGCCGCACATCAGTTGTAAATATGTCGTTAACATAGTCGTCGGCTACCTCATTGCCAAAAACATGACTTTGCTGTAGCAACTCCTCATATAAAGTACGCAATGCATTCTCCTTTTGTCTAAGACCCGCCTCGGCAGCTTCACGTCGGCAGCGTTCCGCTTGCGCCATTGCGGCCAGCAGTCTTAATTTATGTAGTTGTTCCAGACGCTGTGATTCATCCAACAGCTGTCTTATTATGCTAGCATATGACTTGGCCTCAAACCAATGCATAAAATAGTCCAAATCATAATTACGACGATCCATTAAGCGTTCCCGTACGTCATGTACTATACATAGAATGCTTTTACACAATTGATTCTCCTTTGAAAAGCCATCAGCAGGTCCAACAAGTGGCAGCTCTGAGACTTGCTCAGACTTCAACGCTGGCTGTAACTTAGGCTTTAGCAGCTTTACCTCTACGACGTTACTATAAGCTACAGCTTTCCTTTTCTTTATGCAGCTCGGCACACCTTTGCCCTTCCTGCCTTGTCTATGTTCTTTTAAAGATACATAAATATCCTTCATTTGTGCTTCAGTGTGTGTGATTTTTTTGCAAGGTTCTTCCGTTTTGGGCTTTGCCAATCTGCCTAGCTTTTCATATGGACACTTTAGATCGCTCAGCTTAATACGCTTGTCCAGCTCTGCTATATGCATATCAAACTGCATTTGCTTGCGATCTGAGGCGAAATGTTGACGCGCCGCATCCACGCCATGACGTAACAAGGGCGCATAGTACTCTGAGCTACGATTGGCCAAAGCTTGCATGGGCTTCTCCTTAACCCAATGTAGTGTCGTCTTTTCACATTTCGCTTTAAGACGCCTTATGCCGCGTTGGTATTCCACATCATTTTTGCGCAACTCTACTTGGCTACGCTTTTGTACGCGTTCACAAGCTGCTTCAATGCGTTTTTCCGATAGTTCTCGCATCTTCTTTTCGCGCTTTTCAAACTTATCAATAACATACTCCAAACGCGCGTCTTGACTGAGCTGCAAGTCTTCCTCACGTTCGATCCATTGTTCCCAACCAAAGGCTTCATTCAAATCTTTATATTTGGTTTTCAGTACCAGCTCACGTTCAACTTGCTGGTGCTGCTCAAAATTAGTCTTTACCGCCTGGTTAAAGATCTCTCGCTTGCGAGCGCGCTCAAGCTGCTCCACCTCATAGAGTCCAGGCGGTTGTATGTTTGGCTGCAATTGGGGCAGGCTCATTAGCTCCAAGCCCTCATCACGTTTGTTTGAAATTTCCGCCAAATACGGCAATGTTTGTGCAGATGATTCGCTGAAATATTATTTCTTTTTAAAAAGTTGTGTTCATGAAATATTCCACAATCGGAAATCTACTCACGAAGTAGACTCTTTCGCAGCTCGCTTACTGCAAATTACTTACCGATATAGACTTTGGGTGCCTTTACTTTTAGATCTAGGAGCGATACGTTGCTGAAAGTAAGCGCATTCCTTATATGCATTTGGCTTTTGAGAGGCTTTGACATCCAACTTAGCCTCAAAACTGGTTAATATGGGGGTTGCTGCTCGCAGGTAATCTATGCCGGGCGCCTTTAAATCACAATCGATGCCTGTAAACGTCGCCTTGCGTTTTGCGGGATCATTTTCACCTGTTCCATGTGCCCCATATATAACTCGGTTTTTTTTTTTTAAAGCTTTTACTCAATACTTACCTCCAGTAAAACGCGCAGTTGCTAAGTTACTGGAATCACAACTGGAGGCTTCATGCCTTGGCAGCTTAGCTGTCTGATTGGGTGAACTTGTCTTTGTAGACGCCAAGCTTCCATAAGCATGTGCTCGTTTCCTTGAATTATTCTTTAAGGTTATGGACATTTTGTTTTATTTTTTCTTTATTATAGAAGTGTATTGTGTCTACGTTTTAATCTATGTTTATTTTATATACTTTTTCATGAGTTATATTGCACAGCTTATGTTGCCACAAATTTTATAAATTTTTTAAATCAAATTTTTTATTTTTTGCTAATTCTTTTAGAACGCAAAGAAATTTAAAGAAAACCAAAGTTGAACATAATTGAATTTATTTTTTAATTTCTATAAGAGAACACACATTTTTGTATGCCTAAATATGACAGTACATATTAATTCAATACAATAAATATATTCATTTTTGATTTTTATGCCCTGTACAAAGGTTACGAAGCTTTAAATTCGTTTAAATTCAAAAAGGCAGAAAAAGTCATCTCCAATCGGACTTTTTGATCATTAACAGCGGTGGATAAGGCGGGTTTTTCAAAAGATTATTCTCTTTTCAAATGATTTTTTCTAGATAAAATCTGAGAAAACATTTTTTTTTACTTACGCATCAATTAAGTTCCTCCAGGTGCGGATCTAGGATTTGGTCTTGGCGGGGGTGTTCTTCACTTCGAAGTGTATATATATCAGAGCTCGCAAAAGATTTTCAACCCATTTTTCCAACTTTGGGGGGGGTCCGGACCCGAAAAAACCAATACAATATATTTAATAAGAAAATGACAAAAATCGGTCTTACCAAATAAAAGGTATAACCTAAAATTCGCTTGGCGTGACGTTACGTAAAATAGATGCAAAATAAGAAATGTTAAAACTCCACGAATTGATAAAGAATTTTCTTTTTGTGTTTTGAGATAATGGAATTTAATTTTTAAAGTTATAAAGTTGTATCAGAATATCTTTGGTTTAAATAATTTTTTTTTTTTTTTAATTTTTGTTTTAACACAAAAAAAAATTTGTTAGATACGGATGGTTATGTATCTTTTTGGGGGGACGACAAGTACGGTAGCGAGGCGGGACCCTTTGATTCCCTAGCTCTTGGGTAGTTGGGGCAGGTGTTGCTACGTCTTGCCTCCGGATAACATATTTAGATTATTATAGAGTCCCTACAAAAATTTAGAGCTTAACTCTTGAAGTAAAAACGAAGACTTTCTTGCCAGACAAGAAAACAAAGGAACAAAGGGGGCAATTAACAACTGTGTCCAATTGCGACGAGGGCTCAGATGGTAGTCGACCCTCGCAGTCTAAACCCAATACCCTGCCATGGCTTTGGCTACAATATGTAATAAGCCAAAGCCCCCAAAACAAAACCTCGCCTACACTTTACATGCCTACGTCACACAGGAAAGACAATTACAATTTTACCACTTCATTATTTTTTTTAAATCTTCATTAATTTTATTCATTATAATTTTTGACCTAATTACTTATTAATTAATAATTTTTGATATTGTTACATTATATAGTTCAATTAAAGTTAACTAAATTAAAATATCGAAATTCTTTATCTATGGCAAAAAACCCAACAAAATTTTAATTAAAAAAAATTGTTTCCTATATTATTTAATGGTGCATTAACTATCTACTAGATGCATTACCTAACTAATGTACTCTTGTAGTTCGTATTTGAGAGTGTTATTTATTTTGTTTTTGTTTTTACTGTTTACATATTCTTTTCTTTATTTTGAATTCCCGTTGGAATCGGGAATAATGACTGGAACAGGGAGAATTGGAGAGTTTCGCGAATGTGAAGTAAAAAGAAGGGCAGAAATAAAAAAAACAAAAAAAAAAAAAACAACAAAGGAATACTTGGTTAAAACTTACATGTGTTCGGGAGATCCAACGCTGAAAGGCCTTTCATCGTAGTTTGATCATGGGTGTAGAGTATTATTTTATTGATTCTGAATTATTTTCACACAAAAAAAAAAAATGCACATAGGGGACGGGAGAGTTTGTAATTATATTTTCATTGCATTTATCAAATATTTTTTTTTTTTCTCAAATTTTTTTTTTTTTTTATTCTCTTGTTAGGTTAAAGGTGTGTTTCTTTCTTCTTTCTTTCTTAATTTTTTTATTTTATTTTTTTTTTCACTTTACTTCACAGTTCGTTGTCACTTTTCATTCTCTCCGTTTCACAACTAATTCAGGGTTTTTAGATGTAGATCATATTTGAGAAAAAAAAAAAATAAAATGCAAAAATTTAATATATATAGGGCTGCATCAAGAATATATATATATACATATAATGTTATATATACATTATTATGTACCAGATATGTATTTTTGTATTTATTTTTTTCCTTTTTTTTTTTTTTTTTTTTTTTTTTAGGGGGAGTATATATATACCTTAAACTGTATACATATATAGGTTTCTTTTTCCACTACACTTCAAACACGCACTACGTAAGAGCTCATTTTACAGGTTTTTTTTTTTTTTTTTTTTTTTTTTTTTTTTTTTAGGTTTTGTTTTTGATTTTTTTTTTTTTTTTTACCCTTTTCCGACAAAGCTAATTAAGCTTAACTTCGCTAATTTCGATAATTGATTCTTATTTTGTTCTTTTAGTATAAAAGATTGAGTTAAAAAAAAAATAGATATGTGTAATCCCGCTCGCCGACAGGGAGGTGCGCACGTCTTTCAATCGCGGTTGCTACTAAATTTTAGCGTGCTGTGACAGCCGGGAGGGAAGGAGAGCGCTTCCAAGTTCTGTCTCGCCCTGGAAGTCCGGATCAGCTGATCTCTACCAGCGTTTCAGGGTACTAGGGCCGTCTTTATCCATTAAAATTTGCGGGCGATCGTTTTGGGTGGCGCATATATTTGTGTTAAGTATATATTTTAATATCTAATATATATATATATCAGATATATATATAGATGCAACCGATTTGGATATAGATACGCCGTCGAATTTGTAAACGTTTTTCTTTTCTTTTCTTTTTGTTTTCGTGTGCTTTTATTTAAAAATTTTGGTTTTTATATACTTTTAATTTGTTTGTTTTGTATTTCGCACAGTTTTATTTGCATATTTTAACCAAGTTGGTTAAGTGGCCGAACAAAAAATAAAAAAAATTTTTGGGCTGACGTAGCCGGTGTCGAATGTATTAATTGGCGGATTCAGGTCGAGTAAGAGGGCGCACATGGCTGCTGCAGCCCTTTTATAGTCGCCGGTGCAGCAACAACAAAAAAAATTGTATGACCTTAAGTAGGTGGCGATCTATCTTCGAACTCTGACATTTTGAGCTTTTAGTCACAGACTAAAGCTGATAGACAGACAAGATTTTTTCATTTTCTCGCATGCGATATTTTCGTCCCAAAAAGACAAACAGCGAGAAAAAACAGCTGCGAGAAAAAGGGTGCAATAAATTCTAGCTGCGATAAATTGTAGCTGAGAGAAATTATAGCTGAGTGAAATTCATGCTGCGAGAATTATATAAAAAAAACAATGGCACAGCCATTACACCACCAGATAATCTGACACCGATAGACGGAAGATTAGCTGGAATTAGCTCTTAATGTCTTTCGCATGACAGGTACCTAATTCTTTCCCTTGCAAATTTTCTAACAAATAGAAACAATTTCCTAGTTTTTTCTTTATACGACATTTTAAAAATTGATGTCCTAACTTCGCATTAAAATTTTCCGAAAATTTACTCTGTGCAAAATTGCGTCGGAATACCTCTTGGCCTTCTTTAAAATTGACAGGTTTTGATCGCAAATTGTATTGAGCACAATTCCGGTCATAAGCTTTACGAATATTTTGCATTATATCCTTACGAAGCAAGAACAATTTATCACTTCTCGACAGATATACCGAAGGTTCATCTAATAAGATCAAATCTTTTAGCAATTTGTAATCAGAGCCATGATTAAGCATATCGAAACCAAACAAAGCTTTATATGGAGAACAACCTAGCGACTGATGTAGAGCTGAACGAAGCGCACAGGAAATGCTTGTTAAATGCTTGTCCCATTCCCTTTGGTCATGTTTAAGATAGGACCGAACAGCAGCTAAAAGTGAGCGGTTAACACGTTCCGCAGCATTGCTTTGAGGAGAATATAATGCTGTATATACATGCTTGATCCCGAGTTCAGTAAGAAATGCGTTAAAGTCGTTTGCCTTAAATTGAGTTCCATTGTCACTAACTATGATTTCCGGAACGCCAAAGCCGTGAAAAATATGTTTTAGCAAATATTCTTGTATAGCAGACGAAGTGAATTTCTTTAAAGGCTGTAACCAATGGTATTTACTAAAATGGTCTAAGACTATAAGTATGCCAATGTGACCATCTTTACTGCGCGGATAAGGACCAAGTAAATCAATATATAGCTTTTGAAAAGGTCTATAGGTAGGACAATGTGGATGTTCGCCCATAGGCGGACGAAGTGTCTGATTTGGAGCTTTAGCTTCTTTGCAAACGTCACAATTGCGGATATACTCACGCACATCTTTTGCTAAACCAGGCCAAAACAGATTTCTGCGAATTTTCTCTATAGTCTTTTGAATTCCACAATGGGCAGATACAAGGCTATCATGAGTTTGTTGCAAAACGGAACTTCTTAGGCGCACTGGGACCCACAGTTTCCAAGATAGTTTTTCTTCAGCATCAGCTGAAGAGTGTTCTGTTTTCACGTACAAAAATTTATCTATAATTTTCATGTCTGGGAATTTTTCTTTATTTGCACTGAATTTTTCTTTCAAAGTTTGGTATTCGTTGTCGAGAAATGCATCTGATGTTAAATCAATTAATGGCTTAAGATCTAAACTAGCGATTTCAGCCTCGCACATACGCGACAGCGCATCAGGAACAATATGTTCCTTTCCTTTTCTATGAGAAATGGAAAATTTAAATTGCTGTAAGCGAAATATCCAACGAGCTAGGCGACCAGAAACATTTTGCTGACGCATTAGCCAGACCAGGCTTGAGTGGTCAGTTACCACTTCAAATTCTTGAAGCTCCAGATAACATCTGAACTTCTCAATGGCTAGTATTACAGCTAAACATTCCCGTTCAGTAACACTATAGTTACGTTGGGCATGACTTAGTTTTTTCGACATAAATGCAATTGGTTTTTCTTCGTTTTCTGCCGATAATTGCACTAATACGGCACCTATTCCAAAATCACTCGCATCGCAATGTAAATAAAATTTTTTGTCAAAATCGGGGTTCTGTAAGACTGGCGCTGTTGTTAAAATGGTTTTGAGCTTTTCCATGGCTGCTTGTGCGGCTGGCGTCCAAACAAATTTCTTTTTAGTGGACAACACATCCGTTATAGGACAAGTTATGTCAGCAAAGTTATGAATAAAGCGGCGATACCAACCACAGAGGCCTAAAAATCCTCTAACTTGTTTTAAATTCTTTGGCACGGGCCAGTTTACTATACAAGATATTTTTGAGGGGTCTGTGCGAATCCCTGTGTTATCAATAATATAACCTAAATAATTTATACTTGTTACGCAAAAGTGACTCTTTGCAATATTTAAAGTTAAATTAGCTTTTCGAAATTGCTCAGCAATGCGAATTAGCACAGCTAGATGGGACGAAAAATCTTCTGAGACAATGCACAAATCATCAAGGTATCCAAAAACACAATGACGGAGATCAGATGGAATAATTTCATCCATAAGACGACACATTGTTGATGGAGCGTTACACAGACCAAATGGCATTACCTTAAATTGGTAGAGAGGTCTACCTGGCACAGTAAACGCAGTCAATGGCTTAGATTCCTCAGTTAACTCAATTTGCCAGTAAGCATCTTTTAAGTCTAATTTGGTGATTAAATTTGCTTTTGGCAACCGTGAAAATATACCATCTATGCTAGGCAAAGGATAGGCATCCTTCTTAGTGGCATCATTTAGTTTTCTTGCATCTAAACAGAGGCGAATCTTATGTGGCTTTATTACTGGGCGCATAGGCGAACTCCAGGCACTAGTTGCGGGCTCAATAACCTCTAACTTCAACATGCGATCGATTTCTTCAAAAAGTATCTTTTCTACAGCAGGGCTTACTGGGTAGTAACGTTGCTTAACAGGCTTGGCTTCACCAACATCAATATGATGTTTAATCAACTTAGTTCTTCCTAAACCTTCAGAACAATCAGGGAATAATTTCTTTACTACTTCAAGCTGTTGTAATTGCAAGGAGGATAACGGATAAGAATTGGTTGTGTCTAATGTTAATGAATTTGGGCTTACTATTTCTAGAGGACAAATAATATGAGGCGCAAGGGCAAAGATTTTCCAAAAATCAATACCTAAAATCAATCTTTGAGTTAGCGATGGGACTACATACAATGTCATAGGTTTAATCATTGCATTATATTTAAGATTAACTCTTAAAACACCTGTAACTGTGTGAGGTTGGCCATCTGCAGTATTTACTTTGGACTTAATATTAAGGGACTTATAGGCTGCAAAAGCTGAAAAATCCTCAACTGCTAATTCGGCTCCAATGCAACTAACATTTGCACCGGTATCTAACATACCAAATTCTTTATATCTTAGAAATTCAACTTCAGCATAACTACGACCATCGTATTGGTTATTGATTACTGCAGAAACTAATAGCTTGAGTGAGTGTATTTTATTTTTGTAATAATTTCTGATTCTTAACGTGTTACGACGACTTTTTGGTCGATTTTCATTAAAGATACGATTTCTAACTTTAAGATACTTTTCTAATCTATCTTCATATGGCACAATATGGGT
The DNA here is from genome assembly GCA_018150985.1 of Chymomyza costata. NCBI lineage: Eukaryota > Metazoa > Arthropoda > Insecta > Diptera > Drosophilidae > Chymomyza > Chymomyza costata. The sequence continues at coordinate 392,464 of JAECWU010000776.1, read as the reverse complement.
GGCTAACGGAGAAAGTTGGGATGCTTCTATCTCACGTTTTAAGATTTGAGTAGGGACATGTATATTTTCCTTACTATTTCCTAATTCAGGGATTAAATATTGTTTTATTGCTTCGGGTGTATCCTGCTGTTGTTGGATACGCCCTTTTGTCGGTTTTCCGACATTCTTTTTATACATATAGGACATTGTGGCTTGTAAACATTGGGAGCACCACAGCCATAGCAAAATATGCGACGATCTGCTAGGCAATCTTCCCACATATGTCCAGGTGCATCGCAGTTCCAGCATTTTAGTTTTGGATTTGGTATGCGAATAGCAGCAACTTCAGGATCATCAGTGATTTCTGATTCAGACTCGACACACTGTTCCTCCACTGCGTATACTTGACGACGAGGCATAGGTGGTTTTAATTTAGCAACATGTTCAGAGCGGGAATTTAATTCACGCGTAAGGCTTTCGTTCATTTGAACTAATCTTCGAAGATGGCCTACAGAATGCACTGGCTGATAGAGAAGTTTAAGACGTAAGTCAGGCAACAGATTGTTTTTAAGTATTTCGAGCAGCTCTTCTTCATCCATTCTGATTGAAGATTTGTCCATTAAGGAAGCAATAGAATTATAAAAGGACGAAAAACTTTCGCCAGGTTTTTGTTTGCGAGACCTTATTTCTTCTTTCGTCATAAAATCAGAGCGATAATCTTTATACTGCTGACGAAGTGCAACACAAAATTCAGACCATAAAATATGATCAACTTGCTTGTGATACCGCCAATACCAATCACGAGCTTGACCTACAAACAAAATGTGAGCATGCTTGCATAATGCACTAAAATCGCTATCTAGGGTTTCATCAGTAAGGGACTTAACACGATATATAAACTCTTCTACACTTAAGCCATCGGCTGAACCATCAAAGTGCACATTCCACCGTTGCATGATATCTGCAACTTTATTAGGATGCAAAGATGTATTAGAAATTGGAGAATCTCGACTTCTAGGAGCGGTTTGTACAGCAGAGCGATTTTGAGGATTCGGTTGACCCACATTAAGCGATGACATGAGTCGTGTTACAGTTTGTTCAATCATATTTTGGATCACAGAATAATCCATGGTTGGTTCTCTAGGCCGGCGAGTATTTGCAGAACGCCTAGGCCTACCTCTTCTTGGACCAATGCTGGATCTAGGTATAGGAGCTTCTACTGGATTAGAACTGCTGCTATTGTCTAATACAGGCAACGGATTCTGACTAACATCAGACACTTGAGGTTCACGAACTGGTTCAACTGGCACTTGCACTTGATTTAAGGCTGTGGCCAAGTTGCGGGTTACTGGGCGATGTATAACTTTAGGTGGAGGCTGTCTGGGTTTACCTTTCGGCGAACAATTTCCAATAACAACTTTTAACGAGTCAAGAGTTAAATCTTGGTTACATTCTGGGCAATTGGTATGCGACTCTAGCCAATTTTCAAGGCAGAGTTTATGGCACACATGTTGACATGGTGTAAGATAACAAGTCTCAGTATTTGACATAATTTGAGTACAAATACAACAATTATTCTCAACAGCCGCAGCTGGAGCTTGAGGACTATGTTCAATAGGCATAGTAAAAATATAAGTTTTCTTTTTTTACAAAATTCAATTCTTTAAAACTTTCCTGACAATGACATATATAGGCAATATAAAGCGTAGGCAACACAAATGGACACAATTAATTAATTAGGTATTTTTTCCGGGCTATTGACACTAAATTCCAAAACAAGAACACATAAATTATAAAATCTGACACATCACAACCTGATAAATTTACTCGGTATAGTTACGCAGGTACTACATAAACTATAAATTTCCAGAGCCGATTACCAAATTGCACGATGTGGACAAACCGAATAACTGAAAATGCTATGAATTTGGAAATAGGTAATTTGCTCAATCTAGTTCAATATATTTTCATTCTATCCTGAAAAGATAACACAGTGACTATCGGCAGGGTATTCAAGCTGGGCTAAATACACAAGATTCCAAGACAGTATATGCTAGTATTCAAGGAAATCAACAAAAATATCATAAACCTTGATAAAACAATCACGAAAGCAAACGAGCATAAGTTTAGGGCAACAGAAGTACTTCTAGCAGATGTTAATTATGATGATATATTATTAGTTTTAGTATTTCTTCTATCTCTTGAGGTAGACAATAGCTAAATAAGCCATTGGCCATATATCGAACCAAATTCAATATTTGTTTCCAAAAAATGGTTTTTAAACTACATCTATTCCAACACTATAAACTTTTTTTTTTTTTTTAGTTTTTCAAAGAAAACAACCAAACTAAAGCATGGTACTATTATTTCCAAAAGCCGGTGTTAAGGCTTGAATTTCAATCAAAGCTATCCACGTTCAGCGCTATTAATTAGACAATGTAGCAGCATCTATACTTATTCAAACGGGACTGAAAACAGTGAGCCTTGTTGTATTCTTTGGAAACCTTGCCATGGGTTGGTAGGCAAACATTGCCCCACGTTGATGGGCGCCACAAAATATGTATCAGAATATCTTTGGTTTAAATAATTTTTTTTTTTTTTTAATTTTTGTTTTAACACAAAAAAAAATTTGTTAGATACGGATGGTTATGTATCTTTTTGGGGGGACGACAAGTACGGTAGCGAGGCGGGACCCTTTGATTCCCTAGCTCTTGGGTAGTTGGGGCAGGTGTTGCTACGTCTTGCCTCCGGATAACATATTTAGATTATTATAGAGTCCCTACAAAAATTTAGAGCTTAACTCTTGAAGTAAAAACGAAGACTTTCTTGCCAGACAAGAAAACAAAGGAACAAAGGGGGCAATTAACAACTGTGTCCAATTGCGACGAGGGCTCAGATGGTAGTCGACCCTCGCAGTCTAAACCCAATACCCTGCCATGGCTTTGGCTACAATATGTAATAAGCCAAAGCCCCCAAAACAAAACCTCGCCTACACTTTACATGCCTACGTCACACAGGAAAGACAATTACAATTTTACCACTTCATTATTTTTTTTAAATCTTCATTAATTTTATTCATTATAATTTTTGACCTAATTACTTATTAATTAATAATTTTTGATATTGTTACATTATATAGTTCAATTAAAGTTAACTAAATTAAAATATCGAAATTCTTTATCTATGGCAAAAAACCCAACAAAATTTTAATTAAAAAAAAATTGTTTCCTATATTATTTAATGGTGCATTAACTATCTACTAGATGCATTACCTAACTAATGTACTCTTGTAGTTCGTATTTGAGAGTGTTATTTATTTTGTTTTTGTTTTTACTGTTTACATATTCTTTTCTTTATTTTGAATTCCCGTTGGAATCGGGAATAATGACTGGAACAGGGAGAATTGGAGAGTTTCGCGAATGTGAAGTAAAAAGAAGGGCAGAAATAAAAAAAACAAAAAAAAAAAAAACAACAAAGGAATACTTGGTTAAAACTTACATGTGTTCGGGAGATCCAACGCTGAAAGGCCTTTCATCGTAGTTTGATCATGGGTGTAGAGTATTATTTTATTGATTCTGAATTATTTTCACACAAAAAAAAAAAATGCACATAGGGGACGGGAGAGTTTGTAATTATATTTTCATTGCATTTATCAAATATTTTTTTTTTCTCCAAATTTTTTTTTTTTTTTCTCTTGTTAGGTTAAAGGTGTGTTTCTTTCTTCTTTCTTTCTTAATTTTTTTATTTTATTTTTTTTTTCACTTTACTTCACAGTTCGTTGTCACTTTTCATTCTCTCCGTTTCACAACTAATTCAGGGTTTTTAGATGTAGATCATATTTGAGAAAAAAAAAAAATAAAATGCAAAAATTTAATATATATAGGGCTGCATCAAGAATATATATATATACATATAATGTTATATATACATTATTATGTACCAGATATGTATTTTTGTATTTATTTTTTTCCTTTTTTTTTTTTTTTTTTTTTTTTTTTTTGGGGGGGTATATATATACCTTAAACTGTATACATATATAGGTTTTTTTTTCCACTACACTTCAAACACGCACTACGTAAGAGCTCATTTTACAGGTTTTTTTTTTTTTTTTTTTTTTTTTTTGATTTCTTTCTAGGTTCTGTATTTGATTATTTCTTTTTTTGTTACCCTTTTCCGACAAAGCTAATTAAGCTTAACTTCGCTAATTTCGATAATTGATTCTTATTTTGTTCTTTTAGTATAAAAGATTGAGTAAAAAAAAAAATAGATATGTGTAATCCCGCTCGCCGACAGGGAGGTGCGCACGTCTTTCAATCGCGGTTGCTACTAAATTTTAGCGTGCTGTGACAGCCGGGAGGGAAGGAGAGCGCTTCCAAGTTCTGTCTCGCCCTGGAAGTCCGGATCAGCTGATCTCTACCAGCGTTTCAGGGTACTAGGGCCGTCTTTATCCATTAAAATTTGCGGGCGATCGTTTTGGGTGGCGCATATATTTGTGTTGAGTATATATTTTAATATCTAATATATATATATAACAGATATATATGTAGATGCAACCGATTTGGATGTAGATACGCCGTCGAATTTGTAAACGTTTTTCTTTTCTTTTCTTTTTGTTTTCGTGTGCTTTTATTTAAAAATTTTGGTTTTTATATACTTTTAATTTCTTTGTTTGGTATTTCGCACAGTTTTATTTGCATATTTTAACCAAGTTGGTTAAGTGGCCGAACAAAAAATAAAAAAAAATTTTTTTGGGCTGACGTAGCCGGTGTCGACGTATTAATTGGCGGATTCAGGTCGAGTAAGAGGGCGCACATGGCTGCTGCAGCCCTTTTATAGTCGCCGGTGCAGCAACAACAAAAAAAATTGTATGACCTTAAGTAGGTGGCGATCTATCTTCGAATTCTGACATTTTGAGCTTTTAGTCACAGACTAAAGCTGATAGACAGACAAGATTTTTTCATTTTCTCGCATGCGATATTTTCGTCCCAAAAAGACAAACAGCGAGAAAAAACAGCTGCGAGAAAAAGGGTGCAATAAATTCTAGCTGCGATAAATTGTAGCTGAGAGAAATTCTAGCTGAGACAAATTCTAGCTGAGAGAAATTCTAGCTGTGATAAAATATAACTACGAGAAATTCATGCTGCGAGAATTATATAAAAAAACAATGGCACAGCCATTACAAAGTTAAAACACTTTTCACGCTTTTTTTATTAGTCTACCTAAGTATTTGGCGCGACGTTACTCAAAATCCTAATAAACGTGTTTCAATATTAACTTAAAAAACAAGTTAATTCAAGAAAAACATCAACGAGAATATTTTATTTATTATAAAATAAATAATGACGTTCGTCGGGCGCGGACGACTTTGGGATACCCTGTACTACCAATATATTACAATACTTCAGCAGTTTAAAAGATATTTGATTGCCAAATTTGGTTACAAAAATTTCATAAGCAAACAAAAAACAGTCCCGAAAACGTTTTTTTGGTTGATCGATCCTATAGGGGCTATATAATATAATATATTTGGTAAAGTGCTGGGGAACTCTAAAAAAATTCCGAATGCGAAATTTGGTTACGATATCGTCATGCAAACGAATTATCCATCTAAAACTTTTGGGTTTTTTCGAGGTCTCTGAAACACCCCTCTGGAAGCAAGAGAATATATTCCCGATATCAAAAAATCAAAATAAAGTTGTCTCCTATGGAATAAGAAGGGGTCAGATCTGAATTTTTGGTTGCTCTAGCTATTTCTATCTCTGCGATCTAGGCGTTCATACGGACGGACAGGTATGAGGTATGAGGTATAAGGTAAAGTACTTTAGGTAACTTTGGGGGATTTTCGACGTCTCCTCTTCTGTATGTTACATACATTTTCGGCTTGCGCAAACTTAATATACCCTTTGTACCATACGGTACAGGGTATAACAAGGAAAATATACGTATTTATCGCAAATAAAAAGGGAAATAACGACAAAAAATCGAGGAAAAAATATCCAGGGAATGTTATTAGAAAAATAAAATAAACTTGTCTCCTATGGAATGATAAGGAGTCTAATCTGAAAGTTTGGTTGCTCTAGCTCTCACCATACCTGAGTTCTAGGCGTTCATGCAGATAGACAGACCGAAAGACAGACACACGAATTGACAGACCGACGGACAGATGGACATGGGTATATCGACCATGATCATACTTTGGGTAACTTTGGGGGCTCTCCGCGGACTCCTTCTGTGTACCATAGGTACAGGGTATAAAAATTACAAATAGAAGATGCTCTTAAAAAAGTCAAATCTGCAAAAATTTAAAATTTTTGCTGTCTAGGGAAATTAGCCAATTCCATTCTTGGAATCAATATTAGATATACTATGGGACATTATTGTCCGCAAAATAAAACTTATTCTTTTGAATAAGGTTTCCCCCAAGGAATAGAGTAGCGAAGTTTTTAGGCTAGCTGGTGGCATACTAGATTCCTAAGGTCACAGTCCAGTCTTTATCCTTTAATTTATTTTTATTAAAATATTTAAAGTTTACCATGTACTATAAAGTTCACTTTGAACTCAGCACCAGCAGAAAGGATGAACTTTGACGTATAATACAAAATATTGAATCCAAAAAAGTATTCAAATTGAAATTGATGAGCTTTTTGGCTTGAGCCAAATGGAATCCTTTCTGCAGACTCACAAAACGCAATGCGATGCACATTTTTCACAAAATATTCGTTTTATTTCTTTAACTTTAATCTTTTAGACATTGATTGAGCATTTTACAAAGTTCTATACATTCCAAAATACTTCACAACAATTTTAAGGCACTTGACAGCAACGGAATATACAAAATATATAAATACTGGAATGATTTTTAGTAGCTTAATTGACACAGCAATGCTGTGCCTCGTATAATCCAATGTGATGGAGGCGTATTTGGATTGCAGGGCAGCAACATGGCCACCACAAAGTTGGTGCTGTGCCCGGTGGTGGACAGCACGCCACGGCGCTCTGCCGTCTTGTACAAGGGACACAAGTAGTTGTGCCTATCTGGCAAATCGCTGCGCTTGACCGGCTTTAGCCATATAAGTGGCATGGTATCGTATAGCTCACGTGGTCGTGACTCTGCCAAATATTTGTCCTTGCGATCCCAGCGTGCACCTTCCAAGAAAATGCCATACACATAAACACCATCCTCAGGGGCAGTTATGCCACCAATTTGATGCTCCTCCAGTGACAACATTTCATAATCAAACACCAACAAATCGATGGGTATGACATATTTACGTGCAAAGTTTTGCTGTGCGCCGGTTAAAAAGGCCTGGGTGAAAAAGAAACCCGACAGCCAGAAGGTTGAAGGTGCACCAACATCATACCATTTCTGCAAAAAAAAAAGTTTCTTGCATTAGTATTTTGAGTTCATCGATTGAGTGACCCAGACAACTTTGTTGGTTGCCTTGGTAACCCACAAACAGCCATGGCTTACCTGCAAAAACTCTAGACGGCGCAAGAAGTCGGTAACATAGCTGCCTAGTGGTTTCAGACTAGGATAAGACTTGCCAGCCCACATGCCAGGTATTTTGGCTATCAGCACGGATTTGTAAACAGCTTCAATAGCAGCAGACATTACAACCAGACCTGAAAGGATTTGGAATACACATTAATTAAAGGGTAAAATAAAAGCCGTTTTTTTTTTGTAAATTTGTATGAAAATTTTGATTTATATTTAAGCTTTTAATTCTTTAGTAAAAGTTTTTGGTTTGTGGTGGAATATTCTTATTCATTCACTGTATGTATGGGTTTTTTAACTATTAACACCTAAATCTTTCTAGGTCTAAAGTTGAAGTTGTCCAGGGTACAGCTCACATTTAACATAAATAAGTCCACATGAGTATAGTAAAGTGAAAAGTTTGAACATAAGGTGCACCTTGACCTTGAAACCTGACAAAATTTATAGCTTGGTCTTCGAAAATCGATAACATGTATGTATTATCGAGTACGAAGTATGAAGTATCGTGCATTTTACGGTTTCTGCTTGTTAAATAAAAATAAGAAGACTAAAGTTTAGGAGCAATGCAGGATATCTACGTCAGGTTCGGATCAAGGTGGTGGATCCCGGTGGTGCGATTCCGACGTGTTTCTTACAAATCCAAAACATGTCCCTTAATATTGTCTAGAATCTAGACCAGTAGTGCTCACTTAGAAGGCACGCGTGCCAAAAAGCTTTCACACGTATGAGATGAAAGCTTTCGATCGTAAAAGCTCAACACGATCTATTTGCTGTTATCATTCGATAATATCATTGACTTTTATTTCAGATGACCAACATTTTATTTGAATCAAATTGTTCAAATGCCATCTATGAGTGCATTTGAGCAGAGCAACTCTTGCTCATGCCATATTAATTATTATTCTTTGCAAGTGACGCCTGCTAGACATTGTTTTGTGTTTTGCTGTGCAACTCTGCTTTTCGTTCCATTGTAAAATTAGCTGACACGTACGTGGCGAGCTTTGACGATAAAAAGCTCCTTTCTCGTACTTGCGAAAATTCTTTCGCACGCGTGCATACTGAGTGCCCAACGCTGATCTATTATATTCTATAACAAATTACACCTCATTCTACCTCAAGCTTTATGAAAGCTTTTTTTGTTTACGCACACAGGCACAGAAAATTACATTAGTAGTTTTGCCCACCGCAGCTGTAGATAAAATGCACGCTGTGTATGTAATTTTTCCACACCTCTAGTATTGTCTCTGACAATTATATCGATAGTTATAATAATATAATCGAATTCTTATTTTCTTAATTCAAGATTGATCAAAGAATGCCAATATTTTACATCAAAATTGTAATGAAGTAAAAATTAATCATACATACATCTACATTGAAACACTAACCACTTAAACACACAAGTGCAATAAATATATAATCAAGTATAGAACGTCTAGGAACTGGCTACTATGGCCCAGAGCAATGGTGGCCAACAACGCACAGCCGCTGGCTTGCAGCGTTCGCAGCAATTTCAAAGCAACAGTTCACTGAGTTCCATCAAAAGCCTGAAGGCACCTAGTGTACTATCTAGGCATGCAAAGCGTGTAACATTTAGTCAGAAGACACTAAGGGATTCGGAACAAAACACAGAACTAGCTGCATGCTTGACCACAAGCCAGGCCGATGTGCGTTTGAGCGCAGGTAAGCTTCGAAAACAAACCAAAAAATAGCTCACGAAACTGTGGCACCTTTGTTTTAGGTGAAAATGATCCCGCCAAGCGTAAGGTAACAGGCTTAGCACGCACAAACAGCGAGTGCCAGGTAATGCCGCCCGGCATGGACTATCAAACAGGTGAAGCACCTAAGCTAGCCGAATTTGAGATCAAAATAGATAACAAAGGTTGCCCCAAGCGGCATTTGCAGCAGATGTGTCACTTTAGTGCATATGAGGATCGTAGACGCTTTAAGAACAAAGGCACACAGAGCATGTATCGGTAAGTGTTTTAGTTCCAACTTTCTACTGGCGGGCTATTACTATGAACTACTTGAACAGTGAATCCTCCGCACAAACATTAGCCTATTTGCCGGAAATCGCGGACAAGGCACAGGCTGAGCACTTGGAGCTATTTACGCTGCCCAACTTGCTGGACGGTAATAAGCCACCTGGCGTCTATGAAGTGGAAATTTTGGAACGTACACGCAAGCGTGTGGCCTTTAAGGCTGCGGTTAAGACCAATTTAAAACAGCAGCTACAAGAAAAACGCGAGCTGGCAATGCAAACTAAATACAAGGCCATATTTAAAGCCTTTGAATGGGAGCGTTGGATAGAACGCGAGGAGCACATACAGCTATGTCAAATGGCGCGTCTGGAAATTGTCATTAAAATGTTTGATAGGCGTGAACGTGAAATGCATGAGGCTTCCCGTAGGCGCATAGAAGCGGCGTGCCAGCGCATTGAGGAGCGGCGCCTTAAGGGATTGCGTAAAAACGAGCTGATCTATCAACGTGGTATGCGACGTCTTAAGGCGCAGTGTGAGAAAAAGACGCTGCATTGGATTAAGGAAACGCCCGTGCGTGCTTTGGGCAGTCGTTGCTCGGAGCACTATGCGCCCTTGTTGCGTCATGGCGTGGATCCAGCACGTCAACATTTTGCAAAAATTCGTAAGCAACGGGAATTTGATATGCATATAGAAGAGCTGGACAAGCGCATTAAAATGGGCAATCTAGAGTGTCCGTTTGCCAAGCTTAACTACTGGTCCAAACCCAAGCCGCCACAGCAGGAGTACGAGCAAAACTTTTGTACAGATAAAAATTTGCAAAATTTATACGAATCACTGGTGCGCTTACGCGAGGAGTCAGAAATACCCAAGACTCATCCAAAGTGCTTAAAAAAACGCAAGCGTGTTGTGCGAAATACAATTGTAGACCCTGTTCATGAAAGCTTAAGCTCAAAGAAACAAAGCCTGGAATCGGTGGAAAAGTCTACTACAGACTATCAGTCGCAAGGAGAGTTAACAAAGAAACCACAGCAGTTAAATACGGATAATGTAGCTAAGGAGCTTTTGCTGGATCGCCGACAGTTTGATTTAGAGAACACAATGCATAAGCATGAGGGCAGCTGCATAGGATACATTTTGCATTTTCTGAACGATGAAATGGACCGACTGGAAGAACAACGTAGACTACACTATCTAGTCATAATGGCGCAACAAGAGCGCTGGCGTCGTGAAGCTGCCGAGGCGGGTCTACGTCAAAAAGAAAACGAAATACGTCATTTATACGATGAGCTGTTCCAGCAAGGCAGTTTGGTTAACGAAACTGAAGAATATGTTAAGGACATACTTACAACTGATGTGGCGCATATAGCCGAAGAACAGGCACTAGAGGCGGTCTTGGAAATGGCCAGAAAAGTAGACATAGACGTGCAACGTTGGCTGGAAAGTTTCAAACTAATACAAACGCCTTTGAGCTATCACACATTGCGCGATGCGCTCAGAAAAATGGTTTGTCCCAATTTTGAGGAACTAGTCTTGCTTTATGAGAAAAAGGTTATAGCTGAGTACATTATAGAGGATGTGCTATTTGACAATATTTGGCAGGCTTTGGAGCCTTTTGATATAAGCTCTACGTTGACTAGTGATCTATTAGATCGCTTGATTGATAACGATCTATATCTTTTCTCCACGGACAGCGAGGATGATGATGACTTGCGTAAATCTTACATGGAGGCCAAAGCAATTATACGCAAACTAATACGACAAGCTGTGCCTGGTCGACGTTGGAAAACTGAGATTGAGCGTATTGCTCACGAAAACTATCTGGATTTATTGGATAATGTTTTCAATGACATACTTAGCAGCACATCATTAGCTGAGCTGCTGCCGTGTGAACCAAATCCGATTCACTCGATACTAGAGTGTACAGCCTTACCCAGTAATTACAATCTCGAACCAAAAAGCTCTCTTGCAGAACCAAAATTTTCTGAGCTGTCCCTCGTTATCAAGCAACAGCTGCTCAATATAATACGTAGGATAAGAAAAGATAAGATAACCGGAGACTTAAAAAACACCGATAATAAATTTGATGAAGATGAAATGGATACAGAAAGAGACACATTGTTGGACATACAAACATTCCGTGAACCCGGTAGCGGACGATTTACCCGTCCTGCGGTTTTTGGAGTTCAGAGCACAATCGACTTCAAAAACGAGCCAGACTTTAAGAGTTTGAAGGTGACGGCTGTTAAAATTAAAGTACCACATGACGGCATATTATCATTAGCTGAGGAAGATGCAAACCTAAACGAAGAAGAAGAAGTATGTGTTGAAGGCATGGCTTATGAAGCCGATGATGAGCAGAGCATCAAGGGTACTGTAGTAGTAGTGCCAACAAATGCAGAAACTAACGATAATGTAGTGCCAACAAATGCAAAAACTATCGAGCCCGCTGATTCTTATGTCAGCAACTCTAAATTTAACAAAGAGGTGCCAGAGAATCTTAACGAGATGATATTGAAAGTAGCTGTAGAAAGAAAGCAGTCAGTTGAACGTACGAACTCCATTTTAAGAAAGTCAGCTATCAATGACATTGAAAACGATCAAACTGATGGTCTGCCAAACGGCACGCAAAGCGAACAAAAAGTTAGAGTTACAGGTGTGACCAAAGAACAAGTCATTGATGTTGAAGCTGGAGTGAATGCATCAAGGCCACAAGCATCTGTATCGCTCTTGGGTTCGGTTGGAAGTGTTACCTATGCACAGCTTGTCAATAATGCATCATCTTACTTTGATAAAAAGTTAACTGCAATGCAAACGGAAAACCAGGATGATGAACGAGGTCTAGGTGCCATTGTGAATATAGCGACGTCTTCTATAGATCTGCCAGTGACGCCCAAAAATGACAGTCCATTACTTGTCAGGAACAAAGCCAAACGCGAATAAAGCTCAAACAAAAAAATTCCAACAACGAACATTCCAAAAACCAAATAAAAAAGTGAAAAAAAACTTACCCTTTATGCCTTTTTTCAACGTAACCAAACTCGTGCGTATGGTATTCAGCAGTACATTGAAACGCACCATTTCCTGCACCAGCACCGTGTTCATGCTCTGATGATATTTAGTCGGATATCGTTGCAGTGCGGCATCGCGATCAAAAGCCTTGGGTAGCTTGTCCAGTATGTCAGTGGCCACATTGGTAACAACCTCTTCGGGTGTCAAAGCTTTGGAACCCTCGCTCTCATCATGCGAAGCGCTGGTATCCTTAAGTGGTATGGAGTAGAGTGCAAGAAAGGGTGGACAGGTGGGATAAGTGGGTAGGAAGAGGTTTTCAGGAAAGCGTTTGCTAAGTGTCTCTAAATACAGGTTTTGGGTTTTTTCCAGTTTCTAAAGCGTAAGCATGTGGGCGAGAAGAAAGCTTAAAGATGGCTACACTACTGCCCTACACATTAGAGCGCACTTACGCGTTTCTCGTAGAGATCCTGGTTTGGAGTTAAGCATATTTGGATTACAAATTTTCAATGCAATGTTTATTAAGTATAAGGCTGCAAACTTTGTTTTTCGAAAAAACGCCGAAGTGGGGTAAGCCCGACCTCCCACTGTTTCTCAAAATCGGCAATACAGAGCGAGGTCATATTAGTTTTTAGATCATATCTCTGCTTTATCAGAAAAATAGGAGGTTGGGCTTAACCCACCATTTTTGACAAATGACAAAAATTGAGTTTTTGAAAAAAGGTCATATCACAAAAATTTATCAGTAGTTCTTTTAAGTTGCGGCAAAGCGTCAGCTTCAATTTGGTATATCGGACGAGTTGATTCGATGTCTAATAAGCATTTTATAGCCAAAACCAATTACTAGGTCGGATTTGACCCACCTTACCCTACTTTGAACGTGAGTAACTAAGCCCATCTTTTCAATTTTTTTCTACCTCGTCTCGACTTAACCTCTGCTGCAATACCGAGTTTTAAATAATTTTGCCTATATAATAATAATATGAAACCCTATCCCGTTTACGCCGAAGCAAAAAGGAGGGTAACGTGTTTTACATGTTTGTGTGTATGTTTGCATGTTCGTCTGTATTCCCGTAGCTTCTTAACCTCTTATCATAATTTAACAAATGAGGTACCATTGAAAACGTCTTGATCGGCAGCTGGTTATAGGCTGTGTGACATTAAATTTAATATGGCACCCTCAAGAGGACATGAAGTCTAACTAAGGCTCACGACTCATGGTCTCTTGAAAAATTTGAAAGGTTACCTAGGTGTAAGTTTGGTTTTTAGCTTGTTTATAACAAAATTATAGCCCCAAAACAATTGAAATAAAAAACCTAAAGCTCAAAAATCTAAATATTGAGCTATCGATAGCTCGATAAATAATCGGAATTAATAATTTAAAAGATGAATATTGGTTAGTTCATCAAGATGAGCCCATTTTTAAAAACTGGCTTGACATTCCAAAAATTTTTGAGATGATCGAGAAAAAACAAAAAAACCTCCCGTGATTTCGTTAACTCTTCGAACACACAGTTTGCAGCTTTTTCAACACTATCACAAAAACTTACCCAACGATCCTTTAAGCAAGCAATTTAGAAGCACAAAAATTTGATTAGGCATTCTTAGCAGCGAACTCTAACTACTCTCTAAGAGATCTATCTATTCACTTACCTGCGTCAACAGCGTATGCGAAAGCAACATATCCGTTTCCTGTTGATCCTTCATGATGTCCGCATTGGCATGAAAGCCGAATACGGCTGGCGCTGAAATTTGTGGTAACTCACGTGTAAAGTTAAGATACAATTCCACCTCTTTATAAACAGGCACATAGTACAACTCCGATTCATCCAAGAAATAAGGTTTCTCCAAATCCAACACCTCAGGACAGTAGTACAAATCCAGTATGGTCTTCAAGGTGCGCCTATCCCAGTCGTCGGTAACACGGCCACCGTAGTTACATTCACCTGTCAGATAACGCAGTGCATCATAGTTGACGGTTTCATATTGGTTCAGGAACATTTTCAATTGCATCAAACTGATGCGTAAATCGGTTTCATTGAACTCGTAGGGTATGTTCCAGCCAATGGGTCCAAAGTAACGACGTTCTTGTATGACCGCATGGAAAAAGCACAGCGAATAGATCAGCTGCTTGAATATGCGCGGTTGTGTGCAGGATTCGTACCACTCAGGATCGCTAATGGGATCGCTTAGCATGGAACGCATAACATTCGAACGCAAGCCCTTGGGTGGTTCGTTGGTCATTTTTATGCCGTTCTGCAGCACCACCACGGGAAAATGTTCAGCTGGATAGGAGGTTAGCCATAGACGGAAGTCAGGATGCGTCGAATCGGGCAGCAAACTTTCACAAATTTTCTCCAGCTGTGGCATAAAACTGGCGGCCAAGTGACAATTTTGCAGCACCACCCAGTTGCCCAGCTTAACGCCCTCGTCTATCATTTTCATGGCAATCGGACCCTGACCTTGACCCAAAGACAAGGAAAACAAACGATTAAGCCCAAATCCTTGATCTTCGGCGAACTTTAACAAGGTAGCTGTGGGATCCGAACCAGGCGTTAGTATAAATATCAAGGGCACACAGCAGTGCGAATCGCCAAAGGAAGCCATTAAATCGAATTGTGGCGGATCCACAAACTTTGTGCCCAGCTCACTCTCGACAAAGTTCAGCACGGCTGGCACCAGCTTATCCGGCCGGAAAACACGCAAAAGCAGAAGCTTTTGAAATATTGACAAGCGTTTTTGCCAATCCTTGGGTATGGTCTCAAAGTCCTGCGGTGATTTCGAGTCAAAAAAGGCTTTCCAAGCAGCCGCATTAGTGCCCAGAGATTCACGCAAACCCTTAAAATTGCCCAACTCCGACAAACGACAAGCCTCATCCCAATTGTTAACACCCAGCCAGGTTGTGGGATTTTTGTGAGGATTCTCCAGTCCAATGCCGCCAGTGAGCAGAAACATCCATTCGGCATTGTCGACGCGGTTGTCGTGCTTCATAAGGTTGATGTTTAATATGAGCGAGAATAAGAGCTTATCCTGTGTCAATGAACATAGAGATTTCATTAGAAATGTGTATGTCTCAGTGTGTCTCATGCTTATGGCATAAGTGTGTACGGCTGTATTTATGTCCTTCTCTGAGCATACTGGCAAAGCAAGTCACTCACGCATTAAATGGGTTACACAGGCAAAAAGGTTGCGCACTCAAAATCAAAGCATTTTTCAAAGTAAACCTAGCGATGATAACATTTTGCTTTTCTCTGGCTTATTCCTTTTAATTTTTTTTTTTTTTTTTTGTACGCAAGGAAATTAAAAAGGCAAGCATCAAAGGCACACTGTATGTTGCCCGCTGCCCTTATGAGGGGGTATACTCGTATATGGCATAATTGACTGAAAACATTATAAAGCTAAAATGAACTTGTTTAGATTTTTTTTTTTTATGATTGGAGCAATCTAAGCAGCGCTAAGCGCACAATGGAATGAAAACTATGAATTTGCTTTAAAAAAAGTGAACTTACACTTTCGAAAAATTTTAAAAAGGATATTAAAATTAATTTCCTATGATTTCTGGTTTCTCAATATTAGGTAGGAATGACAACTGTGCCAATAATTTTGCATGCATTTTTAAACTAAGAAAACTATAATTGTTTTAACCGAAAATGCTATAGACTACAGGTCGGTCGGAGATGTTTGGGTTTGATATATTTTACTCATTATACTTCAATCTCGGAACTAAACTGGGTCACTTGAAAGCATCATTCCGCCATTCGGTAAACCGCAGATGGTAGTGGACGGGAGCAAGAAAAAAAGGAACCATGCCAAGTTCCAAAATTGTAAAAAAATAGAAATTTCGTTGTTTCGAACGGGAGCAAGAAAAAAAAAATTAGTGAAATAAGGAATCAAACGTGGGTCTCGAGCCGATCTTAAGGAGAAAAAAAACCTTTTTAATACTTTACGGAGAAACCGCGAAAACCTTCTGCAGGGAAAAGATCAGCATCCCTAACGCCTACTTTGGTGTAATACCAAATGAGTCCAGGATATAATCATAATAGTCTAACCTTTAATTTTGGCCAACTATAACACGTCGTGTACTATCACAAAAAATAAAGAATTTAACAGATTGGATCAAAACTCAGAAACTAGTTACCCAATTTGTTTACGATAAATTTATAAAAAAAAAAGATGACGTACGTTAAAGTCGGGCGCCGACGACTTTGGGATACCCTTTACATTGCAATTAAGTGCGACATATTGGTTAAGATCTCCAAAAGATATTTTATTCGGCAAATTTGGCTACGATATTTTCATAAACAAGCAGAAATCAGTCGAATTTTGCACCAAACAATTTTTTTGACCGATCGGTCCTATGAGGACTATATGATATAGTCAACCGATTTTAATCAAATTTAGTACACTGATTGGGAACTATAAAAAACTTCTGACTGCCAAATTTGGTTACGATATCTTCAAAAACAAACGAAACACAACGAATTTTGTACAAAAAACGTTTTTTTGACCGATTGGTTCTATGGGAGCTATATGATGTAGTCAAGCGATTTTGATCGAATTTTGTACAGGGTACTCTAAAAAACTTCTTAATGCCAAATTTGGCTACAATATCTTCACAAACTAACGAAAAACAACACAACAAAAAATGTTTTTTTGACCGATCGTTCCTTTGGGAGCTATATGATATAGTCAACCGATTTTGATCAAATTTGGTAAAGTGCTTGGGTACTCTAAAAAACTTCCAAGTGCCAAATTTATCTTTATAAACAAACGAATTATCCATCTAAGACTTTTTGTTTTTTTTGAGGTCCTCTGAAACACCCCTATGGGAGCCATATAATATAGCCCCGATGTCGAAAAAATAAAATACACTTGTCTCCCCTGACATAATTACGCATCTAATCTGAAAACTTGGTCGCTCTAGCTCTTACCATCTCTGAGATCTAGGCGTTCATACAGACAGACGGACATGGGTATATCGACTTCTTTTATCACCCTGATCAAACTTTAGGTAACTTTGGGGGGTCTCCGACGTCTCCTTCAGTATGTTACATACATTTTCGGCTTGCACAAACTTAATACACTCTTTGTACCATACGGTACAGGGTATAAAAATCAAATATTTCCTTTGTAAATTAGTTATACCCTGACAAATTTTTTTTTTAGGGTAATGCATTTTTTTTGAGCCATATAACATTAGTTTACAAAATTTTAGAGTCATCGAGAGAACCTTGAAAATTAAGAGTTTTTTAGGGTAGTTTTGGGTCGAGTCACACGAATGTGACATTCATTTTTTTTTTTTCTTAAGGACCGTTTTCTAGATTTTTGCGAAAAACATGTTTTTGGGTACTGTTTGCAGTTATTCGTGAATATCTCGTAGACAAAATGTTTTAACGACATAAACAAAGCCACATCAATACCTTTCGATCTAATAGTATTTTGTTTTTCGAAAAAATCTCGAAAACTGTTGCTAAGAAAAGACAACCATAATTACACTAAGAAAACACTTTTAAACGAAGGTTGAATTTTCGTGTAAACTAGTGTAATCGAAATAAATATAAAATTTAAGGGGTCTAAATTTAAAGTTTGGTTCCTCTAGCTCTTATTATCTCTGAGAACATGTCTATATTGACTTATCTAATCACCCTGATCATGAGGTAGCTTTGGGGTATCCGACGTCTTCTTCTCTCTGTTACATATACCTATTTTCGACAACAGATACAATTAGTACCGGGCATACAAAAAGAGGCATCTTTAGATTCAATTTAAACTTCTAGCTTAGCTTTTTTTTGCTTCTAGAGATACAGAAAACGCTGCAAACCGATTGATTATATTATATCTCACTTGTTTCCTTCTACGTGTTAGAGCCACAACAAGTAGCAGCAACTTAACATAGACCTTATGCTTTAGCCACAAAGTATAACAAAACTTCAAAGAAAAGGTTTTACCAATTTTAAGTCACTGTATGGTACAGCTAAAAAGCTCAGCTAGCTTAACATTGTCAATTGAAGTGAACCAAGTACTTCTGAGAAGCTTAGAAATTATTAAAACTCAACCAAGGACAACGATACAGACAACATACAAAGCAAATAAAACTACGTAAATACGCCTCAAATGCTACGTTATGGGATTATGGCGCAATTACTCCTACTACGGCCAGCTTTGACCCAAGTAACTATACGGACGTTTGCTTGTCCGTGCGTAATTCCATTAGAGTATCTACGTCATATACTCTCCATCGTACTTACACGCTCAAACAGACTGCGACAAATGTTAACGTATAAGCTGTAGGTAAAGTGATTACGTAAATCCATTAAACGCGCGACAATATCATCAACCTTCTCGGTGTTATCAATCGAGGACATGTATAGATTGACAAACCACACCAGACTGTACTGGTACATGGGATCAATGTTGGCCAGCTCAACTAAAGTGTAAAAGTAAATATGTATATGTTAAAGAATTTTCCAAATTGACAACAAACTTTACCTATAGTAAAGAAGAGTATAGTGGAGTGTTCTGCTATGGGCACATAGCTCAGACGTGCTATATCAATTTGCTTCTCTGTGGCCTCAGTGACAATCTGTTTCTCACTAATATCATTGGCCAGGGCTTTAGCAGAGCTAAGTATTTGCACGGCGGTTTCATCTTCCAAAATATTTTCCGCCGAAGAGAGCACCTCCAGTATTTGATCTTCAGTTTGTTTCAACATGCGTTTATTCTCAGCGCCCTGCACTATAAGATTATTCTTTTCAGCCTCCAGATCGGGACGCTCACGTGCCACTGTTATGCCCAGCAATTGATCCTGCAGACCTTGTAAGGTAATCATAAAGTTGAGCAAGGTTACTTTTACTGCCACCTCTGGCAAATAGTGTGGATTACGCAGCTTGGTGGTCATATAGAATCTATCAGTTAAATAAAAAAAAAACAAATAAATAAGTTTACGACGTAAGATAAACCAAAGTAGTGCTGAGCTCACCTGAAGCTATGATTGTATTCTATGACCGAGTCACCCAGCTTTATGCACAAGGCGCCACCTTGTTTAAATAGTTGTTTCTGCAAAACAGATTCCAATATGGGATCCAATTCCTCGCCTATGTTTTCTAGCAACACTGGTAAACCAAATTGTATGGCATTTTCCATGACACGCGTATAGTCCGGTTGATTCAGTCTTATAACACAAAGCTTGTTGTTTTTCTCATAGTTTTTGATCCACTTGTTGGCCTGACCCTGAGGATCTATCATAAGCGGCCAACGTCGTGCATTTCTGCAAAATAAAATTGGGCGGAAATTATAGTTTTGCTTATTTTATAAATGTCCGTATGTTATCATTTACAAAATATGCTCTCAAAGTTTTTATTTCAACTTTTTTTTCGAGACCCGAGAAAAAAAATCACAGCATGTCATGATCCTAAGATCACCTGCAAAGTATCTCGGTTTATGGGGTTTTTTGAGGTTATGTCAGAGCCATCAGCGCCACAAACACACTCACTTTTTTTGTAGGCTTAAGTTATTTTTTAAATTTAAAAGAAATTTGATTTTAATTTTTATTTTAAAATTTTGGCAGTTGATAGCAATCGTTAAAGTCACAATTGAGAGCAGAAACAGACAAAACCGATCAAAAGATATTTCAGATATCGAAATTTAATTTTTTATTTCATTTAATAATGGTAGGCTGCAAAAGTCGATTAGATTTAAAAAAAAATAATTTTTAACTAAAAAAGTTAAATTATTCTAAAAATTATTTAGGTAAAATTAAAGTTCACGTCTTTCAGAATGAAAAATATGATCCCATCTATACGTGCGAAAGATATTAATTGAATATTTTTTAAAATGATTAAAACATACCGCGTACTTAAAATACTATACATCCTCTTATATGTATCCAATCGATTCAACTCAGGATGTTCAGAACATAAAATGAAAAAAAATTCACGTGCAGTACAAGCACGCGTTAGAAGTAAAACTCTACGCTGTTTTTTTTTTCTTTAGTTTAGCCTTCTTAACATTACTTCGCAGTTCAAACAGTGTCTTAACAATCAATTATGTATTATAATAATAATGAAAGTAAAGGAATTCTCGTTCCAGAGAGATGTCTGATATATGTGATGTCAATTTTTGTTAAATGTATAGCTAAAAGATAGAACACGTCAAATTATAATTTCTATGCATGTTTTTTATTTTGTTCTGATGTAGCATTTTTACAGTTGTATATTAAAGGTGTTGGATTAACTAATATTTTTTAGTTAATTGTTTTTATATAAATGAAATGAAACGAACGTATTTCTAAACGTTATAAATTTTATTGTATTGTTGTTGTCACGCAACCGTGTAAGTTAGGTTACAGTGACGGCACATAACCTCACAACCGTATGTTTAGCAAAGACTAATTTGATCTTGGAACGCTGACGGCAATGCAAGGGCCGCAGCGCTGCCAAGAATCTTACATATTATAATACATAAAAATACATAAATAAATATATATAAATAGATAACTATTATATTGCAGTAACCAAAGAGATAAACAATTACACTAGTTTACACGAAAAATGAACCTTCGTGAAAAAGTGTTTTTTATGGTGATTTGGGGTCGAGAAACACGAAAATGGAAACCTTTTTTTTTTTTTTTTTTTTTTTTTTTTTCTTAAGCACCGTTTTCGAGATATTTTCGATAAACATGCTTTTGGGCTCTTATTTCAGTTATTCGTCAATATCTCGTGAGCCAAATTTTGTATCGACATAAAAGATAATTAAATCGAAAGGTATTGATGTGCTCTTCACAATGATATATAATTATGTACAGGTTAAGAAAAAATTATAGAAGTTACAAGCAACCAAAATCGAAAAAACGTGTAATTTTTTAAAATTTTTCAAAAATTTTTAATTTTAATTACACAACAATTGCTTTACGTTGCATTATCTCGAGTGACAACGATTGAGGGACTTTTTATTGTAACAATGAGCGACAATGATTTTAAATTTTACCATGGAACAAGAGCTGTTACTTCAATGATTTATCTTCAAGATTAATTTAGCAGACTATTAACGACAAAGTTACAAACACAACATATGACGTTGATGGACTTTATTTCGAATAGACCAGGACTGTCTATATTATCTCTTAATTGTCAAAGCTTACGAAAGCATGCTCAGGATATATCCATTGACAAGATTGCTACAAAAGCGAATATTAATTTTGAAAATAAGGAATATTGTTACAAAAAAATAAAAGTATTTTAGCCGTCTTAACATTACTTTGGAGTTCAAACGGTGTCTTAATAATCAATTATTATAATACATACATAGTTATGAAAGTGAAGGAACGCGAGCTTGTACTGCACGTGAATTTTGTTTAACTCTACCATTGCTTTTTGTATGAATGTCATACTATTTGCACTGCTTAGCTGAAACAAAACGTGAGAGTGACTTCAAATATGCAAACTTGTCAATGTAAACAATGTAAATAATATATTTTGTATTTATATTTTATTATATTACAACTGAGAATACAGTTAGCTCAATATGTAGCTTCAATATTCATACAAAAATATCTTTAAGCATCACTTTTACTTTTATGTCAACGCGTAATAGTATCTCTAGTAGTATCTCTAGTAGTTTTCAAGCTATAAAGCTTTAAAGTCTTCCCACGCCTTGAAAAACAAGCAAGCGCTGCGCTACGTTAAGCACTTTAGCGCCCCTGCCGTTCAATATGCTTATATGTAGATTGGTGCTGCGTTTGCATGCTTTTCAAGGTACGGGATGACTTTAAAGCGTTATACCTTGGGAACTACTAGAGATACTTACATGACTTTTTTGAGATCTATAAATTTTTTATACAAACCAAAATCATAAAATGGCAAGGGGGTTGATAAAAATAAGAAAAACTGCGTTGTTGTAACTTTGGCCCGCTCTGCCGCCTAAAATGTGAACTTTTGGGTATACTTCCCAATACAAACAAAATTTTAAATTAAATTTTAAACTTTTTCTGCCTTGGAAATTTTTATGTACGGCTTATAGATTTCGAGATAAATGGGCTCAAACATATGTCAAAATAACGGAAAACACTACGGGGAGGAGGTCTCCAAATTGGTTTCGACTTTTTGGATGGTCCTTAATACATTAAGCAAGAGAAATTCCAGTGTGCAATTTTTTCCGGGTCAAAACCTCTTACTGTACTATAAGTAGTGCAATTGAACTAAATCAATAGTAATTCATCTACGCTGAGCGCGAAAGCAGCATAAAAAGAAATAGAGAAAGAAAAGAATTAGTCAATGTAACTGTCGTGCAATGCTGCTTGGTTTTGTTGTTCGTGCAACTCTCACCTCCCCCGCACCAACATCAACATCGTTCTTTGCACAGCGCGATCTTATTTTGTAGCCAACCACCAAACAACACCAAGACCACGGCATTGCTGTGAGAGTAAAAAAAGTAAGAGAGAGAAAGCAAGCAAAAAATTGAGCTGGCACACAAGCTAATGCATGTACACTGGGACTTGTATGTATGTACACAGAGTACAAAAATTATTCGGACACTTTGAATTTTTGAAGCCACATAACTTTTGATGTAGACATGATAGAACAAATTTTTTTTTAATATTAAAAATATAACATTTTTCTTATGAAAGAGAAGGAACGCGAGCCTGTACTGCACGTGAATTTTGTTTAACTCTGCTATTGCTTTTTGCTTTTGTACGATTTATTTAGGCGCTCAGCGCAAAAAAACGTTATGAATGTCATACTATTTGCACTACTTAACTAACAAAACGTGACAGTGACTTCAAATTTGCAAACTTGTCAATGTAAAAAATATAAATAATACATATATTTTGTATTTATATTTTATTATATTATTATATTACAACTGAAAATACAGTTAGCTCAATGTGTAGCTTCAAATATCTTTTAGCATCACTTTTACTTTTTAAGTAGTGCGAATAGAACAAAATCAATGGTAATTCCTCTGCGGTGAGCGCGAAAGAAAGCAGCATAAAAAGAAATAGAAAAGAAAAAGAATTAGACAATGTAACTGTCGTGCATTGCTGCTTGGCTTTGTTGTTCGTGCAACTCTCACCTCCCCCGCACCAACTTCAACATCGTTCTTTGCGCAGCGCGATCTTATTTTGTAGCCAACCACCAAACAACACCAAGACCACGGCATTGCTGTGAGAGTAACAAAAAGTGAGAGAGAGAGAAGCAAGCAAAAATACAAGCTGGCAAACAAGCTAATGGCAAACGCTGGCACTTGTATGTATGCATGCATGTATGTCGCTGTGTTGTATTCACGCAATGCATACAAAAACAATTCTTTCGTTTACACACATACACATGTGTTGCGTGCTTCAGCTAACATTTACAAAATTTCAAATTTACTCCCTACGAAAAGTCGCAATGCCGCACAGCTGGCACACAAGCTAATGGCTAGCACTGGCACTTGTATGTATGCATGCATGTATGTCGCTGTGTTGTATTCACGCAATGCATACAAAAACAATTCTTTCGTTTGCACACATACACATGTGCTGCGTGCTTTAGCATGACTCATGACCACGTCGCAATGCGAATGAGAACATCAAAAGCAGCTAACGTTTTTTGGGTTAACAAAATTTCAAAGTTACTCCCATAGAAAAATGCCCAACAAATCCAAAAATGCATAACGCCGCCTAAAAAGTTTTACTTCAAAAATTTCTTGGGAATTACATTTACAAAAATTTTTGAAAAATGGTGAAAAACGATTGAATGCCACGAACTGAAAAGACTATATATTCGAATCTATGCATCCAATCGATAAAATTTTTTTAAAAGAAGATTTTTTTCCAAAAGGTCAGTATTAATTGTTTCTGAGATATTAAGAAATTAGTTTTAAAAGATCAGATGATGATCGAAACGTAACCTTATTTTTCTCCGTAATGACGTTAAAAACACTTTTTATAATATAACGCTAGAAAAAGTTAGTTCAAACGTCCTTTACATAATTCACAATCTATTCTTATATGATAATTAGATTTCTTTATATAAGAAAACACGTGAAATTTTTGTCTATCGATCAAATAATTCACATTATATTCTATAAAGCATTCGATTTTTGATTGTTGCAACTGACCCGTAAACGCTTAGTCCCGTGTCCGAAATTCCTCTCCGTGGAGCTCTAATGTTTTTAAAACTCTATATTGCATTATTAAATTTGAATTAGCTTTAAAATTCCCTAGTTCGTAATCTTCTATAAAAAAAAATTTCCTGTTGAAATGTTGTAAAAGAAGAACGTACAAATACACCGAATATCTACGCAATAATTCATAAATGTAAATAAATAATATATAATATAAATTAAAAAACAAGTTGCACATAAATAAATACCAACTATCGTATATTATATTACATGGCAAAAAATCTGGCCATAGATATGCCAATACATCAAACACTCGAAACGATTTATTTGTCTGTCTGTGTATTTTATTATGTATTTGTTTGCGGTTGTTTTTATGTACATATCTAGTGTTTATATACAGCTGTAACGCATAAGAGTATGGATATTGCCTCCCTCATAACTCACAAATTCACA
Source organism: Chymomyza costata (assembly GCA_018150985.1). NCBI lineage: Eukaryota > Metazoa > Arthropoda > Insecta > Diptera > Drosophilidae > Chymomyza > Chymomyza costata. The sequence goes on along the minus strand of JAECWU010000776.1, from coordinate 367,444 downwards.
GGAATATCGAAAGGGACTTTGTAGCAATGGCAACGTTAAGGAGCCGGAAAACAGGGGTACGTACGAGCAACGTGCAACATGGAACGGCAACAACACATGACAAATTCACACCGAATACAAATTGCTCGTGCGAATGAATGAACATTTTTGTAAATTGAAAACTTGATGAATGAAAAATATTTGATGGAAAAACAAAAGAGCGTCGTCCCCGGCAGAGCATAGTGAAAAATATGCAACAAATATTTTTGGACATGAACACGGACAGGAACAGCAGCAGGATCGCAAGTCGGTGGGGGAAAAGAGAGAGGCGCAGAGGCATGCCAAGCACGCAGCGCAAAACAATGGCAATATAGTCAGGCATTTGGGAACTTGTCGAGTTCAAAGCAGCGTACATAATACAAGTGTTGAAAAACACAGCGAAAATGCTTTACAAAAAAGCAAAAAAAAAAAAAACCAGGATGTAAAAATAAAACTAAGGTTTTGTAGTTGCACTTTTTTAAATCAGCGCAAGAGTAAACAAAAGCAATTTAAATAGGTATTTTTTAAGAATCTTTAAATAAAAAATATTGACATAAAGTTGTATGAATTAGCAAGGAGTTGGAATATTTAAGAAATTACAGATAAATGTGCATTTTGTACCAAAGGGGATGGATGTACTCCGATGCTCAAAATTTGTATCTCGTAGGTACTGTGAGGTGTTACCAATAAAAAGACTAAATATATGCTAGCAATAATATATGTAGGCGAAAATAAGTGAAGCGGATCACTTTCTAAATCGATCTATTATATTTTTATAATCTTTGCATATGTTATACTGACTTATCGATAACTCGATAAATAGCCGAAATTAGTCAAAAAATGCTTGTGTGGAATATTGCCATCATCAAAATCGAATAGATTCATTTATAGAGCAATCTGGTGTATTTATTTTGGTCCATATATGTATGTTAGATGTGGCCTTCGTAGCGTAGAGGTAAGCGTACTCGCTTTACAAACCGAAGGTCGGTGGTTCGAGTCCCCGCAGTGGCACTGGTACATAGCACTGGCATCGCTAGCTCAAAGACGCTATTTGCCCAAGAAAATCTCTATTCATTAAAGACACCGCCGTTCGGATTCGGCTATAAACTATAGGTCCCTGTTCTCTTTGAACAGTTATTAATAAAAATTCCCATGCTCCGCCCAGGGGCGACTGACAAAAATTGTCAGTCAGGGAATTATTATATATTAGAATAGCTTCATTACATGAGAAATAAATATATATATAATCTTTTAAAGAATAATGATTCTTTTGGTGTCTGATTAATTTTAGATATAATTTATGTGAATATTCTTGTGACACCAAATTTAAAGCTTAATTTTTAAAAATAATTAAATTTGGATTAAAACAAATTTAATTAAACTTGTATTAAATACCATCCCTACAAGTTAAAATAATGAATCAGTCGAAGCATGAAACCGTGCACCCACGGTGCAAAAAAAAAAAAAAGTATAGGGTGGGCCTTCTGTTGGTTTGTTTGTTAATTGCATTTTATTCGTATAATTTCCGACAAAATTGGGCAAATGTATATACCAGATGAAGTTTGAAGCTACACATTTATGTATGAAAAATAATATCGCCCAAATGGCCACCACGACTGTCCCTACAGGCTCGTATGGCTTTTTTTTTGACGAAAAATTATCTGACTAGTGAATGAATAAGCGACGCTGATAATGTTCTGTGGGCTTCAATTGTTGAATCATTTGAATCTTGTAGGCGTATAACCATAGATGCGCATGCAAAATTCGACGCAAAGTGGTCCTAGCAAGATGTTATTCTTGCGAACGATGGCGCTTCAACTCAACTTTGTTTTTTTCACAGAACGACCATTTTCATAATACGCCTGTACCAATTTTATGCGTTGTTCGGTTGTTGGACGATCCCTGACTAAAATTGAGTAGTTTTGAACTTAAAATATATCGAAGAGCATCAACTTTGGACCCATATGTTCCAACAGATGGCCCACCCTATACTTATATGCATCAGGTATACAATGATGATGGCAGACGTACTCAATGTACTCAGGTATATATTGATGATGGTAGACGTACTCAATAGACATGTTTCCTTTTGTATTAAGTTTGCAGAAGTATATTGTTATACATAGTTTACAGGGAAGGAGTGTAAAATTGATGCCTTTTTTGATCAGACATGGCACAAATTCACAAAGTTTTACTTCGTTTTGGCTTTTATGGTCCCTGAAATCTTGGGATTTATTTAAACAAACGCACATGTCTGAACTTTTAATTAGATAATATGTAAAAGAGGACTAAAATACGGAGAAAAACGAAGATGCCTGTATATTTTCAAGAATTCCTAACTCCGGTGCTAAATTTAAGCTAATTCGGTCTTGTACATTAAGACTAGACCGTCTATCTCTTACCCGTCCTTAAGGAAATCAAATTTAAATTTGAAATTCATCTGGGGCACTTAGTGCCCCAAGGACAGGTTTAGGGTTACATAGCACTAATAGAACCGATCGGTTGAAAAATCGAGAATATAATTAGTTTTTTTACGAAGATATCAAAATCTTTTGAATTCAAATGTTTTTTTAGAGTTCCCAAGCCTGGGATCATATATAATCAAGATTAGATCATATAGTTCTCATAATACCGATCGCTCAAAAAAAAAAGTTTTAACAGCATTATTCTTTGTTATTGGCGTTACGGGCGACAGAAGGCGTGGCAGATCCCATATATTTAGTATATATATTCTTGATCACAATAAACAGCCGAGTTTATATAGCCATGTATCCTTTCGTTTCTACATCAACCCGTTCGTGTTAACAAAAGGATCTAAGAGACTATAAGAAGTTTACTGCCAAAATATTACCGAAAGATGCGCACTATCAGGTCAAGCTTGTTGATTTGTGTCTATATCTTTCCTCTTTCATTCGAAGTATAATTTCTCGGTTTACACACACACTATAATAGCCAATAGCTAAAATTTTGCACCGTTATACACCTTGGTGGCAAAAAAAGTTTGGCAAAAGAACTAGGAACAAGTTCTTTAATAGCATTCGCAGTAAATTTCAGGCTTTTAAACCATGCATCTAGCAACAATAGTTTGGACTTAAATATTTATTAAAGAGCCAACTTAAACATTAATAATATATGCATAAGCAGTTTCATAGCAAAAGCTAATATGCCCTCTATGAGGCCAACTACTGCTAACTAGGCTCAGCTGTTAAGCTCTGAAACTTTACGATGCTATTTCCAGCTAAAAAGGACCACCCACAAAAGATCACCATGTGCGCTACGTGTCACCCAAATATTAGGCAAATAAATGTTAATTCCATGTAGTAAAAACAAAAGGTACAACAAACAAAAAAAACACAGCTCCCTCTTAAACGCACATGTGTCACATTTTGAGTGTGTGTGGTAAAAACAAATACAATTCATCTATCATGCACACACACTGACACCTCCACACAAACACACACACACACGCAAAACTAGTTACTACCAAACGAAATCCCAACGTCATTCAGTCCGCCCGTCCGTATCTATCTGTACGCCTTCGTTTTGTAGTAAGTAGCAACCGCCAAGCCGTGTTCCACATTGCTGGCCATGTAAAAATTAAGCGTAATCCGCCATGGCATACATTAATCAATTGCTTATCCAGGACTCGACTCGACTCGGCTCTAGTTCTTGCGCTTTGGGTTTCCCCCTTTCAGGTATTTTTGGCATGCTTCAAATTACTTTGAACACTTTCAAGCCAACAGCAAGAATTTCCTTTATTAAATCGAATAGCAAAGACGTGGATGACGCTGACGACGACGACGACTACGTTAGAGGATAAGGATGAGAAAGACTACGACGAGTTGGTGTAACTGAGGCTGCTGTTTATGGCAGCGGTGGAGTGTTTTGCCGTGGCATGTGGCACGCCCCGTTCTGACCTCAGTGAAATTCACCAGATGCGTAATACACGCATCAAACACGAAAATTTTCCCTCACGGTTTTTCTTTTCATACTACAATGTTGTTGTTGTTTGTATTTATGTGTGTATAGATGTGTGTTTGTAAGTACCTGGAAGCTGTGCTGGCTTTAATAACGCCAGCGGTAGCAGCTACAATAAAAACAACAAGAATGGTATGGAATGGAAAAGTAAGGCTAGCCGAAGTTTGTATACACTTGTGGAAATTTGTAGTAGAGTCAAAATGAAGAAAAAAAGATCGCTTACTTTATTTAATGCAATTTTTTAAAGTATGTACTAATAACTTTGGCGAATTGCCAAGTTTGGCACACCGCGGTTTGTATACTCTAGAAGAATTTTGTGGTAGAGTTTAAAATAAAGGGGACTTCATATAAAAAAAAAGTCCCAAATGGGATGAATGAAGTTTTGTCATTCCGCGCGAAAGTTTTCGAACTGTGTATAGGCCTTAAAAAAAAAAATTAGTGTCAAATTAACAAAAAATCTGAAATCGGTTTTTGAATGCTGCAACAGTGCCAAAACTTAAAATATAAGTTTCATCTCTGGAGAAAAAAAAGTGTTAAATTTTTCGACTAGCCAAGACAAGTATGGAAATTAGTAGAAAATTTTAGTCTTTTAATTGTGAGCCCAATATTGCCAAACGTTTTGGTCATACGAAAGCTATAATGTTTTCTTTCGTGCTGCGACTGAAATTTTTTAAACTGCAAATCATAGTGTATCACTAAATATTGCCATAAACCACTAAAATTTTGTTAGTTAAAAATTTGTTCCAAGAAGAAAAAGAACTTCAAAGTTCCGGTCCTAATATTGCTTTTCAGTTTGATCTTACAATAATTGGAATTTTTAAAACCGAAAAACTGAACGTTTCACTTTTAGAAAGAACATGAGTCTAATAAGCCCCTACGAACCCAACTGAAACTAAAATTATGTGAACTTTTGGGAAAATTTTAATTTTTGTAGCCCAGATGTTCTTTTCGTAGTTTGGAAAAAATAAAAAATATCAGATTTTCGTAATATTCATCGAACCTATTTTTATTCATCGACTACTAAATAACTCGTTCAAAAAGTTTTTTTATATGCCGATCGAATCCAAAAATGAAAATGAAAAATTAGTCATATTTATTTTGTTTAAAACAATTTTTAATACAAAACCATTTGAGCTTCATTTTAATGAAAAATATAAAAGAAACGGGCCTGAATATCGCAAATAATTATCTTCTTGGATGCTTTGGGGAGTCTTTAGTAAAAACAATTTATCAATGGCCATGAAGGTGGCTTTCGATTTGTAATGTCATTCACTTTTAAATTGAAATATCATTACCTTGTAGGTTAAATCAATGAAAACTATTCAAACTTTCCTTTTTTCAATACTAAATAAATAAAAAAGAAACCATATATCTTTTTGTAACATTAGTATACTGAAAGTACAGTCCTCGGCCGGGACGGTTTGATCGCATCTATTTTACAAGTTAACATCTATATAACCGCAGAAACACCAGAAAAGAAACTATATGAAACTATGCTTTAACTTTGGCTATATTTTCCATAAACTTATAAATCGAAAAATTCTGAAATTCCACAACAAAACTTTTTTGTTATATATCTTATCAAAAATTAGCTGACAAAAACCAAGTTTTATTTGCACTACAAAATGTTACAAACACGAACCCAAACTAAATATACGCTTTGTAAAGAGTAGTGCCTACAACAGCAACAACCACCGCCAACGCTGATGTTGATGGTGACGCATGCTGCGCTCTCTCGATTTTAGTGTGCGTGAGTTCTGTGTCCTGGCATAGGCCACATGCGGGCGTCTTTTATGTATGCGTGCTAACACCGCGAGCCCTTTCCCCCTAAGCAGGCACCATCATCAGCATCACCACCACCACCACCGCCACCGCCAATACCACTAGCAACCATAGCACCAATCCACACCACAGTCACTGACGCTCGCTGTGTGTGCAGCATCCGGTGCTGTTCTCACACTTGAGTCCTGGCCGTATCTTTAATTTTCTTAATATGCGTGAATTCTAACATTTTATGTTTGTAATTAGAATGAAGTGAAATTCGTGTTTCTGACAACTTTGCCAGGCAACATAATTACCGTGTCAGGTTGTTTAATTGATGTGCCCACGTTCCGTTTAGATTAAGCGCAAATTTATATTAGAAATTGTTTTGACAAGCCGCTGCTGTCTAAGGCTTAGTTTTAGTTTAATACTTACTTCATCATAATGGCGCTCTCCACGGAGAATGCATCTGTAGGTAGTCCACAAATGTTCCAGAAACGTATTTCCACGGGTTCACCCAGTACTACGGCCAGTTGAAAGTCTGGACTGCAGGTGACGCCATAGTCATTGCATTTGTGAACCCATTTGCGTATTTGCTTGTTGCGAAAATCAATGGTGAAGGGACCCAGATAGGAGACCACACCCGATGATATTAGCACATCTCCAGTGACGCTCTTAAAACTGGCTTGTAGATTTTTAGCTGATTCAGACCAACGTGTGCGTTCACCGCCCAAGCCAGAGATCAGCTCCTGTGCGCGTTGTAGTTTTTTGGTACAGGCATCGTGCTCCGCTTGTAAAATGCTAAGAAAATGCAAGTTATTAGTCATTTGGTAATGTAGAGTAAATCATTCACATAATATTTATTGTCAGAAAAACCCATTAACCCATTTACAACTTTTTCCGCCGTGGATCCGCCACTGGTCTCAGATTTTGAGTCTATAATAATTCCGACTTTTTCTCTCTGATTTTCAATACATTTTTCACCAACTACTAAAACGCTCTGCCCTGATACCCTTTCGGTATAAAGTTTGCACAAGTCGAAAATGTTTGGATTTTGTTTTTTTGCAAAACGGGATCATATCATACGCATAGCTCCCAAAAGCATATTACAGAGCAACTCGAAAAAAAACCATAGTGTTATAGGCATAGTAAATTTGCTTTTGAAACTATCATGACCATGCTGAATTTTATTGAATCAAATCATCTATCAGGGTATCTCCAAGGTCGTTCATTCCCGTTTACCTCCATTTTCTGTAAGTGTAAACGTATAAACAAGCGCTGGCTGATATTGGATTGTGCGGTGACCGGAAATGTCAACAGGTACGAGCATTATAACTTTGAGCGTTGCAATGTATCCTTTGCATCGTTACTGCAGCTAACTAGGCCGTCACGCCCACATTTGCAAAGACCATGTGTTAAAGATAGAGCAGAGTTTTACTATGCAAATTTTCACTACGTTTTTCACGCGAATTTTATCAAGCTTCATTGACTTCTTTGGCTTTGACTTTCATCAAACAAAAAAAAAAATTGTAAACAAATTTGAATAAAGCGAGATGGTAAGCGCTTAAAGTTTGTTTTGAAATTTTTCGATATTTAGTAGGTACTTGGCACAAACCAGAGGAAGGAAACTGACCACGTCAAGCTACATATGGGAACCTTAATTTTAAGCTGACTACGAAGGAACATGTGAGATGATTTAAAAAATGGCGTCGCTTTTATTTTTAGAGACTTAGAAGTGATACTGGTTGTTTAGTTTTCTAGTCAGACCTAAGTATAAGCACATACTAATCTTTTTCAGACTGTCATGACCATAACGACGAGTCGGTGCGAAAGGAAAGCCTCTCACCTTGAAACTAAATCACGATTCACAGTGTATTAGGTAGGCCTTCAGTCATATCTACGATGATATTAATTATATTCATACAGTCAAGAAGTTTCCTCATACGCAGACTCTCCAAATTTCTATAGAATACGGAAGAACCGCACCTTCAACGTCTCCTATTATTTCATGTTTCTCTCAAAAAACTATTTATACCATTATATCCCCAAATCTGCCATTATCTCGCACACTTCAATTTTAAGCATTCAAATGTTATTCTTTTTAGAGCTTCAAAATGCCTGTCGAGGAGGGATTCACCCAGGCTTAGAGTTTTCTGAAATACACTGACTCCCTCCTCCGTCGAAGTTAAGTATTCCTACCTTAATAATAATAATAAGGGGAAAACTGCACTGCGACCCTTTGGATCTAATGTGCTCCCTACTAGCTCTAGAGCTCTTTGGCTAGTCCATAATCCCTACCTTACTCGACCATGACAATGGGGGGGGGGAGATTCACCCAGGCTTAGTTGTTCTAAAGGGCCGTAGATTTAAAAACAGAAACCAATTCTTAGGGAAAAAGAAGTGCGCATACTCTTGAAGTCACCTTACTCGACTCTTCACAACGCTTGACCCCAAGTTTTAAGTTTATCAATACAATTACACTTACCCATATTGCCTAAGCTGTTCATCCAAAGCTTTTTGTATAGCCGCCAGATTCGCCTCTACGCGTGCCAATTGTGCCAACTTCTCATTAAGCGTCTTCATGGCCGCATTATAAGTAGCCTCCGCCTCAGCCAAAGCAATTTTCTTGGGAGCCACTATTTTAGCCACCACATCGTACTTGGACAAAGCAATGACCCAACGACACAGACCCTCACAAGCTGTGGAAGCCATCTTAATCTTATCCGGATCAAAAGCTTCATTGTTTAGTATGCGGTCATGGAGTTTTTTCATAACAGGCGGCGGTATATTATCTTTATCGAAGTTAAGCAAGCCATCCAAGAATTTTATATCGCTAAGCACACGCTTTGATGGTCCCCAATAGTCCTCAACAGTGCCTACGCCACTGGGATTGGGCACCTTATCGGGCTTTACGTCCTTCAAAATGCATACAGCTTCCATAACAATGCGCACACCAATGGGTGGACTCTTCATGGTCTTGACCACAGCAATATCAGCAGTGGTTAGTGTATTCAAAGCCGATAGCGCAGATTCAAGAATGGGCAAAGCCTCGCCCAGCTTGGCGTCGCATTCGTCTTTAATTTCTTGAGCTACTGCAGCTTGTTCTTTGGCTGCAGCCTCATCCTGCTTGACAAGTTCACGCTGCTCTTCGGCCATTTTGCTATCCGCTGTAACCTTGGCTACCTGTTCGGCCACAATCTCTGAGGCCTCTTTAAGCTTGGGCTCCAAGGCCTGCAATTGCTCCTGCATGACGCCCACTTGTTGAGCAGCTATGTCCAGCTGAGATATGCCCGTCAAATAGCGATTGCGATTGTTGGTTATATTGCTGTTGGGAGTAAATTGGGATTTAATTTCTTAAATTTTAAATGTTTATTGGATTAAGTATTTTACTTACGTGCGTTTCTGATTGAGCAAACCCTTAAAGGTTTGTATGAGTTCCAAATACGAAGTAGGTGTGACGTAATTATAACGATGTAGGCGTGAAAAGAACTTCTCGGAAAGCGTTTGTGTGGAAGTATGAAATTCCATGCACATATCAATGGCTGTGCGTCGCTCCAGTTCCGTGAGATCCTCAGTGGCCAAAAATCGCGTGGACACAGCCAAGAGCGCATCCTCCGGCCAAGACTGAAACCAATCAATGGTACAGCAATTGACAATTGAAGGAAATTTGCGTATACGATTTCTCAAGGCTTCACCAATAGGTGACATGGCGAGTACAATATGGAGCTGGTCTTTGCAGGTCTGTGGAAGGATAAAAAAAATTTTTTTAAATTCAGAATAAGCTGGCTAAGTTCCGACAGGGGACTTTGAAGCGATTTGGCCATTTCAAGCGTTCAAAAACTAATTTTGTAGGAGTTCAGCAACGTTAGAACCCTTAGTATCATTAGCCAATGTTTCGATCCATTTGCACCCTCATACCCTAACACCCCCTTCGTTTCGCAAAGCTTTGCAATAGAGAGTTTCAGTCTAAAAGAAGTATTTGGTCATACCGTTACAAAGAAGTTAAATAACGCCACGGGACTGCCATCAGTTTGGACTGCTTTATCACGCTGCTTGTCAATTTGCGCCATTTTTTCAACTACTTCAACTTTCTCCTCACTGGTAAAGAGGTTAGGCACCTCGCCAGAGTTCAATAGATTGTTAATATCCTCAAGGAAAGATTCATCTTTGATCTAGTATATAGAAGCAGCAGATTTTATATTAGTTTCTCAAAAGAAGATAGGAAGATCTATGTTACTTGCCTGAACATCCGTAAATAGAAAAACGCCATGCATTTCAGATGCGCCGATCTTGCGTAATATAAGCTTAATATCCTCATGGAATTCATAAGAACCATCTGCAATTTTGAAAAAAAGTTTAGCATAAATCATGATTAGGTAATTCAATACATAGTTGCTCAAGTAGCTTACTAGCTTTTATACCTACAAGGATTGCCTCAGATATTTTAATTTAGTCTTAATTACAACTTACACAACCGAGTGATTTCCACTTGAAAGAGCTCATAGTCGCATATATGCGAAGCCAAACGAGTCAAGCTCTGACGTCCGGAGCCACCGACCCCTATGAGCAGAGCATGACTACGTGGCTGCTTTATAATGCGGCATATTCTGGACAGATGCTCAATGGCAAAGCGGAAAAGCACAAGATTCATAGGCTTCTTTGACATATTATTATATTCAACCAAATACGCATCCACCACGCTGCGTAATTCCTCCAGATCCTGCACTTCTAGATAATTCTTGGTATCCGCTTTTGGATTGGTAAAATCACAATAGATCAGCTGACGGAAGTCAGACTCCTCCAATTTTTTACCCTTGCCCGCCAAACGCTCAAACAGACGCGATGAATCTATATTAAAGGAATCCTTAACAGTGGTACATAGCTTTTCAAACAGCCAAGTACGATCGGCATCCTCAACCAAGCGATCACCATACACGCGTAAAACCTCATGCACCCACAAACGACGCATAGAGTTCATGTCCTCCGTTGCTTCTGGCACGGACAGCAGCACGCCTTGAATAACCCTAGAGAAATCTCGCAAGTTAAACAAATAATGAGATTTAGTGGGCGTGGGCAGCAGATTCAGCTTGGCATCATTGTATATGGTCAAGGTGGCATTCACAATCTGATCAATGCAAGGGTCGAATTCTTTGGAGAAGCCGCTGTTTGCGTCAAAATACAAAATTGTTATGGTTCAACTTTGATATGCTTCAACAACTTACCGCGTATCCAAATGCCAGAGCACAATCTTGCCAAAGATTGTTGTCATGATCTCATCGTTAAACTCATCAATGGCAATGACATTAAAGAAACGCTGAAAACGTGGTGTAACTGTATTACCCGTAGAGGGTGGGCCCATGGCTGTTATCATTTGTAGATCTATAAGTTTCATGGGCACTATATTCTTACGATCATACCACATCATATGATCGAGCATCATGCGTAGCAGTTCAATGGGCGGTTGAGCGCCATAGTTCTCTTTAAGTGGCATGGAAACATCGTCCACAAAGATGACAAAGCGTTTGTTTAAGGGCGGACCAAAAACGCCTTTGCGCCGCTTGTCCAGCTTGGACATGATAATGTCCTGCGTTTGATTAGCTGAAGTCTGAGCCGAGAAACTAATCAATAGCGGCTTAAAGGTATTCAAGTCCATTTTCTTTAACATATAGTCTATGGCGTAGGCACTCTTGCCCGTACCTGTGGGTCCCACCAGCATTAAAGGCTTGCCATGTCGCACCAGCAAATCCAAGACGGCCGATATGCGCACGCTCTCATTAGTTTGTATGATAATCTGATTTACAGGTATATCACGTGGTATGGGTGGTGCGGAGTTTACATCATCCTGCCAAGGCTTCCATTTACCCTTGCCTTCTTTAATAAAACGATAGTCAAACACCGAACCCTGCTTGGGTATGGGAAAAATAAAAGGTTTTGCTAGCACGGGCACTTCCAGCTCCTCGGGTATGCCATAAGTTTCATACAAGTTAGGCGGAAAGTTCTTTTCCATAAGCGCACGGAATATTATATTAAACTTCTCACGACTGTCCGAATTTAGCGAACCACCCAGCGACCATATGGCGGAGAATATAAAGGTACCCTCAACTTGCGCGCGAAAATCCAAATCGGATATGCTGGCCACATATTTCTCATCTCTAAAATCATCTATGTAACATTCAAAGAAATTCATAAGACTTGTCATAAGATTTGCATCCGAAGTGGGCGCAATCTCACGCAGACTTTTGCGCACCACATACAGCAGCAAGGGACAAAAACGTGAAATAAGTGTGGAAATCAATTGTTTGCTAACGCTATGAAAAGCGGGTGGCAAAGTGTTTTTCCAAGAGGTAACCAAGGGTTCCCAACCTAATGAGCTGGGCTCTAAGTAGATCATGCCACAACGTGAAACTGTAGCCGGTGAGGCCACCTCCAAGTCCATAGGCTCGAATATCAAATTAGTCGTATTTGAAAGTTGTATAATTTCACCGGACATAAGGCATAACTTTTTGTTGTCATCCAGCACAGTGTTCATGTTCTCAATCCAAATAGCATCAACCGGCCCATCAAAGATTAGCCACTTGCGATCAGGTGAATCGGAGACAGCAAAAGCACGATAGTTTACGGCCAAAATGCCATCACTCCATTCATGGGAGACTGCGTCGAACTGACCATATAGCTGACCCATGGTTATGGCCTTGGGATTGATGATTGTATATATGGCACGATTCTCCGAACCATCCTGAGAAAATAGAAAATATTTTAATTTGGTGCAAAATTCTCTTTAAAGTTTGATGTCACACTTAAAGCTCACCTTCTTTTCCATGCACTCCAAGGCTTCAGCCAGCACCCGATAGGTAGTGCTCTTGCCCCCAAATGGATAGCCAACCAGCATGAGTCCGTGACGCACCACAATCATTTCATATAGCTGATAAATACATTTGCCAATAAACTACTATCTAGCAGCACCAAATTGTTACTAGCTAAACCCACCTGCTGCACCTTTTCCAAAACAAACGGAGTGCATTGCTTGTTCTGCTTCTTGCACGCCCACTCGGTGCACTCATTGAAGACCACATAATCTGCTTCGGGCAGTACAACACCGGGGAACAAGTCTGAGGTAATGCCATGGAACAATGGTATATCTTGATTAAGGAACTTGGGCAAATTCACATCCTTAATGGAACGCAGCACCAATATGTCCTCGTTCTCATCACGATAGCGTAGCTTCAAGGCTCCGGCAGCTTTTAGCACAGATTTCACAGCACGCATGCCATAATCATAATGACATTGTGTGCTCAACTGTTCGGAGCATAGACGGTAGGTGGCTACAATCTTGACAGACAAAGGCTTGGCCGTAAGGAAGCCATACGAATACAATTCAATTTCGGAGATTAAAGCATAGTCTGGCACCATCATGGCTACAGAACGGAAGAGTGCCTAAAAATAAAAAAGCAATTTGGCTTAAATAAATAAAAAATTGTTCAATTAATTTTTACCTTCAAGTTATCGGGCAACTCGGAGCGTCCAGCATAGCCTGGATTCATGGTTATGAACACAGCACAAGTCGGATCCAAAGTCAAGGTGGTGCCCTCAAAGACCAAAGTGGGACTGCCTGAATTTATGCCACGCTGTATGGTCAATATCTGCTGGGCCACTACAGACAACACCTCCAAATCTATGCGATTGAATTCATCGAAGCAGGACCAAGCGCCACAAGAGGCCAAGCCCTTAAAGAACTTGCCCAGCGCAAGATAATCCAAACCATCCGAGCAATTGAAAACCACACACTGCTTGGCCACAGCCTTGGCCAAATCTTTGGTAGTTTCAGTTTTTCCTGTGCCGGCAGGGCCTTCAGGTGCGCCACCCAAATGCAAGTTCAAGGCGGCAAACAATGTGCGATAACAACGATCCGTCAGTGGAGTGACCACCAAACGCGTAGTGTTGCCCAAATACTCATAGCCATAGGGCAAGGAGCAGTTAATCATGCGCGTATCCAAGTTGTTATCCTCCCAGTAGTAGCGCAGCTGGCACAACCACTGAAAGTCCTGTAAGTCATCCACTTCCTTTGCTACAATATCGGCCAGCACGTCACGTGCATGCACGTCTAGCACCACCAGCGCGCCTAGTGTAATACGATTTTGGGTATTCAAGTCACCACGCACCAAATCAACTATACGATTTATTTGTTGTACGCATTTTTGCAGATATTTGGCGAGACTTTCCTTGGGATTGGAACTGCCAAAACATTCAGTAATTTCTAGCGTCCAGTAGGTTAATGATATAGACTGTACACATTGTCCAGGCCAGGTTAAGACCCAGACATGACGCACCATCTTAACATAGCTGTAGAAAGCCTCGGATATCATTTGGCGTATGCTCTTCTTCATGTCTATCTCTAGCTCCAACAGCCACTTCTCGACCTGTCCACGTGCCTTAGCCGTAGATATAACATCCACTAGTTTAACCTCCTCGCGCTCGGAGGAACGCATGGCAGTCACATCCAGTTCCTCGGTAAAGTTCAACGTAGCAATGCCTTCGAAACACTTCTTTAGATGAGGTTGCACACGTGTTGGATCTTTGGTCTCTGAGAGAATTTCAAGCAGCTCATCATTGGACAAGAAGAAGAAGCGCGGGAAGTACAAACGCTTCTTCTCTAAATAAGCATTAAGTCCCTTTTGTATAATCTCCAACAAGCTATAGGCCTTCTTAAGCTTGTCATTCATCTTATCGATTTGTACAACAGTCATGACACGTGGATCTGAGGCCACCTGCTTCATCAGCTCTTTCCATATCTACAGCGCACAGAACAATCGTTCAAATTGTAAGCACTTGTCAGCAATCAGAGTTAAGTCCACGTACTGTGGTCAACTTACCTTGTCCACTGCACTGAAGCGGCGTCCTTCCTCAGGCATTTGCTGTTGTATATCCGGACTGGAGAAGATGGGCTCCAAGTACATCCAAGTGGCCTGCACACGCAGCCATTCGTCCAGAATCTCTTGTAACAACATGAGTTTGGCCTCCCATTTGCTGCAATAAATATAAAAATGCATGAGTGTGTGGGAAGTATCGGTGAGATTGCATTGCTTGGCATTGAGATACGAGATGCAGGCGATAGCCTATGAACTAATAGATACTCTTTAATAGAACGTTACAAGATTTCCAGAGCTAGTACAGCATTTTATATACGAGTCATTAAGCTACTAGAAAAGATTCGTCTAATTTCTATGGTAATAGATAAAGTTCGGAATAAAGGATGTATTTGAATAATATATTGCTGAGCTTACTTTATCTCTTTGTTCTCTAAACCTTCTCCGTTTTGCCTTTATCCTTACCTAAAAGGAAAAAGACAAGTGGCAGTGCTTGTCCAGAACATGTAGCAGAACATCAAGGGTCCTATCGTATAGAAGAGATTCTTCCATGATATTCTATCAAATTTTTGACAAGCTCAACATTTCCCCAAAGAATGGTTTTGTCTATTTCCATATTTTAGGCATCAAAAATGAGCCCAAAAGCGAAAACAAATTATAAAATAAGAAGTCTTTTGTTTTCTAAGAAGAATGACCATAATTATAATTCCCTGACTTGACTATTTTGTCGGTCACTAAGTGGGAAGTCCTATACGGAGTTGACTTGACAGAAAAATATCTCTTTGCTCGGTCACCCCAAAGTTACGAGCATGAGGGATCATCATTATTAATAAAAAATTGACTTAAAGCGGTGTCTCCATTTTAATTAATGAATATTTTCAAAAGACCTCCACCCAAAAAAAGCTCTCCATCTTCAGACTCTGGGCGCAATGAAAAGGAACCAACCAAACAAAAAACCTAAGTGCATAGACGTCTGACCCAGCCCCTAAATAATCGAACCCTCTCAGGATGGCGGCAGAGTATACAATTACAACACTTACAGTATTTCCGCCTCAAACGGTTTGATGTATGGTGAGCTCTTCATTGTCTGCGTCTTGATGATTTGATCGTCCAACAGTATTTGTATGTCATCCACGGCAGACAGCTTGTAGGTACCGGAATCTCTGTAAAAGACATTTCCATTATATTTAAGCTACAAAAATTTAAATCATCTTAATCGTCTTACCTGTATGGTGAAATGGTAAACTCAACGCCCTCCCATTCAGCCACCATCTTAGACATGGCCTTCTCCAAATTATTCTCCTTAGTGGCGCTCTCCGAAATAGCCTCGAATTTGGGCACATATTCATCTAGCTGATATTCAATAATCTTCTCCAACGTAAGCTCAGGTGAGACTTTAATAGGGAAGCCAATAATTTCGGATACTTGCTCCCAGTGACGCGTTTTCATGCCCGGATTGCCCAAAGTATTTATAATAGGCATATGCTCGCGGAAGGCCTCGATTTGTTCCTTAACATCTAAGATAAGCTGCATAGTAGTAGGATGTTCACCCATTTGCTTTTCCAGCTTTTGCACAATGCGATAAAAGTTGGCAACATCTGTTTCAATCTCATCCGGATCAAAGGAGCCCACTTGTGAGTGCATCCACAAATCCCACTTATCCGTAAACTCCTGGCCTGCATCAAAGAGCGTTTTATAGGGTTTCAGCTGATCGTGCGCCTTCTTGCGCACTGGATACTGTGAAAGATCCCAACCATAGGCTGTTTCTTCATCATTTATACGATCGATAGTATCCATAGCCTGCACCAGACGCTGATCTAGAACACCGGCACGTTTCTTATACTTGGATAGCAGCTTGATATCGCCCCAGGTATCATAGGTTTGCACCTGATCATAGTAGTTCTGCAGCTCACGGCGAAACAGATCAATGCGTTTCTTGAGCGCCTCCTGGTATTCAATCACCTTCTCGGCAATAATGCTGCGATGCTGCTCAAATATGGAAGGTAGCTTTAAGTACCACTGAAAGGAGTTGCTATTGTTTTTGATTTGCAAAGGCGAAAAGAGCGTATGATCCATTAACCAAAGTATCTCATTCATGTTTACCCTAAGGCGTATTTCCATTTCCGGCGCCAGATTCTCTTCGGCTTGTATGACATACGCCTTTAATTCCATCAACTCTGCAGTGTCCTTTGGTATGGTCAGCGCCTTTTTGGCTATAGCATCGTATTCCTTGCCCAAACGTGACATGCGCGACTGCTGATCATTCACCATGCGTGTCAATAACTCTATTTGCAGCTGTCTTGCCAGCATCTCCAAGTTGGTTATAAATATATTACGTTGGAACTCATACAGGCCCATACGTATAGTGCCACATATTTCCTTGGCAATACGATCCTCTTTCTCTTTATATTCAAATACTTTTTCGCAGTATTGCTCAAAGGTAGCATCACCCTCCATAAAAACATTCACGCGTTCTGCATCAATGCCATTAATCAGATCTATGAATTGATCAAAGTCCTGCAGTCGCAGCTCGGGTCCAATGCGTTGCTCCTCCAATAATTCACATATGCGATTGCGCGCTGTGGCTATAATGCTTTCAGGCACCGCGGGCGTAAGAAACGTCTTCTTTGATATCTTGAGATCTGTATAGAGTTTGCTCTCTATGCGCGGCATCGTTTGTATGGCCAGTACAATGGAATCAATGACGCGCATCAATTCTGCTTGTACCTTGCTAAAACCCGGATTAAATGAGATAGTATCTTCATCGGCTAAAAGTATAGATATTTGTAGACCCGGATTGGAATGCTGCAACAAAAAGATCGGTCAGTTATATAATTTTTTTCGGTTAACTTACAACTTACCCCAAAATCCCACATAAAGTCCGCATAGGCTTTAAGACTTCTTATGCAAATATCCTCCAGCTGTTGAGTCATTAAAGCCGCCACACAATTGAAGAAACGCTTTACCAATGTCATACGTCGTATGTCCGGTAATAGGCCTCGTTTACTGGCCTTTAGCAGCATAGAGTGTATCTCACCCATCCAATTCTCTTCCAGCATATACTTCACTTTGTCTATCTGTGCACCGCATAAATACTAGAAAATTAAAAGATTTTAAGTAAACACTTTATAGGAGTACTTCGTGCTTCCAACTTACCACAAAATTAAACAAACTATATGCCTCGGTTGCACTGCTAAGCTCCTGAATATCAACCAATGTTTTTTGAGCATATTTCATGCTCCATAACTCCAAAATATTGGCCACACTGCGATGTATGCAGAATAGGGTTTTCTTTAAACGAATTTTATTTTCATCATAGCTGGAAAAGGAGGGAAAATGTCAATAGCTGAGATAATAAAAGAAATTAAAGATTGTAGTGTTTCTAGGATGACAAAATTCAATCAGTTACAGTCAGTAATAGTCAATATATTAATGGAACTTGTCACACATGTATCTGGATATAAACTTGTAAATAATTTGATGATAATATGGATTCACTATTTTAAATAATGTTATCAAGAAGTCTTCTGTAAAAAAAGGATTTCTAATTTAAAAAAAACGTAATAGGAATCTGATATTTTTTTTTCTTATGTGGGTACATCCTTCCACCGTCACCAAGCCAAAGTTGGGTCAGCAGGGAAGTCTTCCCTCGTGCTCGAAGTTCTCTAAGAGCACGTAGATTTAAAAAGAAGGCATAAGATAGGTACCACCGGGTCCTATTTTTCACAAAAAGTACACCACTGTTAGACATCGCCCCAACAAGAATCCAAGTATTTTATTTGAGTCTCTGTTAGCCAATAACTCAAGATTATGAACAAATTATTTTATCTAATTTTTAAAATTGTGTTATTTTTTTTAACTACACCTCCTTAAGGTTTAATAAGATTATAATATAAGCTATTTTAAGAGCTTCAGGGTATATAGGCTGCTTTTTGGAAAGGATATTTTTAACAGGCACAAATCTATCAGCTGACTGCTATTCTGACAGCTGTTTAACATTGAATATTATTTAGTATGCACCCATAATCAAAGCTTCCAAATTTATATTAGAAAATGAGACAGTTCAACAAAAAAAAGGCACTAAAGCTTAAAGTGACTAGACCATATTTTTTTATATTCGGACCCGAAGTTCTTTAGTCCCATCAGCCTTTCGAGATAATCGTCATACGCTTTCCCAATGTAGCCCCTGAAGAGATGCTACGATTTTTGAAAATTCTATGTCACTTTTGGTAAACCATGTTTATTCGGACGTGCTCCAAAAAACGAATGCGAACAATTTATTCGAATTCCTTTTGAAACCGAATGTTTGGTGCTCGCAATTTCACCAAACCGAATTTTTCATGTGGTTTGAAACCAAATGTTTTGTTGCAAGAGCAATTAAAAGGAATCGGCAAACTAGGTTTAAAAAAGCACAAATTTTATACTGAAATAATTTTTTAAATTTTAAACCTATTTTTGCCGATTCGTTTAATTCCTCTTGCAACAAAACTTTCATTTTTAAATCACATAAAAATTTAGTTTTGGTGAAATTGGGAGCACCAAACATTTGATTTCAAAACGAATTCGAATAAAATGTTCAGATTCGTTTTCCGGAGCACGGCCGAATATATTTTACATTTTTTTATGTCGGAAAACTAAGGTGATGGGGTCTACGTACTGCGGTATCAGATCAAAAACAACTCATCATATTCCGATGCACTCTAAAAGAATTTACAACATGAAGCGATTTATGGGCTGATGGCATTGTTGTTTCATATTACTTTAAAAATGAATTTGTAGACCATATGGCAAAAGTCATTTACCAATATTAAAAATAATCCTATGTCAACCCAACTCAAATTTTTTTTTATTTTCGCTTAACACTTAAACTTATATTTCAAATTTAAATGGGGCTCTTAAAAAAACACCCTATATAAGAATTTTGTGCTTTAGCTTTTGTTCTTCTTCTTGAGTGACCTACAGACGACCGCTTCAAAAATCAAAATGTTTATCACTCCCAGACTAAGTAGAACCAAAAGCCATAAAAACAACTAAAACTTCATACACAATATGTATAAGTAGTACATATACATATTACAGTTTCCATTTGGCTGCGAAAATTTGTCATAGCCCATTAAGCAGTGCAGAAATCCTTGGCATCGCCACCACCTTGTGCCTACAAAACCTACCCGGCTAAAACTCTGGCCCAACCCGGGCGCCCATTTAATGATGCCAAATGCTTAAGGTTATAAATTACAGCACACGTTTATCGGCGTGCAGGCCCCAAGAGCAAGGCAGTCGTCGACCCACTTAAGGTTCTAAAGTAAAAACCACACACACATACACACACACACACATAGAGCAAAATGGAGGTGGGTTTGAGCATGAGGCAAGTGCGAAAGAGCACGCTGCAGAACTTGTCAGGACACAAGAGTGCGCCCAACTTTTGCTTAACAAAATGAGTTTTTTAAGTAAAATCAAACTTTGTCTTATACAGCAATGCCTCCCCTTGGACCACAAGCTTACCCCGCCGCTAGTGCCTAGTGCACTGTTACTACTCAATGTCAAAAACAAGTTCAATTCATTTTTAAGCATATCCTTTTTACAGAGCAACTTATGTCGTCCCGCGGAGCTTACTCTTTGTAGCTCATCAAATGTCAAACCAATACACAGGAGGACTTAACTTTATGCTGCTCTGTTGTTGCTTTTCCATTTCCGTGGGTTAACGGTGTAAAACGCCATTGTAGTTGGAAAGTGCGGTTGCAAAAGTTTTTCTTCGATATTTATACACTTTGTGCATAGGGGCCAGGGGTATTATAGATTTGTGCAAAGAAAGCGTGGCAAAATACTTATCATCACCTTGGGTATAGATAGAACCATGTTCCGTCTGTATAAACACCTAGATCTCGAAGACCATGAAAGCTGGAGACAGATAATTTCAATTCATGTCGTTAAGTTGTCCCGTTCTCATGTAGAAAAAATTCCGTGATTTACATCTTCGATATAAAAGCCAACCGATCGAAACTAAGCGGAAATACGCCTTACTTCCAAGATTTTTGCCGTTTAGGGCCCATACGCAGCTCGAAAATTTTCCCAAATTCCCATTTGGGTTTTTTTTTATATGAAGTTTTGTCATTCCGCGCGAAATTTTTCGAACTGCGTATTGGCCTTAAGATCGAAAAAAAAATTCAAAATATATAGGCAAAATTTTCAAATTTAAAAGCTTCACCCCAAAACTTCAACTTCACAAAAAATTAGAGGCACCAAATTTGGTTTAAAGTATTATATCATTTAAGCTTTGATTCAAAGTATTCCGTAAAGGTAAGAATCAGATGAAAACTTCAAAAGATATAAGGAAAAAAATTAATTTTAGACCCAAGTGTTCCATGAAAACTTAAAATAATTGTAGACCCTTATATTCCACCTTTAAAAAAGCTATATCCAACAAATTTGGCATGTAAATTCATGTGACCCTAATAAACAACGCTACGTTGACACAAAAACAATCAAAACATACCCCTTTTACCTACCTGCCTCTTTAGCACTTCCCTTGAAGACGCCTACAAGTCCTCAACGTATCAAATACAATATCTGTCGCTAACAATTACTTTAGAAAATAAAATCTGTGCAGAGTATCCCATTGTCTGCCACCTCCACAACTGCTTCAAATTGTTTTTCTTTCTTTTTTTGTTACAACGTAAAGCGATTTTTCGCGTTTTCCAGCGCGCCCAAGTCCCAGTGAAAGTAGCTTTTAATAAAGCCACACTCACTCCCACATGCCATCTCTCTCTGCTTCTCTATACCATAGCTATCTTTATCTGCTTCTCTCACTCTGCATCACTCACTCTTTCTCTGTTTCTTTTTTTCTTTTTCTCTTTCTGTCATCACATTGAATATGAATTTTCTTTTATGAATAAAGTGAAGCATATTGTGCAAGTTTTATTTCAGTCTAAAGTTATTTCTGCACATTTTATAAGATTTTGACTCCATGAAAGCAGTTCATTTCCACGAAAATCTGATTGCGATTTCTTTTAAAAATTTACAATGACGCGTAAACTCATATGTTTACGTGTGTGTATGTAATTGCTTGTCAAATGCATACTTCCGGCTCAAAACATTTCTTTCATTTATAAAACTTTACAATTGCTTTTACAGCTCTTGAAATTAGTGTGCATGCTGTGTTCATTTTATTAAAAAAATACAGAAAAAAAAACTTCAATTACAGGGAGGGTAGGGTGATGGGTGTCTGTATTTCCCGAAAGAAAACTTATGGAAACTTTTAAAATGTTCACACTGAGAATAGAAATAAGGATGACAAATCGTAATTTACCGTGACCCTCGACTGCTCTGTACAACTTGACCTTCATTCGATTTTGATAAACTTACAAACATAGCTAGCACGAAGGTTGACCGCTTTGTTGGGCAAAAATGCAGAAGTGTCCAACAACAACTTACACTAAGAAAAAGTATTTCTACCCGAACCAAAAGCTTGACTACGAAAAGTAGGGCACTTCTGCCCAAAAAGTCTTTTTTAAAACAATACATTTTGTGAATCATAAAAGAGTAATCTGGATTAAGTTGCACACCTTTCATAGGCGATTTCATAAACTACCTAAGCTGCAAATACGAGAAAATGTTAAAACACATCTAATTTCGCAAGCCTATTCTCTTACAAGTCATACGCTAAGGCGAAGATAAAAAGGATTATGCAAAATTTTGTATAGACTATAAATTAGATTAGCCATATCCCGCACTAAGAAATTTTACCTGTGCACAATAGGTTCGCGCGGCCAGTTTTTGGCCAAAAGACCCACAAAAATGTGGACAATATGACTTTTTAATATGATTTTAGACATATTAAGGTATCCTGTGACAAAAAATAATTACATTTTAATTAGTGGTTTTTAAGTAGTTGCCAATCAAAGTTGACATTTTGTATTTTTCGAGCTATCCCGATAATTTACTGAAAAAAAAAATCTTGCATTTACTTTGATACATATAGCTACGAAATCTTCATTCTCTTTATTATTCATAAATATTACTTCAAAGAAAAAATAAAATTGGACTTTAAAAATTTTTGGTTTTAATATATTGGTGTAGTTATTAAGATTTTGTTGGTTTTCTTTGTCATTTGGCATCTTTGCTTTAAGTGTACCTCCAACTACCATTCAATATTTGATAGAAAAAAAATTTGTAAATTTCTTTAAATGTTTCACAACAAAATGTAATTCCCCCGGATTTTCGGAAATTGAATTTTCTATCTAAAAGATGAATTTTAAAAATTTACCCCAAGGAAAATTTAACAATTTTTTGACGATTTATTTGGGCAGCCCAAAAGTATGCTGCATTTTTTTTATCGAAATCTTTTTTTTTTTTTTTAAATGTGAAGATCTTATTAAACAATATTATGGCATCCAAGTCTGGGGAACCGCAGCTAAGTCCAATATAAAAAAAAATTCAAACTTTGCAAAATAAAGCCTTGCGCAAAATTGCTGATGCCCCATGGTATATCCGTAATCGCAATCGATGTCATGTGCTCTCTTGGATATTAAGCTTAATCAAATTATAAAAAAAAAATATGCAAGATGGATGGTTTCGTCTTTTTGTAATGGGCTTGGAAAGCTGAAACTACTTTTTTGCTTATATCTACTTCTGTGCGAAATTTGATCCAATTTCAACTGGCCGTTTTTTTTTTTAAATTTTCTTTCCAATTTTTGACAATTATGGTCGCGATTACTTTCCACAAAAAAAAGTTCAATCCTTTAAGAGCATGCGTGTAAAATTGCATCACTCTACAAAAATGATTATGGAAATTTACGATTTTTTGACAAACTATGACATTCTGGGCCCACTGTGCTGTGTAGTGATTCGTTTTTCCTCAATATTGCATTTTAGTCTCATCTGTCAACAGGTTGATACCAAAAAAAAAAATTGTAGAAATTGGCAAGTTTCGCAAGCTATTGAGCTGATAATTCACTTTTCTTATATTTTTTATATATATGTATATATTTATTGGCAATCAACCGTTAAGTACATTAGGCTATAATCCAATATTGAGGAAAAAAGGTTAATCGTTACTCACTAAACATAACTTAGCGTGTAATAGGGCTAATATAATTATATAAATTTATACAATATGTACAAATAAAAGAAAATTTACAAATAGATTCTACAGAATCTTTGCCTTGGCTTATAACCTGTGAGTGCACAGGACAGCGAAATTCATATGCCTTTAAAAATTTGCACATATAATATAAACGAAGATGCTCGAGCTACTACAGCGATTTAAATCAAACGGCGACTTTTAAAATCACAAGGGTGAAGGCGTTTCTGATAAATACCAATGATTAAAATTGACAAAACTTGGCAATATCAAATGTTCTTATGTTAGCATACTTTTGTGCGGGTAATGAAAACATAAGTTCCTGCATATTTAATATTCAAAATATGTGGCATACTTTCAGGCTTCAATTTGCAGATTTTTGGCTGATTGCCAGCATTAAATTATTTTTTATGTTGCATACTTTTGAGCGAGAATTTGAAAATAATATCGAAAAACTGTTATTGATACTAAATGCCTTGATTATCATCTAAATATGCTGGCGATATAGCTAACTTTTAGGAAAAGAAAAAGAAAAAGAAGATTGTAAGTATCCAGAGGGCTTGCCAAGGAGAATCCATGCATAAAATTTCAATTTAAATAATATGCACATAATTTGCATGCAAATATTTACATAGCCTTGTTTAAATTGTGTGAGCCCCTTGGTGATACTTTTTTTAGTATGTAGAAGGAAACTAGTTTAATAAAATTATAAAATAAGAAAAAATAAAATAGAGAAAAACAATAAAAAAAACGAAGATAACTTTTTTTTACCGTGGCAGCTTAACCTAGATGTACAAAGATAATATCACTAGCCGCAGTTAAGAATCTCCCTGTCCATGTAAAATGGGTAAAAATCTGCGAAAGTTCAAATCCTATGCTATTCATACTTTGTTCATCATTTTTGCAACACATGACCAAAAGTATAAAGAATCTCCCTGTCCACGTAAAATTGGTAAAAATCTGCGAAAGTTCAAAACCTATGCTATTCATACTTCGTTCATCATTTTTGCAACACATGACCAAAAGTATAAAGAATCTCCCTGTCCACGTAAAATGGGTTACGGAAAAGTTATACGACTTTATTTGTAGCATAATTTTGGGCTGAAAATTTAAATCACTTTTATTATTATGTAGCATGCTTGTAGGCTGAACCAATAACATTCAGCGGACATTTTTGGCTAATTTCTTTAACGAATTAAAAACAAAAATGGTAAATAATGATTTTAATAAAATCTGTCATGGGCCTAGTTTAGATTTTGTTTGATTAAGGCACATACGCAGAATGAAAGATTTCGCACGGAATGACAGTGAAGTTTTGTAGTCTATCCAGTGGCGGATACACGGGGGATTCCCAGACCCGGATCACCCCCAAAAGTGAAGTTCAAAGTTTTTTTATTTATATACACTTCGAAGTGAAAAAGCCCCCCTATGACCACCAAATCCTGAATCCGCACCTTAGTCCATCATATGCTGAAAACACAGTTCTTGCATTTGATGGGTTACAAAAGATTTGGAGAATGTTTAAGGAATTTAGTGCGTGGAACCTTAAACAGCTGCTCCTTAACATACTTTCCGTTTTCAAAATCGATGTCTTAAACAACACACACTGAAAAGATTGAAGATTAGCATTAACTTACCGATATCTCCAATGATTCATCAACAATTTTGCCTCCTTTCGTGCAGGAGTCTCTATTATAGTGACGCTACCTTCCTTGGTTAAATGATCTAGCTCCGTGCTGCGCAATACAAAATCCACAACAGCTTTTTTCATGGAAAAAACATAATCGGAACGTACTTCAGCAATATTCTCATTCAAGGCCGTATGCCATTTGTTCAGAAACGGTGGAACCAATGATGTAATCCTACAAGGCGAAAGCCATAATAATTAACTTGCAATTTTCATGAAAACAATTGACATTACCTCTTGAGCATGGATTTACTAATGGAGGACACGTGTACTGTGTCGATGCCATGTTTTATGTAGTAATAATAGCGCAACATTTCACGCTCCAATGCATTCGGAAATGGTACATCCTCCTGCCCCGATTCCTCCTCATCGTCAATGGTCAAAATGAGCTCCACCAATTTACGGCGAAAATTTTCGCGTTGGTTACGCATGCTTATATAATTCTTTTTGCTATCAGTTGGTGCCGCAGTAGCAGTTTGGCTGCGTTGTCTACGTCTCACCACCTTGGGATTTAGCGAGCTGTTTGGCAAATCGGAAACCATTTTGCCATCCAATATGCGACTGGCGCATTCGGGCATGTTCAGCTCATACCAAAGGCGTCTTGTTTTGTAGTCTGGATTGGCCTTGGAGGATATGATGCTTTTTAATACATCGGGTTTGGGTCTTGTGTACTGTAGCTTAGATTTATCGCAAATACGGCGAGCGCCACAGACAGAGGTGAAGCTGGGTATGTCCCGGTTAGGATTATGTGGATTCTGCATTTTGGCAGTTAGCTGCAAAAAAGTAAGACTGTTATGAATAATAAGTTTGTATACAATAGCTCGGGACGCGACTGTAGGCAGCAGCAGTTTGGTTTGGAACTTTACTAGAACTAACTGGACGAACACGGCGTGTGCCACAAGCTGAAGATGCGTATTCCCATTAACTGTAGGACTTTTAATTTGTTGCGAGTTTTTAGTTCAAGATATAATGCGCCCTTTTTGCAGCATAATTATATGTATACACAGCAACACAAGCCGCGACTGTAATTTGCCAAACGGGTTGCAAAACGCGCTAATGTTTAGCAAAGACACAAACACACAAAAAAAAAACATCGCTTGACAGCACTTTTTACTACTAAGCGTTATCGATAACGCGTCTATATCGCTATGCAGCAACGCAATTTATTCCATCACTAAACACATCATGCCATGCTCTTTCAACACATGCCAAACAACAACCTGCATGCCGCCTATTCTAACACACAGCACAACCGGCGCATTGTGCAACCCGGAAAATTCACAATTTTACACAAATTTTTTTTAAAACACACATTTTGACTTACCAGTCGTAAATAATTTAAAAGCACAACAATTTGTGCAAAACAAGTCAGCTTATAAACGCATTTATTTTTTAATTTTAAAGCCGGCTGTTGTTTATATTATTACAAACGACTTGAAAACAAATGAAAACCACACGTTGTTTCGTTGTTTAGAATGAATTGATTTTGTTTGGAAAATTTAATAAGAAAATACAAATAAAAACGTTGCCCTTAGCAGCAACCAAAGCGCAACAAGTCTAGCTTCATTTGGCAAAACAAAATCTTTTCAAAGTATTGAAGTGATAAACAAATAAATTGAATCCTCAAATATGCTGCTACAAAGGTTTTGCACGCGTGCTTTGCACACCACGCGTATAATGTGTGCTGCAGCTGGTGGCACGGGCGCAGAGAAGAGCGCCCTGGCTGTGCTGCGCAAGAAGACTGGCTATCCATTTTCCAGTTGCAAAAAGGCGCTGGAATTGCATAACAATGACATCAAGCTGGTAAGCGCTTGTGAAATACTCTTTTTTTAAAGACTTCATTAACGAATTCGCTTACAGGCGGAGAAATGGTTGCAGGACCAGGCTCAGGCTATGGGCTGGACAAAGGCTACCAAAGTGGCCGACCGCGTGACCACACAGGGTCTGATAGGTGTTTTAATACGTGGCCATCGAGGTGCCATGGTGGAACTGAATTGTGAAACAGACTTTGTTGCACGTAATGATAACTTCAAGCGCTTTGTGGACCATGTGGCACGTGTGTGTCTACACTACACAGATATGACAGAGTTTGATGGGGATTTGTGGAAGGTAAGTAGTAGTTCAAACAATTGGCAAGCAAAAAGTGAATCGTATACGAAAGTTCAGAAATGGTAAAAATGAATGCAAATGCAAACGTATCAACAACCAGCTTTTTATAAATGCTAAATGACTCTCCTGCGAAGGCGTCTGACGTCTTGCTTCCAATACCACATTACAAATTGTAAGGACCACATAATAAAAGAAGTTCTTACCAGTCAAACCATCCAAGAATATATTCTTAAGGCGGCCTCATCACCCATGTTTTGGTATCATAAAACAAAATGGGTTGAATGAGCGCCTGGCATTTCGCATCAGCATTTTCCACCTGACTTAACTTCGTGATTCACGTGCGAATTCTTTCAAACACAAATCAGTAGGAAATGAAATTATAACTATAAACCCTATTCGCAGCTCGGCTTTGATGAGGACGCCCTAAAGAACCTGCCTGCTGAGGAAAACCGCACTTTGGGTGATCACCTAGCTCTACTCATAGGCGCAGTGGGCGAAAATGCCGCCATAAAACGCGCACTTTGTTTCAAGGTCAACAATGATTTAAATCTGGCTGGCTATGCGCATCCGGCACCTACCAATGCCAGCATTGTTGATGACGTTACACAAGTTGGCAAGTACGGTGCTATTGTTGCCTATCGTTGCAAGACCGATGATGTAGAGTTCCAGAAAAACATATGCCAACAAATTGTAGGCATGAAGCCTCTGAAAATCGGCGAATATAATGTTGATAAGCCGGCAGACAATAAAGATGATGAGACCTGTCTGATACATCAAGAATTTTTGTTAGATGCTGATAAGACCGTAGGTGAAGTACTCAAAGAACAAGACATGATCATTGTGGATTTTCAGCGCTTTGAATGTGGAGAACGTACAGAACGCAACATTGACCAGGTTATGCAAAACCAGCAGCAGAGCAGCAACTAAGCCTTTAAAGCATGAACATAAAACACCTGTGCAAAATTGTTATTCATCTTGAATTGTTAATCTTAAAATACTGTTAAAAAACTTCTTTGGCCAACTGCATAAGCAAAATTTGCATGTTGAAAAAGTACAATAACTACTAGAACGAAAAGTAACACACAGAATTGTTTCACTTGCATGCGTCATGCCCAAAAATTGGGGTAACCACTTGGTTCAGCATGGCTATGCGTGTGCGCTTGCGCATACGGGAAGTACGCTTCAGTGCCCCGCGGTGGTGGCAATAGCAGCAACAGGCAGGCATGGAAAGTAAAAGAATGGACATGTTTTGTTTTTCATAGCTGCTGTAATTAGCCGCACGTCAAGCCGGCTTTAAAGAGAGAGCGATAAGCCAAAAAACAAGTTGGTATTTGGTATTCCAATAGGAGCTGTCGCTCAGCTCGATGGCTGATGCAGGGACCATAAAAAGAGAGTTAAAAGTGTTTCCAATTAGTGGTGTACGTGTATTCTGTGGGACATGTTCGAAAAGATGTGCGTGATGAAACTCTGTTGTTTCATTAATCCCTTAGGAGCCTTGTTTCGTATAAAAAGATTTGGAAGGATTTATTAAATGTATCAAGGCCTAGCACTGGTTCGTAAACTGAACATTGTCAAAAGATGTATACTACCATCCAATATCTATGTGGGGTTTTAGTAAGAAAATGTTACCTCTTTGACAAGCAAAGAATCTCTCATTGTAGATAAGAACATAGGTTTATTTTGCTTATAAGGACACAATAGATCCTAAATACCACCCAGCCTGAAGGCCTATGTTGCTCTGGCTTAATTACTTTGTTCCATAGAATTTATTCTAAGTTAGAATATTAAAAATAAATAAATAGATCCCAAATGCTAGCAGTGACACAACATTTTTATGGAGTTGCGTTTCGAATCCATTCAAAATTTCAGAAAAAGAGCAGAGCTCTACATAAATAATCATGTTGGAACTCACGCGCTCAGCCCTAACAAAGTTAAACTTTGTGCATGAGAGCGGTTTTTACGAAAATTCTAAGAACAATACAAGCGCTTTTATTATGGCACTAACAATGCTGTATAAAAAATGATCACAATGCAGTTACTTGACCAGACAACCGGCTATGTTGACTATTTTCCGCAGTCTCGATTCAACAGCATAAGACACTCACGCGCAAGAACACGAGCTTTGGCAATGTCACGCACTAGACGATCCTTGGGCGCACGCACTCCTATAATACTAGGTGGTAAATTGCAACGCATTTCGGAGATAACCTGTAGCAGTTCATTGTATTTGATCTCAATATTGTCATTGGCAAAAGAAGCTTAGAGAAAATATGAGGTACATTAATGAAGTTAAACGTAATGGGCCAGTACTTACAGGGGTTAGCCGCTAAGGACTGCTGAAACATGGCATCCATGTTGCTGTCAGCTTCCAAAGGCAAAGGACCGCTGTTCGGAGCGCTCATTAGCTTCATCTGTGCATTTATATATTTGGTACGCTCCAACTTGGCCATGACCAACTTGTATTCGTTGGCATAAGCGGCAGCATTATGAGCAGTTTTGTTAGCCAACTTGGAGCGCTTTGGCTGCGCAGCCAATGGAGCTGCATCGATATTTACAGTGCGTGCAATACGTGTAATTTCCACGCTTGGTTCCAAAAGAGGAGTTTCTGTTAAGAGAACTTCTGCTGACTTGCTGCTGTTTGCATTATCCTCTGCCGTTTTCAGCTGTTTTGGCACAGTGGTCACAGTTAGATCGCTGTACTTCGAGCGAAAAGATTCCAAGTCGACAAAACTCATTTTTGCTGATTTAATGCTTTGACGAATTTTAAACAATGAATAAGCTTGAAATGACAGTGTATACAAAGTGCTATATAATCAAGGTCTGCTACCTTTTGACAGCAATTTTCACATCATAAACTACACTTTTTTTTGACACTCTTCTTTGACTGGCGTTTTACAGCCCACACTTTAGAAAACAAGATACAAAACAAAGCATATACATACTAGTAACAAAAAAAAAGACGCAGCAATAACAATAACAACAACTCAAAAGGGTCGTCAACTTTGACGCCGGCGCAGCTGTGGTGGCTTTTTTTTTGTGTCCATTTGTCTGCCGACTTTTCACGGGTTAACAACAACAACGGTTTGCGCGCACGCGTTGCCAATTCTTGTTTATATTTTGAGGCTCTTTGTTGCTTCCGTTTATAATTCGGGTTAATTTGTTTGGAAAGTGTGCAGAATTTGATTTCCGCTTACAATTTTTACTTGAAGTAATAAATTACAGGCGATAATTGCAATTGCAGCATAGCGGTGATTAGAGACCACACACAATACGCATAAAATCGCGCACAAACTCACACGCACACTCATACACTCTCGGTTACTCTCTTTTGTGCTTGTGCGCAGCGGTAAATTTGCAAATATAGACAAAGCAAATTGGAAAAATTAAAGCAACAACAACAGACGCCGCATTTGGTACAACGCCACCATTATTGGGTGACAGCAAACTAAACATAATAAATGTGTAAAACATAGTGCGAATTAAATTAAAATTGTTTAATACGTTTTGGCTATTTAAAAATAATAATTGGTCATTGCATTTGGCATCAAAACGTTTAAGCGCCGAGCGCAGCAAAAGCAAAAACAACAACTTGAGTGATACATTGGCGTCTATTTTGTATGTCTTGCACAAAATGCCGCCTTTTAATTTCATCAAACAGGTGAGTGCATAAATATTTAAATATTGTGATATATATGTAAGTATTTGTTATTAATAGCGCACGTGTGTTGAAAAGAGGATATTGTAATTAGTTTTGAAAGCATTTAATT
The DNA here is from genome assembly GCA_018150985.1 of Chymomyza costata. NCBI lineage: Eukaryota > Metazoa > Arthropoda > Insecta > Diptera > Drosophilidae > Chymomyza > Chymomyza costata. The sequence goes on along the minus strand of JAECWU010000776.1, from coordinate 336,178 downwards.
AAAAGTGCACTAACACGCCAAGTGACACAATTTTACATAAGAATTGTATGCTCGTGTTGGACACACGAAATGTACATATGTATGTATGAATTAATAGATTTTTGTAATCGTAGCCACTAACGTGAAAGAAAAGTTCTAGTGTGCTCTTGATCGCACTCTTCCAGTGTAACCTGGAAGCGTATTTTGTCATCTACTGGGATGTCAGATATAGATATATGTACATACATACGTATGTATGTATATCGATGGTGGCGGCGATGGCGGTATTATGCTATGATAGTAGTCTTTGTTTTCTTCAAGCGTGTTGAGTATATCCTGTGCATCAGAATGCACCAAATCGGCACCAAGTTTGCACATTGTAGTCAGTAAAGCGCACCTGTGATTTTTCAAAAGAAGCCAACTTTTATAGAACGGCAATGGCTTGGTGGGATTGCTCACATCAAATACTCAAGCACCTGTATGCGATCGGTATAGTTGTCCAGCAAAAGAATAACAGAGCCTGCTACCTTTTTGGTTTCAACCATTGTCTTTAGATCGGCCAACAGGCTCATATGCATGGAGTATCACCAACTAACCATGTAAATATACATATCTTAAAAGAGGGCTGTTCTACAATTTGCGCTGCAGGGATAACGCAGCGGGTTCCATACATACGTCAATATGTATGTTTATTTTTTGAAACTCCTGATTTATAAAAAATCGCAAAATGCTTTGCTGATGCTGCATCATTCCCCATTAGCTAAGTGAACTCTATGACTGCCAGCCGAAATTCTGGTCTCAACCACCGAGTCCACTAACAACCACACTTTGTAGTCGGGCTCGTCTGTTTGACTAAACGTTTGATATGAAGTGTTTTGCATTAACTTCCGTGGCTAGGATAACAATGCAGTCGCAAGAATTCTGTCACAACGAACAAATTTTCGGTTTAACTCCTGCTGAAATCCTGAAATCATCATGTGCTTTGGTAATTCTGTGTACGCCACTAGCGAAGTGATCTCTATCGCAGCCAGCCTAAACTCTGGTCTCAACCACCAAGTCCTCTAAGGTACTTTTTTTTTGGTTGTTTTCGTATCTCTGGCTGACTGTATCCAAAGAATGGTTTTTCACAGCGTCCGTGGCTCGAATAACATAGCAGCTAGACTCCGTTGACAACGAATTTAAAAAGCCAAAAATATGATATTGTTTTTGAGCCGAAGGCCTTTTGCTGCCAGTGCTTCCTTTAAGTTAAGTTTGTTTTGTTTTAACTTACTTAATCTTTATTAAATAAATAAATGATTTTGGTGCATTATTGCCTAAAGGAGTAACAGACAAAGAAACAAATGATATGCAAGCCTGTCGGTTGGAAGAGATTCCCCCGGACACGTTTTTTTTGAAAGGGTCGTAGATTTGAAAAAACTTTTTAGTCGAGAGTCTCCACCGGGCCAGTACTTGTCCTTCGACGTCACTTTCAATGCTAACCATTATTGTAACCGTAACGAATGGCTTAACGCGCTTTCGTCCACTTGTTACATTTATAGAAAAAATCTAAATGACCCTTGAGAACAGGCTAAAATAAAACAGTGACTGTAGTTTTAAACATGCACATGTTCCTGAATCGCTTTTAAACGGATCCTTTTCATAGAGGAGGAGTTTAGGCACAAAAAGGACCGCGGGGTGAATTGCCTAGTTGATTACGAATCGATGCTGCATCAAATGACCAACTTTAAGGCATTGCCCTTATACACAACAAGTCACTCAGTGGGCTCCTAGTCGATTAATATAAGATTACGATATGCTACCTGAACGATGTTCTTTTTGGTTGCTCCACGAAGCTACGCTCCTTGACTGCTTTAACTCCATAAGATCTTTTAACCGCCTATGAGCTAGATGCTTTTTCTTAAACACTTCTGGACAAAACAACGCCTGCTGGTTAGCTAGCTATTGTCTCTTTAAAAATCACACCAGAGGGTTAGTAACTATCAACGCTCAAAATTAGTTTAAGATCTTTAATACTGCGCAATGATACTCATTACACACGCTTAGAAATATTGATATACGTCCTCGACAATTTAAGTTTGACGATAGAAGGGTTAATCAAGTGCTTATTACATACACTAAGTTTCATTCGGAAGATAGGGCTCGTAGGGTATCATCTGTTTATGAGAAGCTTCGCTCGATTATTATTTTCCTCATCTAGTTTAAAAGTAAGCTCGTGCACGAGCCAATAATAAGCTTACTCGTGCAAATAAGCTGCATATCTTGAATAGGTATAATATAATTTTTGTAGAATCCGCAAGTGCCACATTTAAAAATTTAATTTAAAATCAGACTTTTAATTTGTTTTCGTGTTTAGTAAAAATTCAATGTAATTTTGAAGGGTGCTTTTAATGGAAAACATAATGAACTTCAATGTTGCCGACAAAATCAATTAATTAAACAATCGGAATTGCCACTTGAAGTAGAACCATAGGAAAATGTATCTATTTGCACCTACACTTGCCTTCACACTATACCTTGAGATAATATCGTGTGTCATATCATCAACCATTCCACATATTGGTCTCATATTTACCATATCAACAGCTAAACAACAGTTGTCGAACCCATACAATACCTACGAACGTGTCTAAATTGCAAAAAAAAAAAAAAAACATTAGTGTCAGCATCATTTTTTTGGAAGGGGAAATGAAATTAAAGACCTAGTCGAAATGCTACACCCAAACAATTTGAATATCTTAAGAAATGCCAGAAAATAGATTTATCAACATCAGCAGCACAGTTGAAGACGCAGTTTCGAGTGATTTGGGCTATGTAATTAAGCGTGTCTACTGCAAAGATAACTTCCGGCGATTAAAATCATAAACAAGACCAAAAGTAAAAGAACAACACATAACAAAAAATATCTACTAGTTATGAATAAGCCAGAAAGGTGGGAACAATTTGTACGGCCAAACCCAGGAGCTTTCTACTTAAACAAATTTTCTTGAAACGGAGATTGTCTAACTTACAATGCAAATGGGTCAATGGACAGTGTTTTAGAGCGGCCAAAGACTGGGAAAATTACGTTATTATTGTTTTTTTTTTTTTTTTGGTAGCTTATATCTTGACTCTGCCTAATGAATTCCAAAACACATTAAAGCTTCATTTTGTTTAATTTTGATGCTCTCTCTGCTCTATGTGATAATTAAGATGAATGACCCGAGACAACGACTGGACTAAGCTAAGGCCAACCTGGTTAGAAAGTTATTGCACCATAACATCAAATAATAGGCACCTAGGTCGCCCAGCTGCTGGGGGCTACTTTACTACCTAGTTTACTTTACCCAACTAAACTGTAGCATATATTTGCATTATGTATTGTTGGAGTTTTTTTTTTCTTTTATATCTTATGTTAATTGCATGTTAAATAACAGTTAACTAGTAACGGTAGTTTCTGAAGCTGTGCCTGCAGATTGTTTTTTTTTTATGGCCAGGCGTACTACGTAATGATGAAATTGTTTTGAACTCTGTCTAGCTCACCTATGAAGGCGGTAGGTCAGATATGTACATACTACAGCACTTGAAACTTTTTAAGTTAAGTTTTTGTTTTTCGGCGTGGGAAGCTCTGCCATCAAGTCGATTACACGTAGCAAACGAAGCTTCTTCAATTGTTGCGGTTATTATGTGACTCATTGGTAGCTTGGAAATCGATCTTTGGCTCTGTGGGTTGTCCATAGATAGTAATTGAAGAAAACAAAAGAAGAAATATAATAAAAAGAAGTAGTGTGATTGATTTATACGCACACAATAGGAAATCAATACTATACTACTTTGAAAACTTTATTTCCTTAGTGAGAGGCATGGCAAGTAAATTGGAGCTACAAAACAAATGGACAAGTTTTTTTGAATGGCAAGCTGCATTTCAAACAATGCGTTTGATTGAATATTTGACTATACAAATAAAAGCTTTCGAAATGTATACACCAAACCATTGCCTAATAATGGCCTTTTGTTTCTGTATAACTCAATTGTTACTTATTTATTACGCCTTACAACTGCATTAGAGCTATAAACACCTGTTATAACAGACGTTATTACTACTGTTGTTGGAACTGCAGACTCATCCGCTGAAGAACTTGCTAACCAAGTCAGCTGCTCGGCTGGCAATTAACGTCGCCATATATCTATAAGGCGTTTGCTTTTGTTGTTGCATGTTTGCCATAGTTTTTGCCATCTTCAGTGTGTCTCAATGCATTTGTGGCTAATGAAAAGGCACAATCGGGCAAACAATCACCGCTAGCGGTTAAAGATGAAATACTAATAAAAAAAAGAAACATGTAATGCAATCAAGTTGGTGCCCGAAAGTGGGATACCCTGCAGCCATTGTAGGTACTTGTTTACTTACGCCTACTACGTGCTTTTTATAAGTCCAAGCTGCTTGTATGCAGTCTCACCAAAAGTTTCCAATTTGAAATTTATTGTATTAAGTCAAAATGATGTTTAAGTCCATAATTCTCGATATTTGAAACGATTTTGCTGAGTGATTCAGGGACTGATGATTGTGGGAACGTGAAAGTTTAGAGTACGATTCACCGCTTAGTAAATTTTTGGCTATAATATTTTGTATAGGGTGGGACATTTGCTGGTTTGTTTATTGATTGCATTTTATGCGCATATTTTTCAACAAAATTGGGCAAATGTATATACGAAATGCAAGTTTGAAACTGAAAAATAATATCGCACAAATGACCAATCCGGCTGGCTCTACAGGCCCATATGCAAACCTTTCCCCGTAAAATGGGTCCATTGGCTGCAATTTTCGTCTGAGTGTTGTTCTGGAGTTCGCGAATTTTTGCTGACTTATTGGAAATTCCAACGGGGTCAAATCGCACGATCTGGCTGGCCAATTGTGATCGATGTTACGCGAAATAACCCTACCGCCGAACTTGACGCGCAATAATGCGATTAGGTATGTCACGAGTTGTATGGTATATAGACTCATCTTGCTGAAACCAAAGCTCATTCCCATTAACATCATCAATTTTGGGTTATAAGAAGTTGGTTTTCATGGCTTTGTAGCGATCGAAGTTGATGATAACCGCCTGGTCGGCCTCATTTTCAAAGAACAACTAAAATTTTCAGTTTGCCCACAATCACAGGCAAACAGTGTATTTTTGTGGATGAAGTGGATTCTCGTAATACTCCCTTGAATTTTCATGTCCTCATATGCGGCAGATTTTATTTTGTTGACGTAACCAGAGAGGTGGAAATGAGCTTCATCGCTGAATATGATTTTTGACGAAAACACATCTGACTGTTCTGTCATCCATTGAACGAATAAGCGATGCTGATAATGCTCCGTGAGCTTCAATTGTAATTATTTAATATAATTTTGCTTGCCAATTTATAAGCACCCAGTACAATACAGATAAATATTAAATTGGCCTAGTCGGAGCAAAGGTCGCCTGTGTCGGTAGCCAAAAGTCGTCAACTGAGTTTGATCGTTATTTTTTGGTTAAGAGGTTTTACAGTCGAGCTACCATCCCAACGCAACCCGCTACATATCAGCGGGAGACTTACTGGTGTTCAAGTACTTTAGGCTCCCAGGCCCACCTTTTAACACATTTATAGAGCGATTCGTTTGCTGAAAATCAGATGACCGCTTTCAACCGCACCGACTAGGTGAACAGACGTTGATAGAGTGCCTGGTTCTTCCGTCGTTGATAGTGGCATTACCATCGGCGTTGACCGCCGCATTTGAGGATACACTTCGATGCTTGCTTTTGACCCTACCGGCATGGGAAGCCCTATCAGTAGCTACGCTACCGCCAGCCTAACACTCAGGTTCATTGCATCTTGTAAGCCCTCTCACCACGACAAGGTGGTATCCCCCGAGATGGGGGCTTAAATTGTTGCGTCATTTGAATATTGTAAGCGTCTAAATGCAGATCTGCATAGAAAATTCGACACTGGCCTCAACTAGTTTTTTTCACAGAACGACTATTTTCATAGTACGTCTGTACCACTTTTGCGCGTTGTTCGGTTTTTAACGATCCATGACTAAAATTTAAATAGTTTTGAACTTGAAATATGTCGAAAAGCATTCACTTTGAACGGGTATGTTCCGAATTATGAGTGTTTAATAGCCAAACCAACAGATGGCCCACCCTGTATGTGTATATCGTGAAATAACGATCATGCTATAGATCCAAGAAGAGCAGAATTCGATTCAATTTAGCATTCATCTGTGCCAGTATTATACGCAGTGTAGTCGTCAAGATCTTTGTCTTTATAAATATAATTTTCATCATTTTGGTATAGACGTCTGATGGTCCGCCACGCCTTCTTCTGGATGTTGCATGCATTGCACAAGACCACAATACACTGTACCCTATGAGTACAGGGTATAGAAAAAAAATCCAAGATCGAAGCGGTACATTGGTGGCTGTTGCCGTTGTGGCAAATACCAATGCGAAGCAGTCGATGTTGTTATTATTGTTGTTGTGGTTGCTGCTACCAATTTTGTGCAGCATTGGAATAAAATTGCAACAACATCCATGAAATGTGTTGAGAAAATCGTTTGCATTTAATTTTTTTTTGCAGTATTTTTCTTTTTGCAAATGCCGAGGAAGCTGCAAGAAATAACAACTGAAAGTTCCATTTTGCACTTTTGCATGCGCAAAGTGGCTATAATGAACAAAAACAATAGCAGAATTTCCATTATTATACTCTAGAGAAGGGTATATTAGGTTAGGTTATGTTAAAGTGGTTGCCTGTCTTGGAACAGCCCAGACACACTTAGGCACAATGAGGCCCTTTGTGATGCCACAGGTAACGCTGTTCGAGAGCTGACCAGGGATGTCATTATAACTGCGTATATAGGCGTTCATGGTCAGCACACTGTCAGCTCAAGGGTATATTAAATTACAGGCAAATATTTTGAAGACTATTTGTTACTGCTTGAAGTATGCTGCTTTTAGTATGAAAACATTGAACTTACAGATTACCAGTGCTTTCCGGATGTTTGTTTATCGTGATTGACGGTCAATGTGTTCAAAAATTCATTTTTTTTAGATAACCCAAGGTGGCTCCAGCAGATGAAAAGTGCATTGATCTTAATGCAAAATATTTTGAAAACAATAGAGCTGTTTCTCGATTTAAAATAGTCTGGTATTCATTAGTAGGCGCAGAATAAAATATTGATCCTCGGAAAATATCGCTCTATGTACATCTAGAGGTGTTGCGATTTTTCGTTTTATATTTTTGTAGCTATTGTCCGTTGAGTCCAGACATGCCTCGAATGACTTTCCTCATTTTATACTCATATACTATTTTTTATTTTTATGTAATGGATTTTTTTTTTTTTTTTTATTTTACGCCTTTAAGTATTTTTTTAAAAATATTCCGATGTTTACTGGAGATGTTTTAAGGTTCAGACGTCTCCATGTTTCCGAAACTATACCTAAAAAGAATTTTTATATTTTTGTCTATAACTGAAGCCGGCAGATAAGTTACTATCTTTCAATTCCGAGGAGTTATGCAACCATGCTAGGTGCCATCACTAAAATAAGCATAACTTCCTCAATAATAAAAGTTACTTTCTGTGTTTATGCGCCTAAAATGCCATTAACCATTTTGTTAGGATGTCACTTGACTTTAAAATTAAAAAAAAATTGTTTAAAATTCATTAAAAAAAAACCAATTTGTTTTTTTCAAATTTAAAATTTTATCTGTCATCTTTATTCTTTTAGGAGATATAGCTTGTCAAAGAAATGTCTAAAAATGAAAAATCCAATATTCAGTTATTGTTAACTCGATAAATATTAGGAATTTTGCTATAAAGATTTGCGTGGTTACTATTCTCAAGTAGCTCTATCACATATACGTAAAAATTATCAAAATCGAAATGGTCGCCCAAAAAAGTGGCCCGCTTCACTTTTTTTCGCCAATATAGATTATAGGATTGAAAAAAATACCATAAACTGGTTTAAGTGTTTTTTAAATTTTTGACTACCAACTAATAGGATTTCCGCTATGAATAAAAAAACTCATTTCTTGAAAGGAAAAGTCAATTGTTTGCTTTAGTTGTTTTTAAAACGTCTGTTTGATTTGACAGTTGCAATTATCATAAATTGCATTTTTCATCATTTTTCTTGCTAAAAGTCGCACATTTAGCAGTTACAATGGAAAATGCTTTGCATTTGCTTTCATTTCTTTTAAAATACGTTGCTTGGATAGTTGGTTCACGCCTTTGTGGTTGATTGAACCCAGTTTATTTAAAATGCAGTCGTCTTAAATGTGTGAAGTCTGTTGAAGTGAATTGAAGTTGCAGCATATGGAATTTTGAAAGGCATCTTATTGTATTAGATGCAAACAATGCAATGACTTTTTGAGTAAGTTTGTCAATAGTTGTGTCAAAAAAAAAAGAGTTTAACCTTGAAAGCAGGTGCTTAACCTTGTCATGCATGCACTAAAGCAGGCTTAAATATCTTAACTTAGTAATTGCATAACCTATGTACATTAAAAGCCGGACACAACACAAAAACCCGAAAAACATGCAACGCACTAATGATTAGCAAATCTTTACAGAGAGCAGCACCCATTAAGAAAGCATAAAAAAGTTGTAAAAATATTATATATATACATAGATATATTTTTGTGTTTATTACAAGGAAAATTTTTAGACATAATTGCGTGAAATGTGTACAAAATTGAAAAACAAATCATTTGACAAGAGTTCGCTCAACTTTTTGTTGCGCAAAAAACTTGAAGTCCACTTTGATTTTCAATGATAATATCTGCTCAAAGTCTTTTCACCAAAAACAAAAATGCAAATGCAATTGTTGTTGTTAGCTGTTAATGATTGCTGCATAAATGTCAGTCAAGTCTTTATGCATAAATCAAAAGTCGGAGCAAAAGTGAAGCCGTGGCCAAGAGCAAACAGACCATGGCTGTAGCAGTAGTCCGCGTTGACAAACCCAACGAAACCCGAGACGATTTATAGAAATGAGCAAAAGATTGTTGCAGTAGTTGTTGCATGTAAATGCACAGTGCCAATAACTAAGTATAGGCTAGCTAGCAGTATAGTATGCTTGATTGCTTTTGGAAAATGTTAGACATTGGCATTTTCACTGGCTGAAAAAAAAGCTGTATGGCGCAGCTTAGTAATAAGACTTGACCTATTGTACGGGTCTGTGAACAGAGCCCAGAAAGATATGAAAGTGCTTCATATAAGACGACGACGGCGACGGCGTCGGTAGTTGCCTATTTTCTAAAGCCCTCTTTATGTCAAGTACTACGAAGTATTTCCCTGCCATTTGTAACTCAGCTATGCTACACATGTTTTTTTTTGTTGCCATTTCCATAAGTTTAAGTTTGCCCTCGCCTCCAAGTCGAGACCACAACAAAACGCTGCGCTTTCTGCTTTTCAGACCCGATCCCCTAGACGAAGCAGCCGCTCAGAGACTGCGTCTACAACGACGACAACGACATATAACTGATAATTTCATTCATGTTCCAGTCGGTTTCTGAGTCACAGTCACAGCGCACTTCCCACTTGGCTGAAGTTGAAGTTGTCTTGGCTCAAATCTCTAGTCTCTAGTTGGTAGTAGCTTGGCGCATCGACCAGTCTGCATTTGACTTCAAAGCGACGATGACGCAGTCGCTCGCAAAACGCTCTTAGTATACTATTATACGTCGCGAGTTGTTACTAAAAACCTTTTGCAAATACGAAAGATTTTTAACTCAATTTAGGTTTTTACAAAATTATCAATAGAGCTCTCTAAAACTCTATTAAAAGTTTAAATAAATTTTAAGTGCAACTGTGCAAGATTTTCTTACTTTTCCCTGAAAACATACCATAAAAAAAACTTGTGACTACGTACGCATTGGCTGACAATTCGCTTTTCAAATAACGTTTCCAAAAGGATTTCACTTTGCTACAAAAAAAAAAAGCCAGTTTTGGATAGGCTTGCTCAGTTTGAACGCCCGGCAAATCAATATCAATAAAGTATTGTAAACTAGTTCAAGGCTGTTGCCGCTGCTGCTTCTGCTACTCGCTGCTCTCTATTTATTTGTCCAATTTGCTGCAACATGGAGCTATCACCAAAAGAAATGGTAATTACATACAGATTTTTTTTTTCTTTCATTATGCATAGTTATGTCCCGATTGTGTCTCTTCAAACCACTCTATTCTCTGCGAGTGTTTAAGAAATTGGCTATAACTTTGCAAAACTTGTTGCTGCAACAAAGTCAAGTTGTTGAATGTTGCGTGTTACTTATGAGCTGACAATCGTTTGTCTAAGCTATTTTATTATCATTGAGGCTGTTTTTAGATAGGATGATGCTTAAAGCTCATCAGCGTTTAGATAGAATTCAATACAATAAAATAAGTCACAAACATCCGATAGTAGTAATAGTATAATAAAAATATTTTTTTTTTATGATATCATAAAAATGCTAATGGAAATTATTATACGAGCTGCGCTTTAATAGTTTGGTAAAGGAAACGCTCTGATATAGCGGAATATTCTATATAAGATAAGGCTGTGGTATACATGAAGTTCCCTAAGTAGCCAGTAGATGTGGAAACGCATTGAATTTTCCCTAAAGTTACAAGAAAAATCAAATTATTTTTCATTATCTCGTTGTTCATCACAGAACTCATAATATATGTTGTTAAACTTGAAATTTAAAATTCATGATTAATTCAAAGATAACCGTAATAAGGTCATTAATTCATCTTTTACAAGAAAAAGATATGGACCAAATGGACTTGTCCTCAAAGGTCTGACGGCCCATGTTGCTCTGTATGCAGACACTTTATAATTTAGAATTAATGTTAAGTTTATTATAATTATACAAATAAATAGGGTATGGTGGGGCAAACCCGACCTAATAATTGGTTTTGGCTATAAAATGCTTACTTGACATCGTATCAACCCGTCCCATATACCAAATCCAAGCTATTTAAGTTTTTTTCATTGACCGCAACCTTTTGTAAACAAAAATTTCATTTTTTTTTTTTTTTTTTTTATTTTTTTTTTTTTTTTAAATTTTTTTTTATTTTTTTTTTTTTTTTTTTTTAACCACATAATAAAATACTTAATTAACAACATTCAATCAAAAACTTACTTTCATTCTTTGCCGCAACTTTGTAGAACTACTGATTTCTTCTGCCCATTATGATTTTTTGAGATATGACCATTTTTCAAAAAAGTTCCTTTTTGTCGTTTTCAAAAATGGTGTGGTAAATCCAATTGCACAGATATAATCTAAATTTAATACTTTTTCGATTATAAATAAAAAGAGCAAGTTATAGTTTTACAAAGCTGAATGTACATATTTATTTAAAAAAAAACTTTTAATGTTTAGAACATATAAATCGAAATGAAAGTTGAATGAATGAAAATACAGGATGATACAATTGAATAGCTAAGTAGCCAATCAGATTTATTTGCTTTGCTGTCAGAATAGCTTGCTGGCGTTATTTTTGGTTCAAGCTGCACATCTAATTGGCCCCACCAATTAGGGGTCGGGTTTACCCCACTATATGATTTTTCATTACGACGTGAATAACAAAAATTTTACCAAATTCCCAACCAATGAGTAGGAAGGTCGGTCCATTTCACATTATCTACTAAAATTGTAATTTTAAAAAAAAATGTTTCTTTAAAGGGCACATTTATAATAATAATAGTAATATTTATCCCAAGTACCGTACACCAATTTATTTATGCCATTGTTGGTAAATTTTTTTGAAAAGGTGATTTGTTCTTCTTAATTTGTCATTATTAACTATTTTTTTTTTAAAAGAAGCTTAACATTATTAGTTTTAATATCGTATAGAGACACTTTTCAGACGCACAGCCAAAGTATTTTAAAATACCAGCTAGGCATTTCTTTAGAAAAATCAATGTTTTTGCTAAGCTCTTTTGTGCGAATATCTCTATACAAACAACTAATTAGCATCAAACACAAAATGTGTATTATGTAGTCAGATGCTAAATATTAGCCTACTTTTATTAGAAGCCAAAGGTATAAATAAAAAAGATTAAAAGTTATCACAAGATTTGACATGCTTATAGTAAAAAATTAATTATTTTAGCATTGTTGTGATTAAAAGAATGAAAGAAAAATTAAAAGAAACAAAGCAACTTTGGTGTTGTTATGGAAAGTGTGGAGCAACATAAATATTTTTTGAACCCTATTATATGCGGACTAACAAAAAATTTGTTTAAAACCGTGCCTCTAGCTGAGTATCTCCTTGCCTATGAATTTTACAAGGTGCTGCCAAAAAGTGCGCGGCACTGTTCCAATTTTTGTATGGTAGCTATATTACATAGTGAACCAATTTTAATCAAACTACTCAAATGTGTTAAGCCTAAATCAAAATGCAACTCACATAAATTTGGTCACGATATTTTAAAAAATAAAAAGATGTTTCTATATTTATTGGTTTTTCTATGTATCATATAAGTCTACACATTCGCTAGAAGTTTGATTAAAATTGATCCCGTATTTACGTAAGTATAATATTATTGGGAAATGCTGCACTTCGACGCGTAGGATCTATTCTGCTCCCTTCTAGCCCTAGAACTCCTCAACTATTCCAGTATCAGTGACAAAGCTAATAATTTGAATTGGGTCTAGTCGAGTGATATCATATACCGATACTCTATGCCCGCCGAGCAAGGATGTCCTTCTTCTGGCAATGGCGTCACACTCTGCAAGTATACATATGTAGGGACGCTTCTTCTTTAATTTCACAAAACCTGCATGTGTTCGAGTTCACGATACTAATAGTACTCAGGTGTTTCCTGAGTCTGCAATGTCCCGTCAGTAACCCAGTTAGTATTCTAAGAGAATTCTTGCTCAATTGCGATATTTTATTAAACCTATTTAGTTTCTAGGAGCCGAAGAGCTGCTTGGCTTTCTGTACAACAGCCGTGCCGGTCCAGTTCATTGCTCTTCTCTTAGCAGCTGTCTGGTGGTGTGTCTGCCAATGTTACAAAAGGATTCATACCCTAATAGTGGTTTTGCAGCAGCATTCTTCGCCAGCTCATCAGCTGCTTCGTTCCCGGAAATATTCATGTGTCCCGGAATCCATCAGGGAGACTCTCTTCCATTGTCTTAGATGGTTGAGCTTGGCTCTGGTTTCCCGAACCAACTTTGAATTAATCTTCAAGCCATTCACCGTATTGATCGCTGCTTGACTGTCTGACAGTATACCAATGCCTCTTTCCCTATATTTCCTATCTACGTTGATGTCCACACATATACCTATGGCACATACTTGTGCTTAAAATATGCTGGTATATATACAAAGAGCTTCTGACAGTCGCGTTTTTGGTCCCGCGACACTTAGCCCGGTACCTTCTTTGCTCAAAGACCTGTCTGTATACCACACAATGGTGTGCCTATAGGATGTGTCTCCTCCAATGTTGTCCAATTCTTTTTGTTACTCATAATAGTCGTTAAAATTCTTTCGAAGTGATGCGCTGTGGTCATCTCGTCTCTGGGTTAAAAGATTGAGGGAACCACTTTTCTGAGTTCGTCAGCGTCTCCAGCACTTATTTTGTGATCCTTGCCAATTCCCTCAGCTGACATTCTTAGCAGTGTTGCTTATTTGACATAACTTTCATACAAACACTGAACCAGTGCTCTCTTATTGCGTGTTGCCTAACCTACTAATTGTTGGATCTTGTCTCCTTGCAACAGTGACTCACATTATTGGATTATTAGTATAACATCTTATAAATTCTTTTACGGCAACAAATTTCCAAAGTTAGTATGCTTTGTGTAACAACTACATCAATATATTCGATAAAAGTTTGTGCGAAAAACTCGCTTAAGATCACAAAACAAAATCCGTGTCTATCAATGCCTGCCTAGTCCATCCACCTGTTCCATTTTTTGCGCAATTTTCTTTGGCATGTCAAATAGAAGTGGTTTAACTGTCAACAGTTTGCGAAGGCCTTGCTCTATGAATCAATCATAGCGCGAAGGCATCCAGTTTTGGATTTTTCTTTTTATCAGTGAGTCAAAGATTGGCACCAAAATGGCAGTCGTCTATTTGCCATTTGCAGACAACAATAATTAAAATGCTTAACTGCAATTTTCATTATGAAAAAAAAAAACTATAACTACTATAATTGTTTTATGAAATGATGGCAATGTTGACAGTAACTATGATGTAGTACAGGGGTGCACTCAGCAAAGATTTCGTGGAGGGGCTCACATTGAGTTGCTGAACACCCTGAACGCTGCCTCTGCATCCGCCACTGCGATGGAGTAACATTATTTGTGTACTTGGCGCTGCTAGGCCAACCATGAACTTGTTTTCTGTCACTGCGCACGCATAATATTGTTATTGTTATTATTATATATTGAAATAGTAGACAGCTAATAATGAAAAATGAAAAGCTTTGGTTGATGCAGCAGCTATAATAATAGTAGAAAAAAAAAACAACCAAATAACAAATAAACGCCGCACACCTAATGACCCCCAACGGCGTGGCACGCCTTTCCTATAAAGCAATAATCAAGGCACAAACCACTTTCCACTTTAGCGTTCCATAAATAAATAAGAAATTAATGTAAAACAAAAACTTGTCATGGTACAGTTTCAAGCTTACAGTTTTCACTATCACTTGGCTGCTGCAGCTCAATCTGGACAATCATTGGGAAAAAGTTATATGCAAGATCTGGCTTCTGCTGTAGGCGCTAGCAGCTGGTTTAAGCTCAAAACTGTTGTTCGGCACATCCTTGGGGCTTGTTAAGAGGCTAACGTTGAACATTTTTTTGAAACTGTCGCATGCTGCATTAAAAGTGCTTTTGAGATAATTGACTTTTGAAAGGTGTTTGTGACATGGAAAATGTTGTTTGAATTGCTAGTTAACGATGTAATAACAGTGCTCTTTAACTGATAGATAGACGCGGTAATTTATCTCTATAGTGTGTTTATACTTTTCTTTGTAAATCATCATTAAAAAATCATTTTGGGTTTAAAGCTGTTTATTCTAGCATGCGATTAAATCATTTTTTTTGCTTTGTCTTCTAAATTTTCTTTCTTTTACAACATCATTAAACGTTGGCTTTTTTATTTTTCTAGTAATTTCGTCACTTTTTAAACGATTCTACAACTTATTATGAGAACTAATTTAATTCTTTCTCTTTATGTAGACATCATTAACTTTATTTTCTGCTAAGTACACATTTTCTTTGTTATGAATTCTTTAAACAAATTTTTTAAGGTTCACGTGAGTTTAAACATCAAAAACGCAGTCCTACATAATAGCATATCTATGAAAAATTCAGCTTGTTGAACGGGGATTCTTTTAGCTTTCGTTCTTCTTAATGAAAAAAAAATCACAAAATTTAAAAAAAAAAGAATCGGGTATAAGTTTCCCAATAAGTTTCCATAAGATCTAAGCCAGTTCACTTCTTGCCAACCTTACCTAGAATACAATTGTTCCTATATTACATATTTTTAAACATTTGAAATAATTTTTAATTGACAACTTTATCTCTACAGTTTTTGTTTTTGATTGCTATGTATGAATCATCAATTAAGTATGATTGGGCTTTTTTTGTTTTTGTTCTAGTTTAAACATTATATACGAGTACTTTCAACAATTTTTACTACTTCTTATAACCTTGTCTGGGCGGCCTCGATAGCCTAGCGGCAGTGCACTAAAATATCATCCCAGAGGTTGTGGGTTCGAATCCCACGTTAAGCCCTGATCCTGCACTTTCCAATTTTTCCTGTTCCCCTAATTTTTCCTGTCTATTCTATATCCTTATCACTTACTCCCATTATCGGTATCACAATGGGCCTATTCTTGGCCTAAGTGAGTTGGGACACTAGTCCCAACTGCCGCCCTAACCTACCTACCTACCTACCTATAACCTTGTCTTGTATATTTGTTATTCAACTCTTATATTAAGGCGTCGTATGATTCTTCTTTTTGAAACAATAAAAATCAACTTCCTATTTGTGTGTCTGTAGCTCATTGTGAACATTTTCTTAGTTTTAAACATTCCCATTTTATTATGTAGTACACCCAATTCTGTTTTTACACGGTAGACACGTTCAAAACAAAAAAACCCTTTTCAAAAAAAGAAATGAAGTATATCCTTAAGCTTCTATGAAAATCAAATAGAAAGGGGAATTCCTTAACTTTTGGTTAATACAAATTTTTTTATTTAAATTTCAACCAAGTAGCTTTTTCTAATCGGATTAAATCGAATGAAATATTGTAAAAAATGTTTTACAGAATTTCTGCGAATTGGCAAATATTAGGGTCTAAAACTTTTTAGAATTATTTGAATTGTTAGTTTTTTTGTTGTTTTAGCTTTATTTGAAAGCTAGTAAATCAAATAACCGATTCTCTTTTATTGCTAGTGTTATGATCTGGCGTGACGTTACACAAATTCCATATATTTCTTAGTAACACCTAAGTAAAGAAAACATAAATTTTGGCCCCAATATTAACAACTTTCTGAAAAAAAATATACATATGTGTAAATAAAACGAAAAAAAAGATGATCTTATAATATAATAGCAAATTGTGATTTGAATATGATCTTAAAAGCTTAGTTCTGATGAAAGCTTTAAGGTTTAAACTTTTTAATTCGGAGTCGGAGTCCCCCAAAGTTACCTAAAGTAGGTTTAGGGGCACTAGAGAAGTCGATATACCCATGTCCTTCTGTCTATCTGTCTGTCAACATCTCAGAGATGGTAAAAGCTAGAGCAACCAAATTTTCAGATTATTCCATAGGAGACAAGTTCATTTTATTTTTTTGGTATCGGGGTTATATTATGTAGCTCCCATAGAGGTGTTTTAGAGTCCCTCATTAAAAAAATAAAAGCTTTAGATGAGTGATTCGTTTGTTTATGAAGATATCGTAACCCAAGCACTGTGCCAAATTTTATGTAAATCGGTTGACTATATCATAAAGCTCCCATAGGAGCATAGGCAAATAAATATGTTTTGGATTTCTTATGCAATTTACCGAATTTGATTGCAATGTGGTCGTAAAGGGTATCCCAAAGTCGTCCGCTTCCGTCTTTAACGTACTCCAACTTTATTATTAGTTTTTAAAATTATTTATACAAATTTATGACGTTTTTATGTAACCCAGGAAGTGTTCTTATAACTATATTATGATTGTAAAGAAATTAATTTTAGAGTAACTAATTTAGTTACTTGAATTATGCTTTTTTCTGTATTATAACTATGATGATATTCTACTTTATTACATCGTATTACGGCTTAAATTAGTTTTTACTTTTTTATAATTTTCCTTTTAGTCTTTATAATAATTTTTTTTTCTTTGATGTCTTCGTAATAATTTTATTTTCTTATATCGTTTGCACACGTCACGCTTATCATCAGAGGTGGGCACGAAAAATAACGGAAAGAGCACTACAACAACATCAAGAAAAAAGGTCGAAAAAAGGATGCTCGAGTAGGGCCATAAAAATCGCACACTGTGTGTATTTTGTTTTTGTAATATTCTGCGAGTCGAGCGAAGGCACACATTGTGTGTATTTTGTTTTTGTAAGTTGCTGCGAGTCGAGCGAAGGCACACATTGTGTGTATTTTGTTTTTGTAAACTCGGCGCGTCGCCGACGATCTGCTTGTGCGTGTACACTGACAAAATTTTGCAACACATTCAAAGAAACAGAAAAGTCATATGAGTTTATATGACAATTTTAATTTACCAAAAAAATTACTGGGTCTTACAGTTGCCAAATTAACTATATTTCTGTGCTCAGTGTACTTGTGCGAATTTTTCGTCCGCGAGCACCAATAAAAACTACCGTTACGGTCTAAAAAGGGATGCTCGAGTAGGGCCATAAAACTCGCACACTGTGTGTATTTTGTTTTTGTAATATTCTGCGAGTCGAGCGAAGGCACACATTGTGTGTATTTTGTTTTTGTAAGTTGCTGCGAGTCGAGCGAAGGCACACATTGTGTGTATTTTGTTTTTGTAAACTCGGCGCGTCGCCGACGATCTGCTTGTGCGTGTACACTGACAAAATTTTGCAACACATTCAAAGAAACAGAAAAGTCATATGAGTTTATATGACAATTTTAATTTACCAAAAAAATTACTGGGTCTTACAGTTGCCAAATTAACTATATTTCTGTGCTCAGTGTACTTGTGCGAATTTTTCGTCGCGAGCACCAATAAAAACTACCGTTACGGTCTAAAAAGGTCGAAAAAAGGATGCTCGAGTAGGGCCATAAAAGCGCACACTGTGTGTATTTTGTTTTTGTAACATTCTCGGTTTTTTGCGTGTGCGTCTGGCAGGCGCCACTTACAAGACCTAACGGAAAGAGCACTCGGTGCAAAAATGTCCAAGGCGTTTTTTGTACTGAGTGCTCTTTCCGTTATGTCTTTTCTGTGGCGAAAGATAGGCGCACAAGCAAAAAGTGCTCTTTCCGTTATTTTTCGTGCCCACCTCTGCTTATCATGATTGTATATTTTTTATTACCTCAATTAATAGAATTAACAATCAATGTAATTGATCGCGTTATGCAGAAAATGCCTATCTTTTGAAATAGTATAAATCTTATTGTACTTTTTTAAACCACACCCATATTATGAGATGTTAAGTGGGCCAAGTACATCTTAAGTTTTAAGCGTATTTTATTTTATATATTTTCTCACATTATATACTCTTATTTTTCACAGGAGATTCGTCCCAACACCATAAACGACTTAAAAGTGGATGCTACATTTCGTAAAGTGCCTAAACAAGCGATAACTTTTGCTTTATGGAAAATTGACGAGGATCGTTTAGGAGGCCGTGTCTAGGCCACAATATGGCACATTCTATGATAATTGTGCCTATATCATATACGCAGCATGTACTGTTGGACACTATGCCAATCATGAAACAATTGTAAGTTGCATATGAATGCTTTTAGTTTTGCAAATATGTATGTATATCTAAAACGCTTCAATTAACAGACACGCGAACAAAAGCCCAATGTCCCACTAGAACGTTATATACACTATTGGTTGGGCAGCAGTGTCAGCGAACAGAATCGTTCCAATGTAGTGCACAAAATTCAAGAGCTGGACTCTTATTTGGGCAATGTATCATCAATTTATCGTGAAACACAAAATCATGAGAGTGCTCGCTTTTTATCTTATTTCAAGAACGGTTATGAGTGAGTATTATGCAAAAGGACTTCAAGAATACAATTATTAATATTCATTATTTCTAGCGTGCTTTCCGGCGCCTTGCTGAGCTCTCCACAACAGCCCAGGCTTTATCAGTTATATGGTCGCAAATGGCTGCGCGCCATTGAAATGCCCAGCATTGAATGGACTCACTTTAATTCAGACTTTGTTATGGTTCTTAAAACGGAAGCTGTAACTTATGTCTGGGTAGGACGCTCCAGCGCATCAATTGTACGTCGCAGCGCTTTAGCTTGGGTACAGCGCCAACGCGGTAATGTTCCAGTACTTATTGTCGATGATGGCTATGAGCAGGCCATGTCTGGTGAACAAAAGCAGCTATGGAACACTTTACTGCCGCTGGGTAAACGCATGGTCTGTCAAACTAGCCAGGTTAATGACTGCGACATGAGCAGCAACAAATTGCGCATTTACAAGTGCAACATGCGTGGACGCTTGCATTTGGATCAGCTAGATCTGGGCATGCCCAGTAAAGACGACTTAAGCGATTCACATGGAGTTTATCTATTGGATAACTACTCACAAAGCATATGGATGTGGGTAGGCGCCCATGTGCCACAAGCTGATGCATTGACAGCTATGGGCAATGGACGTGCTTTTGTTAAAAAGAAAAAGTATGCGAATAGCACACTAGTAGCACGGGTGTTAGAGGGTCATGAGCCTATAGAATTTAAGCGTTTATTTGCCAATTGGCTTAATGTTTGGCATGATAACACTCAAGGTCACAAGCCGGTCTCAACTAAATTTGGTAAATTGGATGCAATATCGCTAGCTGAGAGACCCAAAATGGCTGCGGACACACAGCTGGTTGATGATGGCTCAGGAGAGCGTATTATCTATCGCATTAGTGGCGATCAAGTGGTGGAGCTGCCGCATGCCAAGACTGTAGTTTTTTCAACAACAAGCTGCTATGTGGTGAAGTACAGTGTAGTGGTAAGTTTAATCGGAACATACATAAGAATCCTTTTTTTCAAGTGTATGAAACAAAATTAAAGTAAATATATTTTTTCAGTGTGCTACAGTTGTGCCAGCGGATTTGGCTGCTGTTGGCATTCAAAGCATTATCTATCAATGGAACGGCTCGGAGGCGCCTGTAGAAGCCATAAGCAAAGGGGACAGCTTCGCCATTAGCTGCTTTGAGTCCTTAAAAGTGCCCGCCATGTTTGTGCAGCTCTATGAATTTGATGAGACACCGCATTTTTTGCAAATCTTCGAGGGCAAGCTTATTATAATGCGCGGTGAACGCAACTCGCTGCAGTTCAACAATAACAATACAGACACTTTTCTGTTAAAAATTTATGGTGATGCGACATATAACGCCAAGGCCGTGGAGGAACATCCACTCTCCTCAATCACCTCTAAGGATTGCTATGTCATCAAGACAAACCATGTATGGGTGTGGTGTGGTCAAAGCAGCACAGGAGATGCACGTGAAATGGCCAAGTCTGTGGGCGCGTTGCTGGGCGAGAATTCGTTAATTTTGGAGGGCAAAGAAAGCAAAGAATTTTGGCAGTCGGTGGCCATGTACTTTAATCAAACTCTGGTCATCAATGGTAATTCATGCAACAGCAGCACCAGCAGCAAGAATAGCTGTAATGGCAGTAGCGGCAATGGCAGCATGTCCAATAGCAGCAACAGTGGCAATAATTCGCCCACGCTTAGTAATAATTGTTATTTGAATACAACTGTGCCCTGCAAGCCACGTCCACCTGTACAATTTTTTATTGTATGGTGGGAAATCAACAACGTGCTGCGCAACCAGGAGATACTTGGTTTTGAGCAGCAAGATCTTTCCTCTGATTGCACCTATGTGCTGGATACGGGCACTATGACTTATGTCTGGCTGGGCGAGCATGCTGTTACCCAGGAGCGAGAAAAGTATACGGCTATTGCACAAAATTATGTGCAGAATGCGCCTTTTGGAAGACGATCCGCCACGGCCATGGCAGTCGTGCTACAAAATAATGAGCCGAATGTTTTTAAGGGATTCTTTGAGTCCTGGCGGAATGATCTAAGCAAGGTAAGCTTTCAATTGAACATTGTTGCGTCAGCTAATCTCTCTTTTTTTATGGCTTTTTATTTACCAGCACTTTCAAACCTATGAACATATGCGCTGTGAGCTGAAAGCGGCTGTACCTACAAATGGACTTATTGTCAGCAATGGCTCTTCTTTGCTTTTGAAAAACACACAAAATGATTTTGATGGTCATAAGAAATATCCGATAAACGTGCTTGTGCAGGAGATGGACATGTTGCCTCCCGAAATAAATCCGCTTAAGCGTGAGGTGAGTAGCACATTTTACACTGTCTTATGTGGATTCTGAACTCTTTAAATATTGTTTTTCAGGTTCATCTAACACATGATGATTTTGTATCGGTTTTTAAAATGTCGTTTTGCGATTTCGATGAGCTGCCAAAGTGGAAAAAACAGGAGCTAAAAAAAATGTACAAGTTGTTTTAACATCTAATATAATACAAAATGCATTGTACTATATAGTTTACTATGTATTTGTAGTAACTCAATCAACTTATGTTATATATTATTTCCGCATAACTCTTTTTATATTTTTTGAACTTCACATACGAAATAAATAAAAGAGAGCACTAAAACATAAAATTTAAGGTGTGGTTTCAACTTCCTCCGAGTCGGGCTCATCTCCACTGCCGCCACCTTTACACAAATTGTACGCAGTTAGCTTTAGAATTATGTTGTACATATAAGGACTTACTGGGAAATATCAGTCCAATAATAAACTCAAATATGCCGCCCAGTAAATCCCAAAACATTTTTGGCCGTCGTGTTTAACGTTTTGTAACTAAATGCTTGAATACTCAGACGAAATGGTTTTTAACTTTTATCATCGAATTGATGTTTAATGAGCCCTAACAAAAACATAGACCAAGTCATTGCAATTTGGATGAAAATTATTATTGGATAAGTTCAATATTACAGCTATTGCTTTTAATGCTTTTAAAAATGTAAAAACAAATTCGTCAAATATATATTAAATTATTTAGTATAACATCAAAATTTTTAATTACAAAATGAAGGCACATCTCCAAATTTATTTATTTATTATGATTATACTTTGAAAATAGTTCAAAGTCAACCTATGTATATAATAAGTATAAAAAATAAATTTTTAAGTGCAAAAATGCAATTTGTTATTTACCCATTTATTGTTTCCGTTTTTTGAACAAAGAAAGACATAGTTTATGGAAATTTAATCGGAAGAAATATATTTATATAGCTTGCTGATGGGAAGCATTGCATAAATTGTAATTTGTTGCTTTCGGGAGTACTACTCTTCCACAGATTCACTGCTGAAGTTTTCATCGTCCGCTGTTATTAAACAAAATTATTATTCAGAATATGCACACTATTACAAATCAAACCCAATTTATAAGAGAATTTATTCTTGTTATGTCCTTCAATAAATTTTCATTTCTTCAATCTGGACACAACACAATCAACTTCAAAAATCAGCTTATAAACTTACATCCAAACAAGAGATCGCCAATAAAATCAAATATTAGGCCGATAACTTCACAGTCCTCCATCTTGTATTTTTGGCTGGCTTAAAAACCTTTACTAAACCTCATATTTGAGTCCAATGGTTTTATATATACAGTTTAAGAGGAACTTTTTAAACATGTTGAACTTGGACTATGGCTAATATCTACAAATTTAATTAATGCCTACCATTATATTTGATGTTCCCTTAATTAAATAAATTTTTGGCTTCAATTTATATGAAAGTGATTTTTTTAGCACTTTGTTTAATGCTACATTTGAATGTTAAATATTTTATAGATTTTTACAAAAAGTCAACATTCTTTTAAATAGTTCACTCTCGCTTAGTAAAAAATATAATGGAACTGCTTTTTATCATAATTTTCTATGCAGTATTCTTTAAAGATCGGCCACTAATAGTTCAATTCTAATATACATCGTAGCCATACATTGGTGCTTCCATATAGGCTTTTTGCTGATCGGTAGAATTGCGTCGTATCCTTCTTCCAATCGGCTCCAAATCCGCATAGCATTTGGGGAACACCCTTTCCACGGCATCAATAGCCTCCTGACGCGAAATATTTCTAACAGCCAATACTGAAGCCAAGGCTTTCGTTTTAACACAGTTCTAAAAATGTACAAGTATTTTATAAAATAGTTAATTGAGTTTGCTTTAGAGACATCACCTGATGAGCTTCCTTAATGTTAAAAGGTGATGCATCACCCTGCATCATGGCACTTAAAAAGGAACAATGCGCTAAATTGGCCGCTCTTATTTCCGTGCAGGCTAAATGGTCGACATTACGAAAGTCTAAATCATTATTGCAGTAGTCAAACATGTGAATCATTTCGTGTGTGAGCACACCATGAACCATGCTCTTATTCGTCGCCATATTCTGACATACTACAATTTGATTGAGCACAGGATCGTAGCCGCCAGTTACCGTGGGATCGCACACTTCGCAGGAAATATGACGGCGCAAGTCAATGGGACAGCCGGAACTTTTCAAGGCGCCCATCATAAGTTTGACTAGTGGACCATTTTTGACACACCAAAAGACATTCTGTTCACACTTAAAACGATCTACACTCTCGCGACCCTCCAGGCCAAACAATATGCGTGACCATTTAGGTTTAAAAGTTTCACCGCGGCGTTCTGGATACAAGTCATAACCCCACTCCTTGGGTTCTTTTGTCGTGTTTGATTCAGAAGACTTTGCAATATTTTCCGCGGGTTTATTTTCTGCCACAACATTAGAGGTAGTCGCTGGTTCGGTTTTGGTTGCCTCTTTGGCAAACACTTTTCTCAGGAAACCCATATTTTAAACAACTTTTCCTTTGGCTATTTATTTGTTGCACTTTGGTTGAATAATAAACCGACAGCTGTGCGGCAGAGTTACCAACAATATGTAATCAATGTAATTGATTGCGGGCTGTTTTTTAAAAAAAAGAATTTTTGCAGCACTTGCATTTGATCTTACCGTAAGCATCTTTAATATATTTGTAAGTTTCTGAATTGTTTTTTTTTATTTTCTAGAGACAAATACTTAAACATGTCTGTTTATCTCTTCAATTGACCAAAATGAGCTAGTGAGCAAAAATAAGCAACAAAAATGAACAAGCTCAGTTCCGAGTTTACTGATTCATGAACTACAACCAGCCGGCATTTACCACTGTAAAATTTCTTCTATACCACGTAATATTACAATCACTGCAGTATATCATAAGTGTTTCAATACTCAAGCTCATAATATGAACCGCGAAAAAATAAACTTTAAAACAATAGCAGCATTATTTGTATACGTCCTAGTTAGTGTTCTCGACACTAGCAACGCAGGCGATGTACCACGTCCTCGCGGAGTTTCCCTAACAAATGCGCCGCTTTATCAGCCAAGAGCGGACAACACTTGGATTTGTCTAGACGGCAGTAAAACTATTCCTTATGTGCAATTGAACGATAACTATTGTGATTGTGCGGACGGCAGTGATGAGCCGGGCACACCAGCTTGCCATAATGGGCACTTTCACTGCAATAATGTGGGCCACAAATCGGAGAACATTCCCAGCAGCCGAGTAGATGATAAAATTTGCGACTGCTGCGATGGAAGTGATGAGCATACTGATGTGAGATGTACAAATACATGCGCAGAGTTAGGCGCGGCCGAGGCAATAAAACGCAGGAGCCAAGCAGAGCTGCACAAACGTGGCGCAGAAAAGCGCCAGGAACTGATTAATCGTGGTCGTCAAATGAAAGCAGACCGTGATGCTAGAAAAGCAGAGCTCAGTCAACGCATTAAAGAGCAAGAGGCCATCAAAGCAGAAAAGGAAACATTAAAACATAATGCTGAGGCCTTGGAAAGCGAGGCTGTAGAAGCGTACAAAGAACAACAGCGTGAATTAGATGCGGATTCAGTGCAAGCGGAAGAGGAGCCGTTGCAAATGCGTGAAGAAGCAACTCTAAGCTTTGTGCAATTTGACACAAACAAAGATGGTTTTGTAGAAGTCACTGAGCTTATGGTAGACATGAATCTAGATCGTGATCGCAATGGCGTGGTAACAGTCGAAGAAGCAAAATACTTTTTAGACGAACGCGAGCGCGTGGATCTGGATGCTTTTGTTACACTGGCTTGGCCACGTATTAAGCCCATTAAAATGCTAACAGAGGGGCTGTTTAAGCCACCACAAGCGCCGGAAGAGGTTCCGCCAGAGGAGCACGAGCAGGAGGCCAAAGAGGAAGGCGTGATCCCACAACAGCCAAGCCCCAGTGAAGGTAAGTTAATAGACAATGCCAAGAGTTCTGTTTATGGACTAAAAAGGGTAATGCTGTGAAATTCATTTACAAAATACATTGATGGGCTTAGCCTTTTTTCTATTTCAATATTTATTGATTTGTACTCCATTTAGAAGGTACAGACGCTGAGGAAGTTGAGGCTGATGATGAGGAAACTGAGGAGGACCAATATGAAGACGACGAGCCCGATATGGGAGTAGGTGAAGCCATACCCGACGCTGCCAAACCACCGGTTTATGATCCTGAAACTGAGCGCCTTATAGAACAAGCCAATCAGGCGCGCAACGCTTACGAAGAAGTGGAGCGCCATATACGCGAAATCGAACACGAAATCAAAGAGATTGATGAACACGATGCCAAGGATTACGGCCCACAAGAGGAATGGGCTGTATTAGATGGCGAGTGTTATAACTTTGAAGATCGCGAATACGTCTACTCCCTGTGTCCTTTCGATCGAGCCTCGCAGAAGCCCCGCAATGGCGGTGCGGAGACCACGCTCGGACGCTGGGACCAATGGATTGGCGAAGGCAAAGACAAGTATTCAAAACAAAAGTATGCACAGGGTGCTGCTTGCTGGAATGGCCCACAACGTTCGGCTATAATACAAATAAGCTGTGCTTTGGAGCCGCGTATTACTTCAGTTAGCGAACCAAATCGTTGCGAATATTATTTTGAATTTGAGACGCCAGCTGCTTGCGACAGCGAGGCTTTTGCCGCAGCTGCAGAGAATTTGCACGATGAACTTTGAAATTATTAAAAGGAAGCATAAAAATGTTTTAGTTTAATCAGTTAAAATAATATTTTTTAAAGTGAATTGAAATCGAGATCATTCCCTTTCAATGCGCTTAAGCTGAATGGATACATTTTTTGGTAGTAAAATATTGTACGTGTACTATATGCATTTAAGTAAAAAAATTTTGATTTGAATAAAGTGTGAACATTTAGTATTTTTTAAAAATATATTACATTCGTATCATTACACGTGTAAATATATGCAAGAGCTTTTATGTATATATATATATATATTATTGTATATGGCTTAATTTAAGGAAACGCAAAGGACGAAAACTATATTACGCCTCATTTACGGCTGCTTTTATATCCTCCAAATAAGCATCAACTTGATGTTCCAAGGCAAGAATATGACCTGTATTACAATTTTCGGCGCCTACGAATGTTAAAATTAGCGGCAATTTGTTCATTTGCACTACCTAAAATAAAATTAATATGTACATTAAGCGCATTTAAACGATTTGCAATTTCTTTGTTTATTGTCACCAACCTGATAATTGGAATACATCGATATAATGGTTTTATTGCGACCCAAGCCCAGCTTCCCCGCTTGATCGCAAGCCGTGGTAAATGTGGGTATAAATGAAGGCATCAAAGCAAAATCTACATTTTTCTCTTGGCTAACCCGTAGGAGTGGCACCCCATCGCGATCTGTTATCTGTATAACGTACAGGCCGCTGACCCTACAGAAAATACTACGTTAAAACGGAAATTTTAAAATGTGTCCACTCACTTGTGTAATAAGCCATTAAAATACTTCTTTATATCGTCAGACATAATGTGCAGACGAATACGAAACTTTATTAAAGAACTCAAATTTTAACAAAATTTTCAGCAGTCACAAAAAAGCAAAACAAACTCAAATCAGCTGTACAGTACAAGGTGCTGCCAACCCAGCTAAGGATTGAAACTGGTGGATGTTGCCAACTGAGACGTAGTTATTGTTTAGCGGCTTGATTTGTATAGCACCTGCCATAATATGCTTAAGTAATTCGAATTTTTAGCAAAGAATTAAAATCAATTCAAGCTCCATCTATAAAATTAAACAAGCAAGTGCAGAAATTTCAATGAACTTGCTGCCAGCTTGACCGACAAAACATAACTGTCAGCGTTGCCAACTGCTTCGAAGCAGCTGTTTGTTTGCACTTGCCGAGTGAAAATGTACGTGAATTGTTTTTATGTCTTATAACTATTTAGTATTTGTCTAATTTAATTAAAAACTTAATTAAAATAAAATTGTACAGGGTATCCTCAACAACGGCCTCAAATGTGTCTACTACGAAAAAGCCTGGCACCGCGTTAGCTACTGCTGACGCAGTTGCTACTGCGACTGATGACGACTACACATCTGCCTTAGCGCATCTAACAATTGGGCAACAAATACAAGAGCTGTCGAAAAGGCTTCAAAACACTACTGAGGAACTACATCAGCAGGTTAGAGACAAGCATGGCGCGTTGTTGCAACAAGCTACACATGCAGGTCGCTTTGATGCAGCTCTTAATACTTTGGCTGATGATGTTCAACGCGTTCGGGCCACGGGTCATCGCCTGAAAAGTCAAGTTGACACACAATATCAATTGGTAGAGAACCAAACAAAGGTTTTGGGGCGCTTGCATGATGTCTCACATTTATTGCGCTCAGCGGGCACGCTTTTGACTTTAACAGCGAAGTTAAAGAATACAAAGGATGTGCTACGACAGGCGGAGCTGCATTTCGAGTTGGGTCCATTGGTTGAAGATAAAGAGCTTAAGGACATTGAGTTTATACAGCACGAACGGGCTTATGTTATTAGCTCTAGACAAAAAATACGCAATTTGACGCAAATGCAACTTGTAACTGGGCTTCAGGAACGCAATCAAACGCAGGTGGTCAACGCCTTAAAGGTATGTAAAAGGCTGCTTATTTTCATGCATCTAAGCTAATCTGAAATGCCTTGCAGATCTTTATGAACTTTAATACACTCGAAAAATCACTAGACAACTTGCTTGCCACATTTATTGCCGATATGGAGCAGTCGCTAAAGGAATGCTTTGCAGGTAATGATATTTCGGTGCTTAACAAAAGTGATTCTGCCAGATCGCCTACGCACAGCGCTGGTTCGCTAAAATCTACTAACGCAGCCACTTCTCGTGGGCCTGGCAAGACGCCTCAATTGACAACCACGCAAAACTTTCGCGCCAAGTTTTGGAAATCTTTACACTGGTTGCTTTACGACGAGCTTTATGAAACCTGCACACAAATCAATTTGCTGAAGACCGCACTTGAGCAAATCAATCAATTTGGTTATACATCCGAGTCCAGCGAGCAATGCATTCCACAACGATTTTGGAAACGCGTACAGGAACTTTTACGCAAATCATTTAACGAGTGCTCACAGCATGTAACACAAACTCTACAAGAAGGGTTATCCAAACTGCTGACATCGGCGCGTGGTTTGGAGCAGCGCTTAAATGGAGAATTTCAATTTGACAATGAGCTCTTTGCTCCTTTAGAAGTAGGATACGTAAGCAAATGCGCGGCAAATATGAAAGCCTGTCTTGCCGGCGTAGACTTGCCTGGTAACGAGACCGTAGACAACTTTATACGAGTCGCTTCAACTGAGCTAAGCGCAGCTCTAATTGATGGCAGATTAACAAATTCAATAGCCAATGTTTTTATTGCTTGCGGCAAAGAATTGTGCACTAAATTGGAGGCACAAATTAAACTGGGCGCGGATTCCAAACAGGTTGTTGACTTGCCCAACCTGCAACAGCAACAGAATACAACCCTAGCCAATGTTTTGTACTACTACAAAGATTCAGTACGCCGCATGCTAGCCGATCTGCAGGCGCACTTTGAGAAAACGCCTGGAAATGCCAGCCAAAATATAGCACGCTCTTTGGAGCAGGCGGATCTGCTTATTGGCACCATACTGCAACAAATAATGGAATCGATTATAACGACTATAAGCATTATTCTAGCGAGCATGCATCGGGAACCTAATCTGAATTCAGAGCGATTATCCACAGTGGGTCCATCCATGTACATGAAAGAGTTACAGGTTTGTTGCTATATATTAAATGCATGAGAGCAAGCAATTTATTTCATTTCCCATGAAATAAATTTTTTTTTTTACAGGAATTCATACATCGTTCTTGGTCACATCACATTGAACACTTTGACGACAAACAATTGACTACCAAATGCGGCCATGAATTGGCTAAACGTTGCATTGAGCTTTTTGTACATAATTTGTGCATACTGCGTCCACTAAGTGCAGCGGGTCGCCAGCGCTTAAAGCACGATTGCCAGTATATGGAACAAGCCTTAAAGCCTCTATGCGCCAATTTGGCAGAGCTTGGCAAGCCAGCGCGCTTGTTGCGTGCCATGTCCTTATTAATAGTCAACACCGCCCAGGAATTAGTGAAGCAAACCATTGGAGAGGATTCTCTGGTACCCAGCTATATAGTATTGCTATTACTTTTTGGGCATGCAGGAGCAGAGCTTCAATCGCCACATACAACAGCAAATTGGTCCAGCGAACGTTTGATAGAATGGCTAGATGGGCATACGGCGGAACGTGAGAAGCTGGAGTTGATATCAGGTGCTTTACAGCGTTATCGCGATAATGCGCGACGTAAGAATATACAACAGTATGATGAAATTTATCCAATGATGGTAGACTATTTTGAAAAGGCTTTGAAGGCTATTTCTTAAACATTTGAATAAAATTTAATAAATAAACTGTTCTTATATGCATTATTATCAAGTGTAAAGTTTTCTTTTTTGTTTTTTTTTAGGCTGTTTTACTTTGGTTTACAAAGGAATTTAATAATTTGAGTTTGACTTTCAAAACAACTTTATTTATTTAATCATCGATAGCGCCGATGCTGTTTGGTATTTAAACATAGTCTTTAATAGCCAAAAACGGTATTTTACGAAAATCAGCTTATGGTCACACTGATTTGAAAACACACCATTTTGTTTGCTGGCGAAGTGGAAAAAAAAAGTTGAGAGTGAGCGTTTGCAAGTATTAATATTAAAAAAGTCTGTAGTTGTATAAAACGGTGTGTAAAAATTACAACATTTGTAATTTTGCTAACATTTAACTATTAAGCAAGATAATGGACAACATCGAGAGACTGTACAAATGCTATGAAATATTGTCCGAGGCGGGCGATAAAATTTCTGAGGTAGGCAGCCATTAATAAGAAGCTGGCAAAACGAACGGTGCTTGCATACGAAATGTGCGCACGCCGGCGCTCAATTTTTTTCACTTAATTGTTTAACAAATTGGTAAAAATTGTTTTTGCAGCATGTAGAGGAATACAAAGAAATTCTTAAAGCCGTGAAAGGTTCATCTAAGGAGAAACGTTTGGCCTCACAATTTATTGGCAACTTTTTTAAGCACTTTCCAGATCTGGCCGAATCAGCCATAGATGCTCAGTTTGATTTATGCGAGGACGACGATACACAGGTATGTTTCTTAAACAATTCAAAATACATTAAACACATTGTATATTTTTGTTATTTTACGCATTCAAGATACGTCGTCAAGCCATTAAAGACTTGCCCAAGCTGTGTCAGGGCAATGCAGAGGCTACAGTACGCGTGGGCGATACTCTAGCGCAGCTGCTCATACTTGATGATGCCACTGAGCTACAGCAGGTTAATAACTCGCTGCAAACCATTATTAAATTGGATACGGAAAGCGCCATAAAAGGTCTATTTCAACAAATTACTGCCGGCGATGAGAACACCAGAGAACGCATCTTCAAATTTATTTCAACAAAATTGCTTACTATGGGTCCTACTATAATTACTAAGGAAATTGAGGATTATATTGTGAAAGAAATCAAAAAGGCTTTGCAGGATGTTACTGCTGATGAATTTCACTTGTGCATGACTATTTTGGGCGCCACAAAACTGGGCAGCACCATAACAGGCCATGCAGAGCTTGTAAAATTGGCCACTGAACAGGCGGAGCTAAACAATGCTGATGCTGATAATATATCTGTTGACGATGAGGTTGTGGAACGATTTATACAATGCGCCAGCGCCGCTGCTCCTTTTTTCTCGGTAGGCAGCTTAGGGCATTAATATTGGCTTAGAGTTAATTTTTAGCCTTGCACAATTTTTGATAATCTTTGCCATTTTCAATTTATTATTTTATCTACAGAAAACCATAAAATCGACACCATTTATTATTTACGTTTGCGATAAACTTTTACCAATTAATACTTGGAACATGATTGCTACAGCTGTCGCACAAGATCAAACACAATTGAGGCTTTTAAAAGTTTTTGCGGAGATGATTGCTCATACGGACAAACTGGAGAACGCCAATGAGCGCATTAACGCTGTTTACAATGTGTTATTGGTAAGTTTAGTCGCCTTAAAGCTTCTGAGAATCGTTTTAATTATGTTTTTTTACAGGAGTACATGCCATTGCCCAAATTAAACGAGGAAGATTTGGGCGATACACCACCTTCATTTCAATTTTCACACGCCGAGTGCTTATTATACGCTCTACATACGCTAGGCAAAAAGCATCCAACAAATTTGACTTTTATTGAGGATGCAGAAAAACTAAAGGATTTTCGTGCTAGATTGCAATATCTAGCGCGCGGCACACAGGGGTAGGTGCAAAATAAAAATAAATATCTTATAAACTATAGAAGAGTTGAATAGCAAAATGAGACTAAACTTTTATGAATTTATGTAATAAGCCAATTTAAAGATTAGTTAAGTGAACTTTAGCTTTAACGTGCAATCTTTATTTTTAGTTACATTAAGAAGCTAGAGGAGGCTCTAAAGGGGAAAACCGCTGAGGACCTAAAATCAGAGGAAAATCAACTGAAGCAAACTGCTCTAAAGACAACATCAAATATCAATCAATTGATACGCGATCTCTTTCATTCACCGCCCATTTTTAAGCATGATATCTCACTATCTTGGGTTGCTCCAAAAGCTGTAAGTTTTTATACATTGTGTTTCGATGACCGCAATTTACTTAAGATATGTTACATTATTTTTAGAATAAGCTTGGCAAACGACATGCACCCATCACATTTGGCGACAAAGTTGCCGCCAATGGAAAGGATCAGGAACAGGAGAAAAAAGCACGCCCATCAAACGATCAGAAAATATATGCGCCACCTTCCGGTAAATACTCAGGCAAGGTCAACCAAAACTATGGCAATCGTTCTCGTGGACGTTATTCTGGCGGAGGAGGCGGTGGCGGCTTCAGAAATCGACGCTATAATAGATATTAAAAGTGACAACATTTTATATGTACACAACAAAATGCAACAATGGTTGACTAGTCCTTAAAGAAAGAAAAAACAACAAAAGATCAAAAATATAAAAATAAAAACAACAATTTCAACATCTAACAACAACATCTGCAAACACTTCGAACTTCTAATGCACCCAGAGTCGTCAGCTAATATTTAGCAGGTGAGTATTAAAAAGTGTTTAATTAAGTCTTTTTTTATCTAATTTCAGTCAAAAGAATTAATGCAGCCACAACAACTAAATAAGTAATTCAAACATCAAATATCTTTTTTGCTTTGTTGTTCTTAACCAAGAAAAGAATTGAGTATGCAATTTCCTCGTTTGTAAAACATAACGCGTGAAATCTTCAAACAACGCCGTATCATTTTTTTATTCATCTCTCATTATTGATGTCCTACACACTTATCCATTAAAAACGACGGCGTTGTTTTAATATACGCACGCTTTTATTTTAGTATATCCAAAAAACATGAACTTTTAATGAAATACATTTATGCATATAGAATTATATACCTACAACATATAACAAATTACCAATTTTGCAATTACTAACGCCGTACTTATACGAAAATGAAATGAAGTAAAAATAAAATATTTCTGAATTGAAAACATTGCATATGTATGCTCTAAGAAATATTACAGACATGTGTGAAGTATTAACATGTTTGTTTTATAATTAAACAACACGCATAATTAGTTTTTATTTATATTCAATAATTGTACCAAATAGATTCAACTAAACAAACAGATGCAAAAAATACAAACTTTGCCAATTAAATAAAGCAAATAACTTCGTTCAAAACATGTTAATTGGTTTCTTATTTAAGGTAGGCTGCTGGGATTTTTTTTTGGTCATAGGGCCTGGAGAAGTTTATCTATAAAGACAAACTGCATTATTAAATCGGAATCGAAAAAAATGTTTTTCTTGTTGCATATACCGATTGAGATATATAACTTTAAAAATAAATTTATTTATCAATTTTTGAAAAATTTATTTATAAAAACTATGCCAGTTCCTAGAGTTTGCTTCAGGTGTTTTAATCTTGGTTTGAGCAAAAGTTCCTAAATTGTTTTGCTTTAATGTGTTTCCCACAGGCACTGAACTTGCATAAAACTTCATACGCGAAAGCCCATAATATCCTGTAAAAGGTCTTAAAAAAACGCATTATGTGTGATTATATTTATTGACAATAAAGATATATAGTAAAAGCCTTTTAAACATACATATATTAAGAAACATAATTTTGAAATCAGCGTAAATCCACGCTGTTCCGCTAAACACTACCAGCATTTTATTCGGCCAATGCCTTTTGGTGTTTCATAAGGAGAAGGGCAACTAGCACATAAAACTTTAGTTTTTTTTCTAGTTGCTGGGTGGAGGCGGATTTCCACCACCGCTACCAGGCTGCTGTGGACCATTAGCGCCATTACCTAAATTATCGCCCAGTTGTGCAGCAAAAGACTGGAAAAGTTGCAGCATATCATTCGGCATAGGTGGCATCTGTTGCGGAGCACCACCAGCACCAGCAGCGCCCCCACCAGCAGCTGCTCCGCTCATATTTGCAAATAAGTTTCCAATGGTATTCATGACCATAGGATTCTGAGTCATGGATTGCAATTGCTCTAGATCGATTTCAGCGCTGCTAAACAAATTTCGAACAGTAGGATTGGACAGCATGGCATTGAGTCCCTCGGTTAAATGCGAAACTTGAGGTGCTTGGTTGCGCGCATTGCGTGCTACTTCCAAATTGTTGCGATAGTCTGGATTTTCCGGCTCCAATTCTATGGCCTTGGCATAGGCCTGCTCTGCCTCATCGTATTTGCCTAGATTCGAGTACGCGACGCCTAGGCGACAATATGCCTTGCTGTAGTTGTTGTTGTACAACAATGCGGACTTGCAATCTGTTACGGCTTTGTGGTTATCACCGAGGCGTATGTGTGCTGCAGCGCGATTGCAGTAGAATATGGGATTCTTCGGGTCAAAGGTTATGGCGCGATTATACTGTAGCAGAGCCTCGTTGTATTTGCCATCCTTCATTAAACGGTTACCCTCGTTTTTAATAGACTCTGCCAAAGCCAGCGATTCTGGATTTCTTTCAATATACAAAGATTGGAAGAGCTCAAACATGTCGATGTTCTTTGTGTTAACCACACTGTTGCTGCCACTTGGTGCGACACCGTCTCCGGCCGGCGTGGTAGTCGCAGATGAGCCCGGCGTTGACTCATTTGTTGTCTGTACAGTGACGGTTTCCTGCTCCGCCTCATCGCCTACATCAAAGGCGGCCTGCAAGCACTGTAGATAAAAACAAGTTAATCATTGCAACGTGATTATTGTAAATTCTATTTCGATTATAATTTTACCTGTATGGCCACCTCCACGCTTTCTAAAGCGTCCGCTGACATCGACTGCGCATCGATCTGTTTTTTCAGATAGTCAATAAAGGAGCGCACAAAACTCTGTTGCACTGCGTCAGGCATGTTGGATTATTACTTCTTATGTTCTTTAGATAATAAAATATATTCGGAAATAAAAATGCACTTATGTGGCCAGGGGCTGAAGACGTATTATCGATATGTCCAAAAATAAAGTGCGATATTTAAATTTTATTTGCCATTTTCTTTATCGATGTATTTTTTGAAATGAAATTTTTTTATACAATTTGAAAAGAAGGCATACTGAGTAAAACACGAAGACTGTCAAGAAATATACACTGTCAAGAAATATATAACTTTTTATGTTGTCAATGTACTGCCAAATAAAACCGGTTTTTAAATAGTTAAACAGAACTTACATGTTTTAAGGTTTTAAATGTTGCGATTAACCGAAGGCCTAAGATGTCAGGGCTTAAACCAAGTTACCTTTAGTTTTTAAGCTAATTTGTAAATATTAAATAAATAAATAAAATAAATTTCGCGAAGTTATTTTCACTCTGCGCAGTGAAATAGCAAAGTTCAGTATAAAAAACAAGAACAGCAATAAATAGTTTTCTGGAAAATCGTTGATGCATGAATCAATATTTCGGCAAACTGAAGGGAAATTTTCGTATGATTTTAAACAAGAATTGTGTGACTATTTAAAAGATGTAAGGACTTTTATCTTGAGAATACTAAGTTTATAAATGCTTTGGAAATTCTATAACGCGGATTGGTTTTGGATAGAAATTAAGTTTAGAAAGGCAGCTTTCGCTCTTTAAATCTACTGTTAAGTTAAAAGCTACTAATTAATAGCTGCTAACCGGCGAACAGCGACATTTTCATACAATTTACATAGTTTGTAGCCAACAGTTTATTTTGGAATTTTTCGGAAGTAACGTTGGGCAAGAAACCTGATTTTGAAGAAGAAAGATTGCTAGCAAAATCTAGTTAACAGCTGTTAACAGGCTGTCTTAACAGTATATTTGGTATATTTTCAAACATAACTACATTTTCGCTGTAACGGTCACACTGCTGCTGCGGAAAACTCGTTTTTATTTGCAAAAGTTTCGTGTTCAAAGCTTTTGGGCATCTTTGGCAAGCATAACAAATCACTTTTCATTCAAGTTCCCTCTCAGCAAGTGAAAGGACGTCGCTGCTGCTGTTGCTGCAACGTTGCGCGTCTTTTTGCGGCATGAATTAAGTTACAACTTGTTGTTGCGTGGCGCGTGGCGGAATATTTGTTGTTTGTGTCGTCCGTGTGAGCATAGTACAAAAACAATGAATGATTACAGTGTTTAAATAATGGTATGTGTAGAGCATATGCTGAATCCTTGCCAAAATTGTAAGCCAGCTAATGCGGCGCCTGTAGCATTTGCTATACCCTGCTGCACCCCTCGATAGAGTCTTTCTGTCTAAAACTTCCAATCCTTTGGCTTCCTCTGTGGCAGCTAAATAAGCTTGACCGCCGTTGACTTACTTATTTACTCGGGTGTGTGTGTTTTGTGTTTTTTTTTTTGTATTTTTGCCTTTGTTTCCCTTTGTGTGTTCGGTTTTATTTTCGAGTCCGGCGCCAAGATGGTGCGTTTTAGTTCTCGTCGTGCTCGTCAGGATAAAGTTGAACTGCTGGCTAGCAATAATAAAGTAAATATTGCTGACGATGTCGAAGCGTCCGATAACGGTAAGTTTAACGGTACAATAAAATTGAATTTGTTTTATACACGCTCTGTACAACAGCACTTAAGTAAATTCCTTTGTTTTCTCGTCTGTGGCTTACAGCTGCTTATCGCAATTCTGCGGATCTTTCGGATACGGATGAAATTTTTTTAAAAGGTCTATTGCTAAGCAATCCATCAACGCCGCATAAGGAATTATTGGTATGTATTAGCCATCCCAAAAATAGACTTCCCTCACCTGAAAGTTGCATGAGATTCTGTTAAGTCCCTTGCGAGATTAAGCAGCATAGGTACAAACACACAGGTCTACATAAAAGTAACAAATACAATCGCTGCAGTTTTTTTTTAATTCTGTTTAGAAAATGTTTAAACGAATTTCGAAAATTTTGATAAAACCGTGTTCTTTTGAGTGTTATATGGCACGTTCGGCTTTTAACTTTATTGACATTTTTTAACAAGATTTTTTTTATGTTTCGTCGTTTTTTGCAAATAAGCTGGAATAAAATTTATGAGCTAACTGCAAGCAACTATACCATTTGCATATATTGTGATTTCAGAGCTAAATAACTATAGGTTTTATTTTCTGTCGTAATCTTAAACAAGAACTTATTCTCAAAAAGTTGTCTATGCTGCTATTGACACACATACCCGACCCACTTAAAAAAATTGCGCATACGTACTGGTAACATGTTTTTTTCTTGCTTTTGATTTTTCCACAATTTTCACACATAAACACACACAATCAAGAAAAACAAGCGTAGTCTTTGTTTACTTTATCGATGGCATTGCATGTTGATTATATCCACAAGCGAAGAAGAAAATTGTATGCGTACACGTGCCGATTTTGTGTGTGTGTGTGATTTTACGCGCTTTTCTTTATTACATCATTTTCCTTTTCGTATAGCACCGCAAATTCTAGGAAAACGTGTGTGCGCTAAGCTTGATTCGTTTTTCTATCATTTACACTTCATTTAAGTGTCAGGCATGCCCTTGAATCTTATGCGACTCCCTGCAGATATCAAACAAATTGGCGTTTTTTATTGTCTGAACCCAAAGAGCTAGGGATACATAGTGTGGAGATATGAGTCAGAACACACACAATTTATACCAAAATAATGATCCTATCTGTCGTGCTTTCTGTCTGCATGTAACAACTTTTCTCAGAAGGGGCTACGTACTCGTGTTGCTTATTTCTTAAAGATAAAAAGATTTTGTCACGAGTTTTTTACTTACCCTTTTTAACCGATAAGAAATCTTTATTTCATTCCACATTTTTTAAGTTACAATACAATTATATCCCCTTAAAACAGAGCCCATTTTTTTAACAAAAAAAATCAATTTTAAAATTCTTTTTTTCAAAATAAACTTGGCCAAATCGGAGTGACATGGTTCTAAGCGTCAACCTCCTTAGGACTTGGGAATGTAACTTGAAACATATCTTGTTAAATTAAATATTTGAGAGTTATATGCAAAAGTATTATAAATAGAGACAGGCATGACTTAGAATCGATTTTACGAGGTGGATTTAATTTTTTGTTGCATAAATGATTTAGCTAGTCGTTCTAGCCGCGTGCAGCATGCTTGTCTACGTACTTTGTTTTCTCATTAAGTGCCTGGTACTTGATTTAGCTTTTTGCGCTAGTTAAGGCACTTGTCGTTTATAGCACCTATTATAGCACAGTCCTAGGAATGCTGCTTTCTTGGTGTATGTCAATTAAACTTGACCTTTTTAAACCTTTCTTACGTTTGGTAACAAAATAGCTAGTAAAGTAGGCTAACCAAAGTGAAATTCGTCATGGAGATTGGCTTTAAAAATCAATAATAAAGCAATTAACCTTTAAAACTTGTAACACATCTTGACTTAAGCTCTGAAGTCACAGCAAAATCGATTAATATTTATAAAAGCAATGGGTTCAAATATATATTTGTTTAACAAAAATACATTCATTTCGTTCTTTAAAAACAACAGTAGATATGACTTAAGGTTAGGTTAAGCCAAGGACCATGAGGAGATACTCAGGGACCGTGTGTACTATTGTGAAGCCTAGAAACTGTCTTTACTTTTTATTGAAAAATATTACGATTTAAACTAGTCTAGGAACCTAAGGCATGCAATTCGTGGCCGTAGAGAGAAAATCCGGGCCTAGGGGGGAAAATGTACCTGACCCTCCATTACACCTTTAGCTTGAATCATTGTGTTCTGTAAAAGGAAGAACTTTTTCGCTCGAAAAAAACAATGTATCGGGACAGCACTTTTTAACAGTTTCAGAAAATTTTATAACGACAGTAATTACACTAGGCCCAGGAGAAAACTCCGGGCCCGGGGGGAATCCATCCACCCCATGTCACTCCTCTCTTCTCGGGCCTGGATGCAATGAAATGAAGCGATATAAATAAAAAACAGCTGATTTGTTTTATTTAATGGTACCTAATATACTCGCAAGAACTTTCTATGTAACCCTGTCATAAATTTATAAAAGTGCTCAAAAAAGTTATAGGCCTACACCAGCCAGTAATGGGGCTTACGTTAACCACTCACAACTTTGTCAACATTTTCATTCTCAATGGGTTACTTTAATTAGCATACAAATAGTTAACAAAATTACCCTTCAAAAAATAGGTCGTTGACCCATTTAACTGTAAATTATAAACTTTAAGAAAAACCTCAAAGACTTTGGGAAATCTCCATAAAAATGTATGTTAAGCTCTTAATCAGAGAATAAATATTTATACGCTTTGTTTTTCTTGCGCCAAACACGCAAAAATCAACAAAACACAAAAACAAAAAATCAAAAAGTGACATCGCGTGTCGTTCATAATTAGAATTATATTTATTTTATTGTGTTTAGGTACATTTAAGAGGGTGGCTGCTGTTGAAAGCATAGTGAAAGTAATTAAATTACAAGTCACGAGAGATGACTATGGCCGTTGGCGGTTCCGAGCTAATCTCTATGACTTGCTGATAAGAAATTATATAAATGTCCCATCGAAGCATGAAATGCAACAACAATTTCACGCAATCCAGTGCCACACCTCCTTTATTATATAAAGATCACAATATGAATATCAACGCCCTGAGTTATATGTTAAAAAATAAATAAATAAAAAAAAAGTAAAAGAAACATGTTAAGAAGCTTTGTTCGAGAAACCTGTTTGCAACGTTTAACAAAGTAAACATGAAAATGAAAGACCCAAAAGCTAAAAAACCACAAGCTCACTAACACATAGACCATCCTATTTATGTTAACTTCACACAGACATTAAATGCACACAAGAAGTTCACGCACGCAAAGTTGTTGGCCTACAAATGCAACTGAGCACAAAAGCTTAACGAGCGCACTTTACTGAGTGCGCTAAGCTAAGAGCACTCTATTTTTAAGCTGCTGTTAAGTTGCGTTAGCATTACAGTGCGAATGTTAAGTAACAGCGTGCTGACTTAAATGACGATGTTACATTAGTCGCCAAAAGTATTTAACAAAGCTGAAATCAATTTTAGTTCTGATAAATTGAGACCACCGTGTTGAGACTTAAAGTCAAGGCGAATAAATGTCTTAAGAACTTTAAAAGCACAAATATGTGCTATTTCAAAGCCGTGTAAATTGGTGTATTTAAATAGCAAATTATTTAAATTGTTCTCATTAAACCAATATGCAAAATATATTTAGAGAAATTATTTTCAGGCTGTTATAAAATAACTAACTGAATAAATAATACAATTTTTTTTTAAGTAATTCAATAAATAATTTTATGATAAAATATATTTTTTTTAATTGCCAAAAGTAAAATTACGTTTGTTTAAAAAATTTAACAATAAAAACCTTAACTTACGCAGTAATAGAAGTTATTAAATCAAAAACCTTTTCTCGATTTTATTTTATTAGCGTAAATTACGTTATATAAATGTCCATTAAAAATTGTTACGTTACTAAATGACATTTTTTAGTAATAACTTTTTTTCAGCCTATCTTACCCCAAACAAAAATTAATTTATTATTATTATTAATGTTTATTAACTATAATTATTAATATATTTCATTTGTTGCAATAATAATGGAAAAAAATTATAAAATGAAGAAGCTCTTAAAAATAGGCAAATCTGACTAAAATATGAAATATTATTATTAACTATTCCTTAAAACTAAAATTTTAATAGCTTTTGAATATTTTTCTTTAATAATGCAAGTTGTAACATATTTTTATTTGAACTATAATGTTTTGGTCGTGGTGGAATTTTTTGTGGAAATGCTTATATATTGCGACAATTATTAATGTGGGAAAAACGCTTTCGAAAATCGTTTGCGAGTGTAAGGTGGTGAAATATATATTTAATGTTGCAACTTAGTCTTCCTTACCCTTAAACGTACTAGGGCCGGAACGGCTCTTGGTGTCTTTGCCGAGCAGCCTATTTAACCTAATCTAACCTTATTTAGATTTCTAGTTTTTGATCATCATAAATTAAAAATATTAACATGGCGCCTGCGTTTCACACTTTTTAACTTAATTCACAAATTAAGGTCTACAACAACTTAACAAAAATCTGTAAAATAACACTCATAGATTACAATAGTAAAGCTCGTTTTAATGAATTCATTAATAAAAATATAAGGAAAAATGCTTACAAAAATGTGACAGTTTTTGAATAACTACTTTTGCCGACTGCTGTGCATATACAGTGACAGTGTTATAATGTAAGACAATGTTAATATAACATTGCGCTGTTAATTAACAGCATCACGTACAGTTGTAACATTAAGGCTGAAAGTAAAGTTTTTGGCCTCCCCTGAAGAAGCAAGTGTCAAAAGCTTTAACTAATACATATGCAACAGCAAAAGCTAACTAACTTACAAGCTCGCTCGCTCACTCAGTTACTGTTTTCTAGCCCTAACCACACCAACACATTCACATGCACACACATTGAACTGGGTTTGGTTGCGGCAGCGTTTGAGTAGTAGACGAGCGTAAATCAATTGTGAACGAGCAGCGTTAAGGTGAGGTTGTGTTTTGATCCAAGTGGCGCAAAGGCAGTCGTTGCCTCGTAACTTTGTTGGCATGAATGTGTGTGTGCGTTCACTCATTCTGAGCGTGGCTTAAACATGTATATGTGTGTGCAACAGTTAGTTGATCTTGCTCTCTCGATCATTACAGTCGGCGCGTTGACTTACTTTTAACTTGTTACGCTTTAAAAGTTGTATTAAAAGTGAATTAAACAAGTTAAATGTGTTTTTGTACAACAAGAAATTTACCATAAAAGTAATTTAATGAGCTAACAAATCGTATGCTATGTGCCTATAAATAAATAGAACAAATTTTTTGTTTGGCGTATCAGTGCTACCTAGGTTACTTATGACCCTAACAACCAGCAGCAATAATAGAAAAAAAGCTACAACAACGCAACCAATTGAGCCAAGTTAACGCAGTTTGAAGTTTTATTGATGACGTAGTGTGTGTTGACTTTCTTATTGGCAAAACGTAGACAGAAGTTTTTTTCGTAAGTGCGCCTTTTGCCGCGTCATATTGTGTAACTTTTTTATATACTACACAACTGCTCACAACGCGGTCAACAGCTATACCATGGTAGAATTATACAAGGTATGCTATTCACTGCACTGAAACCTTATTTTTAGTTTGAGTGAAAATGTGAGAGAGCGAAACTACCCCCATGGCTGCTGTTGTGCGTAGGCAAGCATATGTAAAATTTTTTTTTTGTGCTGATGGTTGCAACTAGAGTGGCTTATTTTTTACCGCTGCACAAAATTACGGTAAATGCTGAAAAACTATGCGCGGAAACAACCTTTTTCGTGTAAAATATCAACGAAACTAAAATAAGGTTTGAGTTGCGAAAATTTTTCGGGAATAGCATACCTTGTTTATTCTACCATGAGCTATACAATAAAAACAACAACAACAACAACAAGGGGAGCGTCTTGGCCATGTTTTGGCATTTTCAAAAACGACGGTGTTGCATGCTCACACACACACATGCACATGAGAGACACAAACACGCTCACTCACTCTCCCGCACACTCGCTCACACCTTTGGCTCAAAATTACGCTCTTTCTTGGCTTTAACGTTGCGCTCGCGCGTTTTGGGAGTGGCTCCAAAAAACATATATAAATTAAAAAGTGAAAAATATAATTGAAAAATGTGTTTTCTCAAAAATTAATTAAAAAACAAAACTATCACTTTTCCATATGATCAGTTTTAACAACGCATATCAAAGCCATTTGTTTTCACTCAAACTTTTAGCCATTTTTAGGTTAACGAATTTTTTAAACAAATGCGTTTAACCTTCGCACGTATGTCAAGAAAAAATGAATTTCATTGTTATTTGTTATTTCAAGTGTATAATTAACAATAACTGGTCATTAATAGTGCTACCTGTTGAAATTCTTGCTCAATTGTTGTTATTGTTTGTGTGTTATGACAACAAAACTTAAATATAAGGTGAAAGCCCTTAACAACAACACAGCAACAGCAGCAACAACAACAGCAAGCATCAATAGTGATTATTAAGCTAGTGAGGGTGTGGGTATGTGTGTGTCTCTTGGGGAGTGTCTGGCGCGTGGGGCTTCTTTTCTCACGGAACCAAAAACCGAAATGTGATATGTCTATAACGTATTATTTGCAAATGTGTAAATAAATAAACACAAATCTGCAATAAGCTTTTAAAAGACTGAGTAAGGGGTTTTTAATACGACGAGACGAGACATCGGAAGTGGAAATTCCTTTGCGCATTGTCATAAGATCTTTGAAGTAATGCGGCGTCTGTAATTGGCGCCTTTTGTTTAGGCACGCTTCTACATTCATGACCAAAACTAACTACAGCGCCATCTAGCCCAACTCATACCTTCGCCGAATTTCTTTAACGAAAGCAATGCTTGCGAGAGTCTCTTCTCGGAGCTTAACTTTGGAATTTCGGGCAACTATCTATTATTATTTTTTCTTAGAGTTTCTTCTCAGCGCTTTGCTTTGCAATTTCGAACTTCTTACTACTATTTATTAGTAATCTAGGGAGTAACTAGCTTACTAAGCTTGTGTGTGTCTTAATATTTTATAAGACATTAAACAAAACAAAATCTGTGAAGCATGTTTTACAACACTACGTTTCAAACAATTGTTATTACAAAATTTGTATGATTAGTTTTCAAAATTTTTTTTCCAAAAAGTCCTTAAGACTCTTAGAACACGAAATATGTTATCACTTTAGTAGGACTTCATACATTACAAGCTGAGACTCTTAAATAAGAATTATCTTAAACAGGACTAAAAATAATTTATCATAGGTACAGTGCAATATACGATAGTAAAATACATAATTTACAAAACAAAATGCCATAAATTTTTCTTCCTCTTGGAAAGAACTTTCTGTGTTAACTTTTGTATAGTATGTTTAGAAACTTTCTAAGGTTCTACTCAATTTGAGGAACTAGGAGGAGGAAGTTATTAGAAATTGAGAAAATATAACTAAAAAAATAGTGAATACGTTACAAAGAAACTTTTGCTGCTTGAGTTTTGTGTAAAATATGAGTTACTAAAAAAGGAAGACTAAGCAAGTGGCTAAACCAGGCGCGGATCCAGGATTGTATATAAGGGGGGTTTGTCTCATTATATATCAGCTCGGAAAAGTCAGTAAAATCTTGCATAGAACCAGTGGCGAATCGATAAGGGCTTTCGCTTCTGGACCGCCCCTCAAAAGTTGGAAAATGTTCTATAGGCTTCTAAGTGAAAAACCCCCTTTTGACCAAATTTTGGATCCGCGCCTGCCTAGAACCATATATCAAATTTCAGCTCTCCATTTGGTGTTCCTACTAAACTTGGCGGGATCCAGGAAAGGAAACATATGCACTTTCATTTTGACCCGCCCTCGGCATGCGTTATCATACTTATTGGCATATAGGTACATACCTAGGTGTGGTCTTTTTCTATATTCTCTTGGGCTTTCTATAGGTGCAGATCCCTTTAGCTATGGGACACACCATGCCATTTTTAAAATGATAGTATTTAAGTCAAAAATCAAGAAAATTAAACAAAATGACTTGACTGCCTCTACTAGTGCTTGAAAAATTCATAATTACTCAATTTCTACATACAAACGCTTTGTAAACTTTTG
This sequence comes from Chymomyza costata, assembly GCA_018150985.1. NCBI lineage: Eukaryota > Metazoa > Arthropoda > Insecta > Diptera > Drosophilidae > Chymomyza > Chymomyza costata. The sequence continues at coordinate 291,429 of JAECWU010000776.1, read as the reverse complement.
TAAGCTAATGCAATTTTCTAGCACTTCCACTTGCATTGTATTCGTCATCATCTTCATTATTATTGTTGTTGCCGTTGCAAAAATAGAAAAGAAATTTTCCAGCTTATAAATATACATACATATACATACATAATGTATGATTGTTTGTTCGACCATTGTTGGGGCACTCGCTCTGGGCATGGTTGAGGCATGGTATTTCTCAATTTGTAAACGGAAACTGAGGCACAAATAATAAATACAGGCACATGGAGGCACCGTCTCGTAAGACAACTCAGATGAAAGTAAATAAAAATACCGCACAAAAGAACTTGTCGGAAGATAAAATTAAATGCAATTAAAGCAAAAAGTTCACTTTTTTAAGCAAAAAGAAAAGGGTAGGAGTAAGACAAATTTATGGCATAACCCAATTTCAAACCCAAGGCACTGAAAGAATGTGCATATTATAACATACAAGAATGAGGGCACAGTTCAATAGGTTAAATGAGCGAGCACACTGCCAAAAACTCAAAAACTTAACATAGGTCAATTAAAGATGCGTCAATTAAAGCGACACAACTCGAGAACAACTTGACCTAGGGCAGTGAACAACAGCAATCCAACGCCCCGAAGCATAGAGCTTAGAGCAAAGTTAATGCGAAAGACTTAATTTAATTACATGTGCTGGTTTTGTCTCTTTGCAGTTAAATCCAGTAGAGCCGCAGCCCGTGCCCGCTTTTTTGCCAGCACATCTTAATAATAAGCCCATCTGTGACGATATAATACGCAAATTTTCGCCCTCAAGACGTTTGGAGTCTCGTGAGCTAGCAAAGCTCTTGGCACAACCACATTTTCGGGTTTGTAGTTAGCTGACATTAATATTTTATGATAGTTTTTATAGCTTTTTGATTTCTACCCATTTGCAGGCTCTGTTGCGTGCCCATGATGAGATAGGTCAGCTGTACGAGCAACGTCTTAAAGCTGTTGGTGGTTCCATAACTAAACTCGAGGCAACAAGTCAACGCAAACTAGGCGGTTATCTCTTTACGGAGGATATCTTAAACAGCAAAATGCCAGTGGAGACTATTAAAATGGTGGGTCTGCGTCGGGATCCTAAGCAACCCTTGGGTCTAACCGTTGAAATAGATGAGTACAAGCAATTGGTAGTGGCACGCATACTCGCAGGCGGCGTCATTGATAAACAGAGCATGTTGCATGTAGGTGATGTTATATTGGAAGTTAATGGCACGCCTGTGCGCTCGGCTGAAGAGCTGCAAGTGGAGGTCTCTCGTGCTAAGGAGAATTTGACGCTTAAAATTGGACCCAATGTGGATGAGGAAATTAAAAGCGGTCGCTATACGGTCAGTGGAGGACAGGTAAAACAGAACGGCATCACAAATCTTGAGTCGGGCAAGAAACTGACGGTAAGTTTTTCTAGTTGTCGCTTGCAGTTGAACTATCAAAACATTGGGTTGTTCAATTAAAAAGATTTGCTACTTTTTTGCATGAATTTTGCATAGATTCAAAATTTTTTGTAGTGCTTAACCATAGAGTTAAAAATTCTTTTTTTGGCATGCCAAGAATTGCATTTTCTTAGCAGTTTCATTTAGTACACCTCAGCGCCTATCAAAATTCTAAACCTCTTGCAACTAAGTAAGTAAATCATAGCGTTACCTTTTCATGCACTAGTCTAATTCCGGACTATAACGATTTAAGTATTGGCATGTCCATATGCTGGAAGCAGAAAGCACAACCGGAACACGACTAAACAGCTAAGACCCGTTGTTATAATCCCAAAACATTCTATTTCCCAACAGTGCTATATGCGCGCCTTATTTACATACAATCCCTCAGAGGATACGCTGTTGCCTTGTAAGGACATAGGACTGCCATTCAAATCGGGCGATATTTTGCAGGTAAGTGTTTTTGACACTGACGAAACAAAACTATACGATATTAACTTGTTCTATCATTCGCAAATTTTTAACAGATCATCAATGTCAAAGATCCGAACTGGTGGCAGGCTAAAAACATTACCGCCGAATCGGAGAAAATTGGCTTGATACCCTCACAAGAGCTGGAAGAACGTCGCAAGGCTTTTGTAGCGCCTGAAGCGGATTATGTGCACAAGATTGGCATTTGTGGCACAAGGGTGAGCCTCTTATGGGAAATATTTAACTCTGCCTCTTAATGATATTAACCAATTTTTAAGATATCCAAGCGCAAGCGCAAAACGATGTATCGTTCCGTAGCAAATTGCGAATTTGACAAGGCCGATCTGCTTTTATATGAGGAGGTCACTCGCATGCCGCCTTTCCGAAGGAAAACACTTGTGCTCATTGGCGTTTCTGGTGTAGGACGACGCACGCTCAAGACTCGTTTAATCAACAGCGATGTGGACAAATTTGGAGCAGTTATACCACGTATGTGTTTTAAGCCACTGTAACAAAATCCATTAATTGAGCAATTGTTATATCTAGATACCACACGTCCTAAGCGCGCCTTGGAGGAGAATGGCGTCAGTTATTGGTTCATGGATCGCGAGCATATGGAAGAAGAAATTAAGCAAAATCAATTTCTAGAATATGGCGAACATAATGGCAACTTGTATGGCACTCATTTACAGTCTATAAAAGATGTCATTAATAGTGGACGCATGTGCATTTTGGATTGCGCACCAAACGCTTTGAAGATCTTGCATAATAGCCAGGATCTGATGCCATTTGTTATATTTATTGCCGCGCCTGGCATGGAGCAGCTCAAAACAATTTATGCTGATCGGCGTGCGACTGGCTCTAATAGAAATCTATCTGTATGTCCTTTACTGTAGCTAGTTGTAGATCGGGCCCAGTATTTTAAAACCTTAATCCTTTGCAGTTTGATCGTCAAAGTTCCATACGCTTCAGCTCTAGGCGCGCACGCACGCTCGAATCCTTAGCATCACTCTATGAGGTAAATGTCCAGCAGTAAATGTTATAACTTCTATTACTAACTTGTGCCAAACATGCTCACTGCTTGCATTAGGCTACTATGCTAGCAATGTTAGATCTTTGCTTGAATACACAAATATTGCTTAACACATATACCATTTCTAATTATCATAAACAGGATGACGATCTTATAGCCACTGTGGAGGAAAGCAGCTTTGTTCAACGCAAATATGAGAAATATTTCGATATGGTCATTGTTAATGAGGACTTTGATGAGACGTTCCGTCAGGTGGTCGAAACCTTGGATCAAATGAGTCATGAAGAGCAATGGGTGCCCGTCAATTGGATTTACTAGAACCACAACCAACTAACTATCTAACGAACTTTACCACAAAATATCGTAACGAAATTGTAGTTCTCACGAAATATACAAAGCAAATTTCACAAAAGTAATTTCTACTTATAATTTGATGCCCTCCGCTTTTTATAAATTTGATTTTTTTATAAGTATAAGCCTAATTTTATGTATGTATTGAAACGAATTCGTCCATTTTGCTAGCTGTTTTAATTTTATTTTATGCCTATTATATTTATGTTGAATTACGATTTATTTGCAAAGCTATAGCTATACCTTTTAATATGCATATCAATATTAAATTAAACGAATCTCCCGAGTACAATTTTCTTATTTTTAATACTAAGCTCTGCCAATATTTTCATTAGTTTTATGTAATTAAAAAAAGCGTTTTGTTTGATGTATGAAATGAATAAATTGTTTAAGTACTTTATAAACATTTAGAATGTGCAAACTAGCAAACAATTTATATAAATTAAAGAACAATAAAGGCGCATTTGGCTCAAATAAAATGCGAGTTGAAACAATTTCACGGTGTTCAAAAAAAAAAAATATATAAATTAAAAAAATTTGAACGTTTTTGCCGCTATTTATTTTTATATCCAAATGTGTTTACAAAATACCTAATTATCACAAATGCAGCAGTTCCTATTTAAAGATACCCAGAGATTTCTCTACCACGGCATGAGGGTTGCGCATATGCTCATTAAGTTCGGGCAAATTTAGAAAGTCCTCAAACCCAATGGTGTCGCAGCGACCGGTTAATACATCATCCATTAAGTTGCTGCAAATTTAATAGGAAAATTATAACTTTTACTTGTGTTAGTTATGCGAAGTGTCGCTCACCTGGACGGCAAAAAAGGCAGACGGCCAACCTGACGGGCTGCATAACGCTCCATGCCTAGTTTTAGGGGCACGCCCAAGCCCTCACGATTGCGCAGCATTTGCATGTTGCGATTATATTCATGTTCTTTGTAGTTGAGCTCCGAATCGCGCAAACGATGCACATAAGCCAATTGACCCATACAATTTGACTCACTGGGCAGAGCCGCCTTGCCTGTGGCTTTCAATGTGTCCACTTCTGTGGGCTGCACTTTTAGTGATGACTCGTACTGCAGATTGAAACAATATTGATTATACTTTGATTATAAACTTTAATTAATAATTACCATTTTGTAGTTTTAGGATTTTGCAGATATATTCAGCAACCAATAGTTTAACAATTTGTTGTCAGAATGACAAACAAAACTTAAGCAAAAAGTGAAGTTGGTTGCGCTGCACAAATGCCGACTTATCGATAAATTTTGTAAATACAACTTAGTTATTTAAAAAAATTCAATATTGTAGCAAACAGCTTAGGTCTGCAAGGCAACTTTTCGCGCGCTAGTATGAATATATTTCAACGTAGGCACTGTGGGCATGATTTTAATTTGCAATTTATTTTGCCTACGCAGACCATAAAATATGTTAAATGCACCAAAAATATTAACATTTAGAAGTAAATGTACTAACCAAAATCAAAACAAATTTCAATTTGTTTTATTAGCGCATTTAGCACATGTCAAATGACAAACTTGAAACAAAATAAACAACAAATCTTGCTAGCTGTGATTAATTACACCCTCGCAGCTCGGAAATCTCGTGCTCAGCTTACAAATCGGCACACAAAGCTATACACAAGGCTTTCCGTAGCACCAAAGCGCACTCTAATCAATTCAATAAACAAATCAAATATACAAACTTTGTATATGTGCGAGTTGTTTTGGTTTTGTTTTGTGAAATCGCCCACACCTTTTAGCGGCTTTTATGATCTACTGCTCCACAGAGCTGCGCCTCAGTGCTTTTCTGTGGTCACTACGTTTGATGACGACAATGAAGCCTGCTAGAAAAAACGGCAGAGTTTAATTAGTGCATGGTCACTAATAAAACTCGTTGCTAAATTTTCTCAAAAAAAAAATTCGATGTTAATCAAACTCCCGCATCAGCTAGCACTTAAACAACTAACTTTGACTGTCTCCAAGTGTCTGGTTCCGAACTTGAAATAAACAAAAACCAGATAAAGTTTGATTCTTTGAGAAGCTGCGTAACACTACGATGACATAGACAGGCCATAAAAATATATCAAGCATATATTAATTATAACAATTATTCCAAAACAAAAATATAGGTACGTTAGAGTTTTAAATGTATTTACACACACAATTCGGTTTTAACACGGTAGATACGTTCCAGTTTTCAGTTGTATACAGATTATTTTTGCTTTAGCCTTTGTACATTTAAAAACAAAAAAAATATAAATCTATTACAAATATCAGGTTCAAATTGTGCATTTCGAATAGATTTATTTAATTATAAATTAAATTTCGTAAACTTCGTTTAGTTATTAAACTAAAATATATTTTTACTGCAATATCTACTTCATCTTGACAGACCATAACAATCAGTTCCAGCAAGCTCAAAGCAATCCGCAATTGAATAGAGGTATCATGCCTATTAAGGGACATAACAAGCGTTTAGGGGATTCTGTAGAGCGTTTCTCCAGGCTTAAGAGCTCATTAAAGCTAAGGCTTTAATTCATTAGGTTTACAGCAGTTATAAGGCGTCGTGTGCCTCTGTTCTTGACTTCAGGCATTAGAGTCCATTGGAGCCTTTTTGATTTGGACTGGCCATGACAAGCGTCGATCCTGAATCACTGGCCACATGTTGAACTCTTTGTTGGGGTCGTCATATTTAGGGAAGTCCTTGTCGTCGGGTTGTTTTCATCCTTTAATAAGAAAGATCTGTTCCCATGCGGTTCGACACTACTTATTTGAATTCAGCAGCATCCAAAGAAGCCACGATTGAACTCCGCTGTTTATCATATTTAGGGAGTTCTTAAGCGAGCTGTTAGCTTTGTCCTACGCTGGGGTAATTAGGGTTCAGGTGATCCTTTTTTTAGAGTCAATCAATCTTTGTCTTCAGAAGAACTATATTGGACATTGGATGTTCAAGCTTTCCATCTTCATTCATTCCTCATCTAAGAGTTGCTGTGTTTTTTTCTGTTGAAGAATAAAATCGTTTAAATTGTGTTGTTATAGTTTTTATTTAATTTGTATCTCTTTAAATATAATGCTACTGTTCCCGAGGCTCTAAAAATTAATTTTATTTGAATACACGGAGAAACAATGTAAAAAGATAACTCAATGTCGTTTGCCCTTACTCTCTACTTCCTCTAAACTAACTATAGGGTGCTTACTTTGGAGGAGTATTGCCTTGACTTTTTCACAAAAACACGGTCCTAATGCAAAAATAGTCCTAATCTTGAAATAACCAGTACATACAGTTTAAATTTATCAACTTTATCAAAATGGATTTAACACGACGCCATTGTAGTGTTGAAAAGAAAATGGCGATTTCCTGTGTGCAAGATTTGAAGGGTGTATACATATGTTGTTGAAGAAGAAACGTACAAGGAATAATTAAGCAGCAAGTGCGAGCGTGGGGAGTGGGGGTGGCAAAGCTTTTGTTTAGCAATTTTAGTCCTTTAATGGTGCTATCATACGGATGGCTGAATCCAGCTAGCAATATTGCAAGCCATAAAAAAATAATTCAAATTGGGATATTATGTCGAGATTGTTTTCTCTAAACCAGTCTATATAACATCATAACCGAATTGGGGACCAGAATTGGTTAGTTCTAGTTTTCGTGCATCTACTGTCTGGCGCCTATACGTACTTAAGCTAGTATTGAAATAACAATGTACTTAAAATGTTGCCAAGCCAGCTGGGCCGGAAAGTTAAACTTGAGCATGAGTATTAGGAAATTGATTAGTATTAAAGAATAATTTAACTAGCAATTGTTAGGGCCCTTGCTTTGGAGTACAAACCACTAGAACAGCCAAAACTGTCTGAAGAGGTTTTCAGTGTTAATTTATAACCATCCAGATTAACTAAATCGGAACCGTCAAAGTGTACACAACTAATGTTAAATATACAACCTGTAGAGATTTGATATAAAACAAGCCGAAATCAGTTACGCTCTGTAGAGATTAAGATTCCATGCTTCAATACTTGCTGTTTGTATTGTGCGTGCACATCATATGGAAACCAAAATATTTTGACTTTTATGTAAAATGCAAAAAACCAGAAACCCAAAAAATATACAAAAAAAAAGAATTGAGCAAGCAAATAGCGATAAAGGAAGTGAGCTGCGGTGCGCTACATTTTCACACCTACATGCTAAAAAAATTAAAAACCAAGGGAAACCAGGTCTATGTTGAGGGCTACAAGGAGTTGCAGATGCAACGTTTGGATTGCATTGCGGGTGCTGCTGTCGGGGAAGATGTTTGCATTTGTTCGTTACGCCAAATGCACATGCCGATTTTTAAACGGAATTTATTTTGGTAACTTTTTAACTCTTTATTTTTTGGTTGAAACTAAGTGCAGATTCGTTTGACTTTTGCCGACCAAAATGTGTTGGAAGAATTACGGCTACTGCATTACACACGATTACAGAGAATTCGCAGCTTATGGCATGGGAGCAGCAGCAAAAAAGCCGCCATTTTGAAATCTTGACATTTTGAAAAGAAATATATAAATTTTATTAAAAAAAAAAAGAGTAAGTATGGCTAACAAAGTGTGTCAGTATCAGATGGGAATTGATTTACGAGCACTTTTCTGTGAATAGAACCAACTGCATTGGTCCGCTTGCCATAAAACGTGTGAGTAATCTTTTGAGGGACGCTCACGAACGGAAAAACTTTTATGATAGGGCTGCTGAGCTGCAACAAGCTGCAAGACGATCGTCTTAATTGGCACCCAGAGCATTGCTCGACCCCTAGATACCATTTTCAGGCATTATATCCAATCATTTTAACTGTGCGTTGCATGTTTCAAATGCTTACAGCTGCCATTGTTGTCGTCATCGAGGCGCGGCATGTCCCATAAAAGTTTATGGCACTCCGAAAAGTAACGAACGTTCGAACTTTTTGAATTGTCTACAGAGTTCCCCAAGTCTCTTCTGTTTTTTTTTTTTTTTGATCTTTGCTTGTGCCGTTTCGATATGTCTCTATTAGTAAGCCAAGGAAATGACTACAACAACAATGATCGGACAACGTCCCAGCTTGGCTTATTCAATGCAAAAGATTATAAAATTTATGCATTTATTACTGTGAAAAAAATGTTAATTCTTTACGTTATACTTTTATTTGACTTTTACATTTTGTATGCCTGCAACCAGACATAGTTGACTATTTTGAGTGTATTACATTGACTTTGAGATTCGCTTCGTCTACTATGTATTAATTGGCAGCAGTTATAAATCGGAAAGTAAGACTTGTAAATCAATCGATTGTAGGAAGAGATTTGATTTTATTGCGTAAGTTAAAACCACAAATAGCACAGGTTTTTAATAAAACAGCGAACCAGTGCTTGTAAAAGCCTGTTTTGAATATTATGAGCGGTCATATTAAGATACAAATTGGGCTTAAATGGTACAGAAACGATATTCCTAAAAAAATCACATCGTAGTATCATCATTGATTTATCCTATAACTATCTAATCAAACAAACAATAACCTAAAAAATCTAAAAAATGTTTTAAAGTTTAACGAAACCCTTTCCAATTAGAAATTTTGAGTTTTTCTTTTTAAAGAATAGAATTTAGCACCAAGGTACTCTCTACCTTGTGTAAGAGGCCCCTAAAAGAGAACTAGTCAGATAGATGCAGGCATACTTACCATCACATTGAGCCTGAGGCACATTTTTAACATCTTAAAGATCTTCCAAAGATCAGTGTATGCGATTGGTTACCGGGTCTGGAGACAACCGCCGGTTCAGCAACAAATGGGTCTCAGCGATGACATGATCCAGGATCGGAATGCCTGCAGACGAATGCTGAGATCGCATACCCACACCTCAGGAGGAGCATAAGCGAGTCCGAAAAGAGGTAAACAAGGGCTTTGTGAGAAGAAGAGTTTTTCTTACATGATCTTAAGTTAGTGACTTTTTAATTGTAAAATTTGTTTATTTATACGAATGTGTGAGAGATTGCATTATCGAGATGAAGAATAATAAGCCTTCGCCGGCTAGTTTTCCTTATTTCAGTGAATACTTGTGGTAAACTAATGGTTGTCAACCATTCAGAATTGACAGTACTACGTTGCTTGAAGGGCACAGTGGCGAAATAATCGCCTATTTCGAAAAAATATTGGTTCACCTTGGAAGACCCATTCTGTCGATTGTTAGTTCCAACTTGTATGCTTATATCCAAGATGCGTCACTTGTCACGATCTTATAAGTGTATTTTGAAGCTCTGTGCTTTTATTTCTTTAACTTTTCTTTGCACCAACAATTGTCAACAAGTCTTCTTTTGAGAAATAGTCAAGTCGTGAAGTATTCAATGCTATCAAGTCTTATTGGCGCTCAAATGTTTATGCAGTATTAAATGTAAGCTGGTGGAACTAACGGCCAGAGATGCCTGAATCTCATAAGTCACACGACGATCTTGCTTTATTTGATTTTAAAGGTCCTTTTCGAAGTTTGTCGGTGAGTAAATATCGAACTTCTTATTGAAGTTGTCAGATTGCATCTGGAACCATAAGTTTTTCTAAGACGCAAAATATAAATAGTGACCCTCGTATTACTTGCCGAACACGTAACGTTAGAGTAAAATGGAATACTCGGTCGACAGAAGCCATTTGTTCAGTACGCCAAGATACCACGAGTTCTTAAAACTATTATTTTACATGTTTTTACATATTATTTAACATGGCTTTTAAGGGATTAAACTTTTGCCCATAGCTTAAACTACAGTGCTCGATTTATAAGTTAATTAAGTGCTTTTTAAAATGCATAATTTCTTTGTCGCACGTGCATTGAGGCTTTGTTTCATTGCCAAAAGTTGGCTGGGTTTTAAGGACAATTGTTTGCGAACTATCCGTCATGCCAACTAAGAAGAGCGTCCCAGTTATAGGCTTTGCTCTTCCCATTTAGCAAAGTATACCGTCAAAAAAAATCTTTAGCGTTTCACAATAAGTGAAGATGGTTCTGTTTCTTGTGAAAACCTATACAAATATAATTTGAAATACCTACGGCCGTGTTTTTTACTTATCAAAAGCTGAGTGATCAGTATGAGCCACACAGTCCAGCTGCCGTTGGCAGTAGTCTAACCTGCAAATGGCACAGTCCAATTTCCATCGCCAACTAAACCATGTTGGTCAGAGTTATTGCTGCGAGCTTATTGGGCCAGTCCAGTAAGCACCAATGCTGCATCTTTCGAAATTGTTCGAACAGGACTCCTAGCGAGGTACGCTAACGTCTAATTAGGGCGACTACCTGCGTAGAGGATATTATTTCTTATTACAATCGCATAAAGCCAATTAATTTATGAACATACTATACGTATGTCAAGAGCGGATGAAAAGAAAATTATTTCAAAGCATGTCCAACTAGTGGCCGTCGGTGGCGTAGTGGTAGCGTACTCGCTTTACAAACCGAAGGTCTGTGGTTCGAATTCCCGCAGTAGCACTGGTACATTTGCCTAGCACTGGCATCGCTAGCTCAAAGACGCTATTTGCCCAAGAAAGTCTCTATTAATTGAAGACACCGCCGTTCGGATTCGGCTATAAAATGTAGGTCACTGTTCTCTTTGATCCCCAATGCTCCGACCAGGGGCGACTGACTAAATAGTCAGTCAGGGAAATTATTATGTCCAACTAGTATGCTTTAGTGATTTATAGTATAGAACCCTGGCAGAATCGCCCACTGCTCGCTTTGCTCTTCAACCATCGAACCGCTGATGTTCCAAATATTATCTATCTAACCAAAATCCTTTTACAATTAACCGTTTTACCACGCACAGCCAAAATCTGTGAATGAATAAAAGTTTGGAACTTGTTATAAAATCCAGATATTTTTTGAGACATGCGGAACTCCAGGATCTTTCCCCTGGTTTGTACCTAGGGACGTTATAAAGTACGTGAAGAAACATACATCTCACGTTCAGCCGATTTTTGTTGTAATTGTAAAAAACCTGCTGTGCACAATTATGCACTTATGCTTAATGATTTATTCGTAAATAAATTTTTCTTTAATTTGTTTATTCAGTTTTATTAGCTATAGTACGTGCATGTTGTATGTGAGGCCTGACCTTTTTAAACATTGCTCTTCAAATAAATAAACAACACTCGCACTTACTTAGTTTCATAAGCTCTTCGTCTGGAACCCATTCTGGCAGACTTTAATAAATACCAACACTAATTACAGCCAATTTAATTGCATTATTTAATAAAATTCAATTACGCATCATAAATTGCTGCTACATTGACGCGTTAACTAATTGACACTAGTGCGCCTTAAATGAAGTGCGCGAGAGCGAGTGCGCCATATTGCGACTGAGCGGCAGAGCAGAATAGAAAATAATTGACAACTCCATCAATAGTTGTTGTTGTTGTAAAGGTGGAGCGTAACATGTCGTTTATTGTGAATGGCTTACGTCACATTTGACAGCACTTGAATTTTTGAATTGTTGTCAACTCTGTAAGCGTAACTTTTTTTTGAAGCTCATTTTATTAAAAACACATTTAATGTTGCTTGATATTTTTTTTTTTGTTTTTATTTAAATAGCTAAGCATATGCACATGCATTACAGTTTATATAAATTAAATTAATTGCCATTTGAATTTAGCTAAAATAAAATTACAATAATGCATGTAATAATTTACGTGTTTGTACGTAGGCAAAAATTAAATTTATTTATATTTTATATTTATTTAAAATTGCTGTGTTGTTCGTTTGTGGTGCACAAAATATGTATTACATATATGTATTACTTTTTTTTTGTTTAGCTTATATTAAATTCAAATTACACTAGAAACTAACTAATTGTTATTACAACATAAAAGTAATAAACGTTAAACATTTTTTTTATACATACATACATTTACATTACATTTAAGTTGACAAAACAGTTATAATATTTACATGTGTTTTTGTGTGTGTGTAAGTAAGCCTATAATTTTTCTTTTAACTGTTGTGAATAAAAGTTGCTGTTTATAAAATTTAATTGCACCAAGTTCAGAGTTCGTTATAACAAATATTTGCTTTTTAATTGCCTAAGTGCACATTATTGTTGTTTATGCTTTACTTTTGGGCCGTGAATGTTGCCTATAAGGTAAACCCTAAATTAATAAGATAAGAAGTGTTACTCGGGACGGCTACAATAAATTTGCTCTCGTGCATATTATTTTTTTACACTTTAGCGACTTAAGCATTAACATTTGCCTGTCTTTCACATTTTGTATAACTAGCATTTGTTTTTTTTACTTTTAAATCAAATCCTGCGCTTTAAATCTAAGGAATATAATTAAACAAAAATAAAACATATGCAACATTTTCATTGTTTTTTTTTTTTAGATATGTATGTTAATTATTATTGAATGTTGCTTGGTCGTTGATGTTGTTGCGGTTGCTTGAACTGGCTTTATAGAATGGATTAAGCTGCTGCATTGTTTAACGCCAGGAATATACAATCACAAAAATTAACAACGTGCAATATTCAAGCGTGCAATGCATGCAGGCCACACAGTCAAACTGTGTCCAATTCCTAAGCTAAAGCTACCGCCAAATCACTAGGACACGTTGTAAGAGTACCATTAAAACTGCCGCCGCCATTGCCAATTGCTGCACCTTCCTGCTGCTCCATCATGTAGTTGTTGTTGCTGCTGCTATTGCTGCCATAGCCCATGGCTGACGGCTCGCTGAGACCTGGAAACCTCCTGTCTGCCGCCATAGTCATGTCACATTGAAAGCGCGCCCACACCCGCTGCTGTTGCGGCAGATATATGTGAATGCTGTAGCTGATGTGAATGCGCTGCTGCTGCAGCCAACGAATGGCTATGCAGGTGTGGATGCAAGCGCATGGCAGACATGTTCATGGCAGCCATAGAGTTCATCGAGTGCAATGCGTGTGGCGGCAAATGTAGCCCAGGTTCTAGCTTAGTTGCTTTGGGATCCAAGAGCTGACTGTAATCGGTATGCTGCACGCCACCCATAACATTCGGATCGCTGCCTTTTTTGTTTTGTTTGCGCTCTTTGGCGCGACGATTTTGAAACCAAATCTTAACTTGACGTTCCGAAAGCGTTAAGGTCTGTGCAAGTTCACTCTTGCGGCGTATAGTAATGTAGCGTGAGGTGCAATATTCCTTTTCCAGTTCTAGACGTTGAAAGTCAGTGTAGACCACACGATATTTGTCCTTGGTGCGGGTTTTGCCTGCAAAAGATAAGAGTTTAATTAGTTTTATAAGCTTTTTTAGTTACAAACAGTTTTAAAATGTACATGCATAGAAATTTAAGCTTATTAAAAACAAGCTAAAACAAGCTTTTCAACTGGGTTAATGTAAATCCAAACGTGCTTATTCATAAGTTAAACGCAGTTTAACTAATTCAACTGAATTATAAGCATAAAAGGCACTTAAGCGCTTTATGAGCAACATAGTTCTGCATATCATGCATTAAGACAAGCCATGTGAGCGAGTGACTGGCGTCAGTTATGCAAACATTTTCAGCTTATAAACAAGTGACAATATTTGAATTATGATAGCCAAGATCCAAAAGCTGTCCGTGACAATGATGATGATAATATACCATCAACATGTCGGTGAACATCAAAATTCTCTAGACATGCAAGATCTTTCAACTTTGGCGCGCCCAACTAAACACCTTTCAAGCTGGCGCTGCGCAATTAGTCAATCAAAATTCAAATAAATGACAGAGTAACAACGTCAGACCACAAAAAAAAAAAAAAAAACCTTAACATAAAACACATCTAAGCAGTTTCGAGTCTAGCAAGTCTACCATACAAGGCACGAAAAAGGCCAAGGGGATCATGCCATGCTTGCCTAGGCTCTACGTGATGAACACACACATAGAGATATCGAGATATAGCAAGTCAGGCAGTTTTCAGCTCGTAGACTCTCGACTATCGCAAGCAAAATGCAAACATTTTTTTTTTTTTTGGGATTTTGCTCTAATTTTTTTATGTAGTACTGCTCTCCGTGTAGAACCCACAATTAAAATCAAGCAAACAAGCAAACAAACAAATATTTTCACAGATGATAAGTTCAAACGACGTCTTTATGAAACAAACAGACAAGAATAAAAAAAAAAGAGTGCAAAGCGTAGGTGTTAAAGACCTTAAAATGCGCTACACTTAATGATATATGAGCACAATTTTGAATTTACTATGTAGAAATGCTAAAAAATTGCAATTAAAAATGCTTCAAGCATTTAAATCGTAAAACATTTTGTAAATTTTTGCTTAAACATTCATTTGAAAACTATGCTTGGGTAGCAGCCTCGGCTTACCTTCAACACCTGGCCAAAATTCTTTTTCGATCTTATCAAGCGCTGCTCTCACTTTTATTTATTTTTTACACTTTTGTTTAGACGTGAATTTATAAGAGCCCACCACATTGTCGCCTATTTACTTAGTCAAATATGGAAATGCTCGCATAAAACAAAAATTAAAGCCATATTACTGATAAATCCACACACGGCTCTGAATTTAATTCCATTATTTTTTTTCTCTTATAATAAATCTTCCATTTTTCATTCTGCTTGCAATTTTAGCTTGAAAAGACTAGCGCGTGTTTCTTGGTGTTTTGATAACTGGGTGTTGGGTTCTGGCTCATTTTGATAACTTAGATCCGACCTATTTGAACAGACTTAGTTGGCAACGGCAACAGGGGATTTTTTTTTTGTTTAGAAACTATACAAATATTTGTATTCATCAAGCAGCACAGTCATCGTGAGGGATTTAATAAACACGTTGTTCAAATTGAAGTACCTCAAAATGCTTTCGAGTTAACAATTTCGCAATTTGTGGAAAGCACTTATCATGAAGACTTTTGAAAATGCTGCTTAGCCAAAACTTCTTACAAAAGAGTAAGCATCTTAAAATAGAAATTCGAGATAAGAAAAGCTGTTGACAAATTGATCAGCCGAGTTAAGTCTGCCAAGCATCGGGCTATAAAATCATAAAAGCATTAAAATGTCTTTATGTTTTGGCGGTTATCTAAAAAATAATCTTAAAAAGCCTTTGGCTGGCAAATTTTCGTGGTCATAAATGATATGATTTTTTGTGGTTTGGGACTGTATTGTTTACCACAACGTGAGAGCTTTTACAAATATTCTGCTTCTAATTGTGAGTTCTTTATTAGTTTAAAGCTTAGCTCCTGATCACCTTTTTGGAACCTCAATAAAACGAACTGCCTGCACAGACTTATATAAAGCCCTTGTCAGGCTCTTTCTCTCAGAAACTAACCAGCAATTCTTGCCAAGTATAATTTTAAAATTTTAATATTCGGCCAAGTTCTAGTTAGATATTTACTGATAATTATCTTTATTTATTTTTTCCTAACTCAACTCAAAAAATAGCATGCACAACCCAAATCGAATTTTTTTGTGTTCGTATCGTACACGAACACATGACCTATTGGTGTGACAGGGTTCCCGCGTTCCCTTGTAACAAAAATATCTAAGTCGTGTTTAATTGCAATAAACATTGTTGCTAAAATAACATAATTTCGCGCCAACTTAATATGAGAATTTATCAGACAAATCAGGGAAATATATGAATTTATCAAAAAAATAAACAGAGGAAATATCGGAAAAAAATGCGTTTTCCGGAGCACGCAAAAACGAAACCGAATAAAATTTTTCGTTTTGGTTTTTCGTTTTTCGGAGCACGGCTGATTGTTAATTACTTATTTATTTATTTAGATAACGCTATATTGATATAAGTCTGAAAAAGGTTACTGGCATTTTGAAGAATTGAAGTTCGTATAAAATTCGCTTGAAAGAGACCTCCGAAAGCAACAATTGCTAACGATTCCTATTGTTATACCCTATATGGTATACCTATATTTTAGATCAGGTTAGGCTAGCTGATCGACATAGCCTGAGTTCACCCAGCGCCCGTGGACTCCATTATGATACTTAAACTAAGGGAAGTAAATATAATGATAGGGGAGCGGTTGCTGTAGTGGAGCTATGTAAGTTGGATAGCATAGCTGATGGACGCTTCGAATCTCCTTAATCTCTCTACCTGCTGTAACATTTTGTGGATTCGAGAGCCAGGTTCACATTTGGTCAGATTTGCCAGATAGCTCAGATCTGTAAAGGAGAGTTTTCTCAGACATTGGATGCGTTTTTTAACAAATGTAGGGAAGTCGTCCAGGGGGTGTTTATTGCTTTCTATTTCCTCATCATCTCCGCAGCTACGAGAGAGGTCGCAATGAGAGATATATGTACATACTCTCAGCCATTTAGTCTTTTGTGCAGCGCCCGGTTATAACACCTTTCACCTCCTGTTCCTGTTCTTGTTGAATCGCTGGAGCTCAGATGATCGCTTGGATTATACCTTGGCCAGAGTGATTTTCTTGAGTGTTCGAGGTGATAACCGAAAGCAGTATCCCATTCTCATTTTGTCTTGGTTCTGAACTTCTCTCTTAATTTCAAATATGACATCTTGATGTCTAAATTTTTATTTTTATAACCGAAAGAGCAATTGGTAGGTCAGATATAATACGTTTTCAGCTCACTCGGCCGCTCCCTTGTTACCAGGTACAGCAGAGTGCCCCGCTACCCAACAGAGGGATAATGGATACGGTTAAGCGCCATCGTTGTATTACGGATAAGCTTACTTCTCATGGCATGCAATATGACTGACTCTAGCTGTCGGCAAGAATTTATATGTCCCTTGGACTTTCTTACAGGATATATAAAGTTTGTGTATTTTGAAATGTTTATAAGCCAGAGTAGAAAATGTCGGAGACCCCGCAAAGTTAATTTAAATATCAGGGGAAGTTGAGAGGTCGATATAGACGTGTCCGTCAGTGAGTTTATGTCTGATCTCAGAGATGATGAGAACTAAAGGAATCAAACATTGGAGATAGACTCCTTTTCGGTATTGGGGTTATATTATATAGCTGCCATGTGGAACTTAGAGAACGCTCCCAAAATACGCGACCCAATTTTTTTACCCCTCTCTTCCCACAGTGACTATCCGCAGAATATGCCAAGACCCCTCACCCCACTGAACGAGTCACGTAGTATGGGTACGTTCCCTTATATAGCACCAAACGTTTTGTATGCAGATATTTTAATCAAATTTTGCGTTCCGAACTTTTTAAAGTAGGTACCCAAGTACTGAGTCAAAATTGATTAAAATCTTTTCACTGTATTATAGTTCGAAATCGAAATAATTGCAAAATTATTGTAGATAGACTAAGTTCTTAAATTTTATATTTACAGAACAAGCCATAATAATAATAATATAGTTCCCATACAAAAAAAAAGGGGTCAAACAAGCGTGGAGGTACAGAGTATCTCAAAGTGGTACCAACACGACTTTAATCATCACCATTTATTCTAGAAGAGCGGGATACCACGCTTTAGAAAGCATTTTGAATGTTTTGCTTTACGCTTGTTATAATTTCAAAATACAATCTAAAAAACTAATCTCAGAAAGAGTCTCCATTGATCAATTTGTGACATAAGTCTGATGTAATTACTAAAACAACTTTTATTCTTCCAGTTAACAATATCAACAACAAAACACCCAACTAAAGCATACCATTACACATATGTACTATTACCCAAATCTCGTATTTGTTTCTCCACTTAATATATCTTTCAACCTAATCTAGCTTGCATCACTTTTCGCTCAAATTTCTCACACCTGTACAATAAGCTGTAGTAAATAATAAACTGCAGCTTAAGTAAAAAAAAAAAAACTAGCACACTAAAACGGTAACAACGTCTTATCCCAGGCTAGGTGCTGACCTTCAAGGCCATAATCCAATAAATTCTATATACCATATATAAAACTATAAAGCACTATCCATACTGAGTGTTTTATTATCGCTCTGTGTGTGTATATATACTATATATATATATACTCTATAAACACAAAAGTAAACATGGCCAAAGAGAAGGCTAATTCTGAAACTTGCGCACGGTATTGTAGTAGGTATATATATGGACTAAGCAAAGATCTCATCCAAGTTGTCTAGATCGCAAGCTCTAAACAAATATGCCACAGCCTCAAAGCTTTAACAAATCTGTGTGACTATTTCTAGTCGCCCAACTTGAAGATAAGATACGCGTGGCAAAAACAACCATATTGGGTACAGTTGTGAAAAACCTCGAAACAAAAACACCAAAAAATATATTATACTATACAGAGTTATATATTGTATGTTTATACAAAAGGCGCCATAAGCAGAGCAGTCTAGTCATTTTTACAAATATTGCTGGATTTTAGTCTTTGGCAAATGTCTTAAATTTAAATTCATGCTGCGTCTTATATAATTATAATTATAATTATAATAAACAAAAAAATCTACGTTCTCACATAAAAAATTTACGATATTTTGTTGCGTACGCAGCTTTTTTTACAACATTTTGTATTTGTAATTAAATAAATAAAAAAAAAGAATGACGGAAAGGTGTGAAATATTTTTATGGCTTTGTCACTGACAAAGTGGCATAATTTATGTGCACCTCGTATATAGTATAGTCTAGTATATGCTCTATATAAAGCGCTTTTTAGCTGCTGTTGGCTATGATTTTTTAATGGCTTTCTGTTCCCAACTTTATAATCTGCCAAGATATATAACTAATAGTTTTGTATTTTTATCATAGCTCACTTTAATGATGGATTAGTTGACATTGCATATCAACTTCATGAGATTGTTGTTGTTGTTCTTGTTACGTATCAATTGCATTTACTGTCGGCATAGTTCAAATGTATCCGCTGCACGCACTCCCTTAATCCCAGTTGAGGTCTATATCAACATTGATACCCATGGCCATACTATGAATTGTATGCTTAGCAAAGTTGTTGGAATTGAAGTTGCCCGGCTTTGTAGAGACTTGTCAGATAAGCTTTAATAGTTGTTTTCGTGCACTAAATATGTATATAATACTATGCTGAAGTGCAGGGAGTTATGGGCCTAACACAGAGTTGATTGAACAAGAGCTAAGTCAAACACTATGCGAAAAAGTTAGTTTCAGAAAATTGAGATGAGCTGAGCTGATCTGAAAAAGTGAAACATGAATTTTACTGCCTGTTTCATGTCCACATTTAAAACGAAATACTTTTAACAGGCGCCAAAACACTCCGGAAAAACACTAAAGCTCAATTTTACCTTAATCTTAGAATAACTAATCCTAAAGTTATTAAAAAAATGTCTCCGAAAATGACTTCCAGATATTATAAGCAAGATTTTCCAAAAAGCTTTTTGTTTCGATTGAATTATAAAGATGTTAATTCAAGTGGCGTATCCAGCATTATTACATGAGAGGGAATTTTTGGATTACACTAGTTTACAAATTTAAGGGTCATCGAGCGAGCCTTCGTTTAAAAGTGTTTTTTAGGGTAATTTTGAGTCGAGAAACACGAAAATGACAACCTTTTTTTTTTCTTAAGCACCGTTTTCGAGATTTTTTCGAAAAACATGTTTTTGGGCAGTTTTTTCAGTTATTGGTTATTATCTCGGGAACAATATTTTGCATCGACATGAAATACGATTAGATCGAAAGGCATTGATGTGCTTTTTATAGTGTATGTACAGATTAAGTAAAAATTATTGTTACAAGCAACCAATGTCGAAAGAAAGTGTAATTTTCAACAATTTTTTAAAATTACAAATATTCGGTTTGCTTTTTATTAACGACAACAAATTTTTCAAATGTATGTTAACCTTTAAGGCGTATACGCAGAATGAAAAATTTCGCACGGAATGACAAAACTTCATATGATCCCATTTGGGATTTTTTTTATATGAAGTTTTGTCATTAACGAAAAACTGAAAAAAGTGCCCAAAAACATGTTTTTCGTAAAAATCTCGAAAACAGTGCTTAAGAAAAAAAAAGATTGTAATTTTCGTGTTTCTTACCCATCAAAAACACTTTTTTACAAAGATTCATTTTTCGTGTAAACTAGTGTAATAGATTTTTAATTTAAATATCAAAAATCAATGAAAACTATTTCAACTTTCCTTTGCTCCAATACATAATAAATACAAAAAATATATTAACATAAAATAACATATAGAATATATTCCTAAAACATCAGTGAAGGTGTAACTATCTCAACGAAGGCTTTTAAATCGGCAACTGGATAAGTCATTCAAATGCTTTTAATTTTTTACTTAAAAAAAAAAAAAGAAAATCTTGTAAACTATCAATGGAAATCAAATAAAATAAAATATTAAAGAGACCTTAAGTAATTTTTTCTATGAGTTAACTGACTTAGGAGCTTTGACAGGCCTGGGTTTCCCTCGGGGATCTAAATTCTTTAAAATGGACATTATTTTGTGTCTATGTATATCGTTTTTTTAGCTAAATTGGTTGACAATTATGTTAGAAATAAAGTCCCGAAGTGACTTATAAGCGCCGGATGCATGGCACTCAGCCAGTTTTAAAACTTTAAACGCATTTTTCGAATTGCTTCATGGATAACTCAGTAAATTTTTACTGGATCGATTTGAAATTTGACACAATCTTTATAAAATAATTTTCTAGTGAACCACATAGGATTTTCTCAAATTAATAAAAACTTTTTATTTTACAACTCATTTTGCATCATTTTATTTAATGAAAAAAAAATGCTTTTTTAAACTTAAGCCATTTTTTAAGTACAACTTTTAAGGCGGCATTGTGCATTTTTAGGCATTGTAAGTTTCGATGGAAGTAACTTTGAAATTTTGTTAGACGAAAAAATGTTAGTTTTGGTGCAATTGTTTTGATTTTTTGTTAAATTGATATTTTTGAAAACTACTATGTGGCTCATTTGCTTTTGCTCCATAGATTGAGAGAAAAAAAAATTTTGTATTTTTCAGATCAAAAAGCTACAGGCGCCATTTTTTTTTATTATTTTGGAAAAATTAATTTTTGTAGCTCAAAATATGTATAATGGTCACCTATTTGGTTTTTAAAAATTTAATTTTTATATTAAATATAAAATAAAATATATATTTATTTAACCTTTATTTTAAAATAAAGTTTCTTTGAAAAAAAAATCGAAAAATGAGCTTAAAAACCATGCTCCACACTGGTGTTACTCCTTGAGCAAAGAAATATGATTGAAAATTTGGGTTAAATCATAAAAATCGTAGTGCATTATGATTTAGTAAATGGGCTTAGTTACGATCCCGAAATGCTTCCGAAAATCTGGGTGTGAAAGTTATAAGCTCAATGGATCAACTATTGAGCCAAAATTCTTATCCGATTTTTATAATTTTTGTAGCATTTTTAGCAACAAGTTGTGCAATTGTGGAAAGTTTTGGCCGGGTGTGTGTATTTTCGAGTTCCTCGGGAAAACAGCGCCAGATATTAACATGAATCGAAAGGCTTGGAGACAATGCACATTTTTTGGTAAACTTTGGGCACTCTATGTTTTATAGTTTTCGAGATGCACTTGTTCATACATACAAAGACAGACATCGACTCCTTTATTTGTACATAAATATATTCAGACAATGTACATTTTTTGGTCAACTTTGGGCTTTCTATCTTTTATAGTCTTCGAGATGCACTTGTTCATACAGACAAAGACAGACATCGACTCCTTCATTTACAAATTCAGGATAATAATAAATTAAATCCCTTTTTTTATTTAATTTTTTAAGTTTTATTCTAAAATTCTATTCTTTTTCCCTAAAATTTAATAATAAGCACGTAGTTTTAGAACAAATAATAATTTCCATTTTTATATTATAACAAAGTCGAAAAAGACTGGGGTCTGGATCTCTTAAGAAATATGTATATTAATAGGCATAAGCCTTATAAAACAATATGAAAATGCAATAAATTGAATTAAATTGAAATTTTGATTTAATTCTTCGCGCTTGGAAGACCACCAATGACGATTTTCACTAGGAAAAAGCAATATAGTATTCAAAACTATAACTATTCAAAAATTTTATATAATTTGTACATCAATCAAATCTTAGTTCACTAAAAATCTTTCAAAACGCAGACTCAACAAAACTATCACAGCTCAAGTTTTCAACTGAGAACAATTTCTAGATAACATCAGATACATTTCTTCTCTTAATTGAATTTTAAGACTTTCCATGCTGTTTTGAGATCATAAAAATCTAGGTGCACCAACTCTTTCAATAATCGCTCACCTAAGGCAATACCAAACATATCTAGGCAATATAAAACACTATCAATAATTTCTCAGTGTAATAATTCACCAGAGTTCTTCAAACAAGCCCGCCACACCCTTAATAGTTTTTTATTTCTTTCTTTTTTTTTTTGATACAACTTACATATAGGATAGTACGTATAGTGTATGTATTTACAATATATATAAATTGTAGATATCTATAAGTTTTATGCCGACAAAGCAAAACGTGCAAACAAATATTCATAGACGGTAGGCTTAAAATTTTATAGCACATGGGATTATATATAATATAAAATTGATTATTTACCATACAATACAAATTGGAGCAGACTTTAGTTGCCAATGACAACAATAATTGATTGTTATGGGCATTATATGAATTTGGGTTATAAATTATATCTATAGCTAGTAGGTAGCTAGAAGTACCATATTCTAGTTTTTCAGCTAAACTTCTCGCTGACAGTGAGTTAAACTGATTTCGTACAGCTGTTGCGAAAACGAAAACGAAAAAAAAAACCCAGCTCTAAGTGGTCGAACTATATGATTGCGTCAATTATGTACACAATCCCAGCGGACAAATCAGTGGCCAAGGACATTTCTAGGGTTGCCGCTTATCGTTATTGCTGGTTAACACACTGGGCGGGGGCTGGCTGGCTGACACCAAGAGCGTGTTAATGTATTCGGCATGCTTTTTAAATTCTTTGGACGTAGTGCTCCTGCTGGTTCTGTTAATTTGTCATAGGCGTGCATAGATAACTGTGTACTTTAGTTTTGCCAGCATGTTGACAAGTCCGTGGTTGACCTCAGCACAACACACACACCAGCCCTAGCAGCATGACATCTTCTTTAGCTGGTTTGCGGTCTGTGGTCTGTTGGGAAACATTTATTACCTCAAAAGCAACTGCCGATGCTCTATTTAAATTTCGTTGAAAAAAATTAAAGCTAAGCAAAAGTTTTGCTTTGGCAACCCTCAAACGAAACCGTTTGGCAATTTCAGCTATTGCACCCCTGGGATGCGACCAGGCAGCAAGCTGCTTGCTTGACTTTTCAACACTCAACAATTTGTTTTTTTTTGGAGCAAATCTTTTTCTTATTTTCAGCACTGTTTGCTTTTATTTTTTGAACTTTGGCAAACTTAAAGCTGGTCAGTTTCTGCTACTTTTTGCGAGTTGTTTTCTTGGTTTTGGGCTCGGGTCGACAGCAGCATCATAAATGTGTACTTTGTGGTTGAGAACACACACAACATGGCGCATTGTCTCGCACCACCCAAGCGACAATATAACAATAACATTTATTTGGCATTTTGCTGCTGTTTTAGCTGCTGTTATATCGTAAATATTAGCTCAAATTACATCATAAAATCATTTGATTCGATTTGACGTTTATTTTTTTTTGGGATTCTTGCTTCTTGTCTGTGCTTACTTTTAGAATCCAAGACGGGACAAATATATTTACTACCTTGGTGACCAAGAAAAGGGGTTCGTTTGGGGCAAGCGCATTGTTGTAAATCAGTTGGGAGATCTTGCAAATTTTATTTAAGGCAAAGGTTTGTTTAAGTATAAGGGTAATGTTGGAAAACGCGCAGCAGTTCTAATGTCTCGAATTTTTATTACTACTCTCTACATAAGAAGTAAACACTAGAAGTGCACAAGGTTAAGGCCTGTCGACAGAACGGGATGAATATGGGGGTCTCATCGTGCTCGAAGTCTTCTAAGGTGATCGTAGATTTGAAAATTCGTTGTTTTTCTTAAAGTTTTGCCGCAAGTTTAAAAAAAATCAAAAGCAACAAATATGAAATATGTAATTTCCAGTAAATGCAGAGAATTTGGTTTTCTAGCCTGGTATTCGAATGGTTGGTATAAAAACTAGATTTCTGAAAAAACAAAAAAAATCTTTTGCTAAGACTTCCAGCCTTATTTAAAACCATTCTTTGGAAACACAGCGTGATCGAATTTCTTTGACTAAATCGTTTAAATTTAAAGTTAAAAGATGGCGTACGTTAAAGTCGGGCGCAGACGACTTTGGGATACCCTGTACCACCACATTGCAATTAAGTCCGAAATATTGCTTAAGACCTCCAAAAGATATTTTATTCGGCAAACAAACAGAAATCAGTCGAATTTTGTACCAAAAAATTTTTTTGACCGATCGGTCCTATGGGGACTATATGATATAGTCAACCGATTTTGATCAAATTTAGTACACTAATTGGAAACTATAAAAAAATTCTTAATGCCAAATTTGGTTACGGTATCTTTATAAACAAACGAATTATCTATCTAAAACTTTTGCTTTTTTTCGAGGTCCTCTGAAACAACCCTATGGGAGCTATATAATGTAATCCCGATATCAAAAAAATTAAATAAACTTGTCTCCTATGGATTAATAAGGGATCTAATCTGAAAGTTTGGTTACTCTAGCTCTTACCGTCTCTGAGATCTAGGCGTTTCTACGGACAGACGGTCAGACGGACATGGGTATAGCGTCTTCTCTAGTCACTCTGATCATACTTTAGGTAACTTTGGGGGTCTCCGACGTCTCCTTCTGTACGTAACATACATTTTCGGCTTGCACAAACACTAATATACCCTTTGTACCATACGGTACAGGGTATAAAAATTTTACATTTTTGCAGTTACATCTTAAAATTCTTTTGTTAAAATTAAAATTAAATTTTCTTCAAAAATCTATCGCTTACCAGCAGCTTCTTAACAAACTTCTTACAAAAAGAGAAATTTTCTATACATCGACGGGTTGCTTATGAAAATTTGGTTAATAGAATTGTCTGACAAATTGAGAATTGGCTTCAAATTTTTTTGCAACTGGTTATCAACTGAATTGCTTCTAGGTTAAAATTTGTTGGTACAAAGTTAATTTTAACGCAACTATGCTCTGAATGTAAGTATGTTCATCTGTTCCCTCGTAACTTCTAAATCGCTTACCATAATTCGGCAAATTTGGCATTGTTGAAAGGGTCTACGTCACCCGCTGGTTATAGGTTTTGTAATGTCATATTAAATTAAAAAAGGCTCCCTCAAGAAGACATGAATAAAAAGGATATTTTTTTGTGAAACAGTGTTGTGTATCATATTAAAAGCTTATTTAGCATATCGCACGCAGCTTCGCTCTGAAAAGTTCATTCAAAATAATTTGGAACAAAGAATTTAAAATAAAATTTTGTTTTTCAAAACCTTTCTATTTTTAAGAACATTGCGGAAACATAAAGAATACATTATTTTTATTTTTAATATTTTACTTTTTTAATTGATTTTAAAAATCTTAGCACTATAGACAAATTACACTAGTTTATCACGAAAAATAAACCTACGTAAAAAAGTGTTTTTTTGGGGTAATTTTGGGTCGAGAAACACGAAAATGGCAACCTTTTTTTTTTCTTAAGCACCGTTTTCGAGATATTCTCGAAGAACATGATTTTGGGCACTTATTTTAGTTATTCGTCAATATCTTGTGAACAAAATTTTGTATCGACTTGAAAGATGATTAGATCGAAAGGTATTGATGTGAATTGTTTAAGATTATTAAAAAATTAAAGAAGTTACATGCAATCAAAGTCGGAAAAAGTTTAATTTCTGACAACCATTAAATTTAATAAGTTTTTTTAAACAAATTTACACTGAAAGTCAATACGTCATTATCTATGAAATTGGTTGCTGTAGGAAAGCGTCATAGATTTTTGACACAGTCAAAAACTTTTTTGTTCTAAAATAAAATTGAATGAATGAATTGCGATCATGTGTATGTATTATGTTTCCAAAGAATGCTTGAAAGCTTGCTTATCTAAAACATAAAGAGCTATTTGAGAATTTATTATTGTAATTGAAGCACTTTTAGACCACCAAGTGAGGCATTACTAACGCAGATTCAACATTTATTAGGCTTAAAAGGAGTATTTCAACATAATCTTTAAAAATGTCATACTATAAAATATAAATTTTTTTAGATTTAATTGTACTTAAAAAAGTTGCCTCATAAAAATGTTTTCAGTTTTTGATAGATTGCAATAAAAAAAAATGATTGAAAAAATAAAAGCTGGTTCCAACAGATCTTTTTGGAAAATCCGCCAATGATATGTACAGAGCGTAGCTCATAAACTACAAAAGTACTCATTAAATTGTAAGATATCTCTAAGTGATTCAAGCCTTTCATTTGGCTAATGTAGAAAACTTAAGCCCCATAAATAACACCAACACACGCACGCATACGCACACACACAGACACACTCTCACTCTGAAATAACAAAATTCAAAATGGCGTTTATAACATTAAACATGCGACATGCAAACATGGCCCCCGTTCATGCATATGCGAAAGCACATGGAGCAGCTCCATTCAAATTCCTCCGGCTCCAGCTTGGTATTGCCGCACCCCAACACGCAGCATTATAAATGCCACAGAAGAAAGATAGATGAAAAAAAAATGGAAAAAATATTATCAGATCGCGTGCAACGAATGTAGCTTGGACGTGTCGCCGCAAAAAGTGGCACGCAAGCGAGCTCAACGCTGGGTAGAGAAGGGCTTGAGGATTGGCGGCAAACACGGAACCAACGGCACGCCATTGGCAGCAGCGGATACCCAAAAGCAACGGCTTTGAAACACCGGTTTTATATGGTCGGGCAGGTTTTATGGCCGAGGCCAAGAGGGGAGTGGCAGCTTGTGTTTAGAAAATGGCAGCCGCTAGCCACAATTTGGTTGGAAAGGCCGAAGTTGAAGCCAACTGAAAAATGCAAGAGCAGTCGACACAACGCCATTAAAGTCATAAATAGACCTTGGCTTCGAAGAATGGCTGGCAAAAATTATTTTCAAATTTACGTTAATTATTTTAATGCCGCGGGCATGCAATAAAATTTATATGCATTATATATGACACGATATATGATACGGATATATTGTACTATGAGCATATTTATGAGCGGCGCATGCAAAAAGTCTAACAATAACAACAATACAAAAAAAAAAAACAAAAACTCTTAGAAAAGCATAAAGAAAAAAAAAATAACTAGAGAAAGAAAGTAGTAGTAGTTAAGATTTGAAATTGACTCGTACCGCTTGGGTCCAATAATTCTGTAAAGTCCTCTAAACTGGGCGCACTGCATAGCTCTGGGAATAGTTTAAAAGTGGCTTAAATTCATTAGTTAATTTTGTTTATAAGATTTAAAAGTAAATGATTTTCGTAAATGTTGTATATATAAATTTATGTTATAAATACTTTGAGAAAAATGCCCAAAAAATGTTAATACTGGACGAAATTTAATACGCTTAATATAAAAGCCTGAAACTATGTTCCAAGTCTATGAGAATATTTTATGGAAATTAATTTCTTTGGTTTCTTAAATATAAATTGCCAAATTTAAAAAATCTTCAGAAGGGACTACTTGAAAACGGCAAGGAAATTCGTTCAAAAGCTCAACAATAGTCAGAAATAAAATAAAAGCCTAAAACTATTTTTCAAAGTCTATGAGAATATTTTATGGAAATTAATTTCTTTAGTTTCTTAAATATAAAAAGCCAAATTTAAAAAATCTTTAGAAGGGACTTCTTGAAAACGGAAAGGAAATTCGTTCAAAAGCTCAACAGTAGTCAGAAATAAAATAAAAGCCTGAAACTATTTTTCCAGTTTATAAGAATTTTTTATGGAAACTAATTTCTTTAGTCTCTTAAATAGCTTATATGAAAAAAATCAGAAGGGATTTCTTGAAAACGGCAAGGAAATTCGCTCAAAAGCTCAACAATAGTAAGATATAAAATAAAAGGCTAAAACTATTTTTCAAGTCTATGAGAATATTTTATGGAAATTAATTTCACTAGTCTCTTAAAAAGAAATAGCTAATATGAAAAAATTCAGAAGGGACTTCTTGAAAAACGGCAAGGAAATTCGCTCAAAAGCTCAAAAATAGTCGGAACAAAAAGCGTACATCAAAATATCAACCATTTATAAAAGTTTGGTGCTGATTACATCAAAATATCAACCATTCATAAAAGTTTGGTGCTGATTTTCATTTTCAGAGAATATAAAATCTTTTATATATTATAAATATAAATATAAAAAAATTCAGAAGGGACTTCTTGAAAACGGCAAGGAAATTCGCTCAAAAGCTCAACAATAGTAAGAAATAAAATAAAAGGCTGAAACTATTTTTCAAGCCTATGAGAATTTATGGAAATGAATTTCTTTAGTATTTTAAATAGAAATAGCCAAATATAAAAAATTCAGCAGGGACTTCTTGAAAACGGCAAGGCAATTCGCTCAAAAGCTCAAAAATAGTCGGAAACAAAAAGTTGCGTACATCAAAATATCAACCATTTATAATAGTTTGTGCTGATTTTCGATTTTCAGAGAATATAAAATCTTTTATATATTATAAACCACCTGTTTTTGGGTCTATAGCTTCCCGCCATAAGCAGTTAAAGCGATTTTTTGAGTCCTCGCGGTTTAAAACTTATTTTGCCGGGAAGAATGTACTTAATTGTTTGCAAGAATGGCTGTGAAGTTAACGCACTATCAGAATTGGCACAATGGGTACTGATTCTTTCCTAACCTCTAAAAACCCTAAGAAATTTGTTTTCCAAACCGGTTGTATGGCGAGGTTTTCGTATAGGTTTTTGCTGAATCCGATGTCAAAAAAACAACAGCTCATCAGATTACTGAGATTTCGACAGATTTTTTGTTGCTATTATAGGCCGTCGGTAGCGTAGTGGTAGCGTACTCGCTTTTCACAAGCCGAAGGTCGGTGGTTCGAATCCCCGCAGAAGCATTGGTCCATTTGCCTAGCACTGGCATCGCTACCTCAAAGACGCTATTTGCCAAAGAAAATCTCTATTAATTCCAGACACCGCCGTTCGGAATCGGTGCTGTAGGTCCCTGTTCCCTTTGAACAGTTATTAATAGAGATCCCCATGCCCCGCCCAGGGGCGACTGACACAATTGTCAGTCAGGGAAATTATTATTATATTATATTATTATTATTATAGGACTTGAGTAGATAACTGAAAATTGTACTTAACTCTTATTGTTATGCGAGAAGCCACAAGTACATGCATCAGGTATTTCAAAATTTCCCTTTATAGAGAAAATTTAAAAATTTCTAACAACTACCAAAAAGTGCTACAGTGATCATTGCCAAACCTTTTGGCACTGTGTTAGCCTTAGCAAAATGTTAACTCCTGCTTAGAATCCATAAAAGTGAAGGCCTGTTCCGGTTTTCAATTGGTCGTTTTAACAAATCAGTTCTACAGTCATTCTGCGCAGTCAGAAACGAAATCAAGAGCAGTCCTGATAAATAAAACTCGTCAATACCCAATGACATCAGCAAACATTGTTGCCATAAATTTTCAGCTTATTTTACTGTACTTCAAAGTGGATCAATTAAAATCAACGCAATAAAAAATCAATTCATTATTTTCTTATATCTATATATGTATATTATTTCCACTCTAGCTTACTTTTTTTTTTTTTGTATTCCACTCATTCAAGTGTTCCAACAGAATCATATGCAATAAATTTTTTATATGCTCTTGTCTTGGCTTTGCTTGGTTTCTTGGTGTGAACTATAAATTTTCTAGTCTTGGCCAGGCACAAGGCAACGTTGAGCTCTTATCTTAGTGGGTTAAATACATTGGGTCAACATGCAACAATATTTGAATAATCTTTGTAGCAGCCCTGGCAACTGAAACTGTGCACTCAACAAACAATCCGCAATGCAGCAGGCCCCAGCAAACTAATGCAAGCTACAAGATACAAAATGTATCTTGTGCTATCTAAAGAAAAGTGTATGGACGTATCTACATATAGCTTTTGTTTATATAACGCTTGAACTTGGGCAATATAATTAAAGACACATTAAGGCATTTATTTGGCAAACAAATCAAAAAAGTCAAGTCGCATGGCTTTTGGCTCATTAAATCCGTACCAATAATAATAATACTACTAATAATAATAATAATAAACAAGTTGAATAAAAATCAAGGCATTAATATGACGCTCATATACCATTTTTACAATTGCCAAGAATATACTTTTTTTTTTTTTTTATTCTTGTCGATTTTTTTGCAACACAGAAGCTAAAAGCAAAGCATTTAATTTAGTTTTTTATAATTATTGCTACTTTATTGTATTGTTAAGCGATTACCCACAATATATGGTATATGGCCGGGGCCTTATGGTGGTACGTCGTCAACGTCATCGTCGTAGTAGTCGCCCACAAATCTTACTAGCCATAAAAGTATTTGCGCGCCCTGACCATAAAAAGAATCGCCCTGGCGCTCCGATGCG
The DNA here is from genome assembly GCA_018150985.1 of Chymomyza costata. Taxonomy (NCBI): domain Eukaryota; kingdom Metazoa; phylum Arthropoda; class Insecta; order Diptera; family Drosophilidae; genus Chymomyza; species Chymomyza costata. The sequence continues at coordinate 260,699 of JAECWU010000776.1, read as the reverse complement.
TAATAAGCAAATATATGCTTAATACGGTAGCGTCTGTCCTGTCCTTCAGTCGAATATTATTATTAGTATAGTAAAAATTTTCATATTTTGCTAGCATGTTTATAAAACGTGCCCAGCCATAAGCTTGACACGTTTTTTTTTTTTTTTTTTTTGCTCAACCAGTCAGTCAGTCATCCATCAGTTAGTCAATCAAGTAGGCTTTACCACTCGGATACAATAGATATAAGTAGTCGGTCGTAGTAGAAGCGCTGTCAGCGAGCAACTCTGTCAAAATATTTGCACGCACAACGGGACGTATGAGCGATTTTGATTGACGACTGGATTTTAATGTCGTTAGCTACGAAACTAGAGTGCGCTAATAACTTTGTTTATGGTTAAAGGAAATGCTTGTAGTACCTATTTTGGGTCTGCCTAGGCCTTAGCCAAGTTTTGTTTTTAATAATTTTTATTTCTTTTTTTTTTGGTTTTCACGCGATGTACTGATAAAATCGTGCGCAAAAACTACTCAAAAACTTGGAAATACCTGAAAGCTTGTTATAGATTTGCTTAAAGGGGTTTCAAAATGGCCGCAATAATCGCAAATACGTGGAAATATGTGCTTTTGCTGGCAAGAAAGTCATTATGGCTTTGTGAATTTTGTTGGTATTTTAAAAAAGATATGCAAATCCAGTGGATCCGTACATCAATATATCCTAACGATTTTACCAAATAATTGAGCGTTTTTTTGTTTCTTCTCAAGTTTTAGACAAAATAATTGCAGTCAATATTTTATTAATATCATTATGGTAAAAATAGAAAAACTTTTAAATTGCGTTCCGTTAAAATTTGTATGGTATAAAAAGTTGCTTTAAGGCCCATACGCAGCACGCAAAATTCCGCACGAAATGTCAAAACTTCATATAAAAAAAAATTCCCTTTTTTGGGATACTATTTTTTTTATGAAGTTTTGACATTTCCTACGGAATTTTTGCATGCTGCGTGTGGGCCTTTAATAAAAAAAAACTATTATTTTCTATGAGCTCCGAAAACTGGTTTTTATTCTTAAGACAGATTAGAATTTGTCGAAATGGCAAACGGTTTGAATCTAAAGATTTCCTTTGCGAGAAATTGACTGTTGCTTAAATATCCAGCACATTAATGAGCAGAAAGTGAACGTTCTCTCACTCCGACACGAGTAATAAGCAGAAGGCGATTTCTGTTTTTGAAGGCCCCTTTTCTGATCAAGTGTAACAAACTCTATTTAAAATTCTATCAGAAAAACTCAAAGCTTATTTAACGTAGGTAAATTGATTTGATTCTTCATGACAAGCACAAGCAGCTTTAAGACTATTCCTTCTAAGAGGCATCTTTCATATTTTAACTTAACAATATTTTCTTAGTTTAGTCATTTATCCAAAAAATTGTTTTTTGACTTTTCGTACTCTTGGGACATTTGGCTGTACGAAAGGAGAAAAAATTATTTTTTGGATAAAGAATTAAACTAGAAAATAATGTTAAGTTAAAACGTAGTCTACCACTACTTGAAAAGCCCTGTGATTCATGTATGGACTACAGGGTGGCTGAAGAAAGCCGCTACCAAAAAAAAATTGAATAACTTTTTCTCTATTTATCTAATCTATCCCTTTTTTTTTATTTTAAAGATTGATTTTTAAATTTAATGAAAATGGATAATTGGGATAATGAGACAGGAATTTGGATTGTCCGGCGTTATCACGCACAAGAGTCTAAAAAATTGGTACAAAGAGAATATAGGCGCGCTTTTGGCGGCACTCCTCCGACGAGGAGGCACATTTCGAACTAAACGGCAATGTTAATTAAACAAACTGTCGAATATGGAGTGATTCTAACCCACAGATACTCCATGAGACGGGATTGCATCCACTCGAGTCACAGTGTCAGGCCTTACTTTTTCGAAGAGAGTGGTGTTACTGTTACGGTCACTGCAAACCGATACTTAAGGATGTTGAAAGAGTTTTTTATTCAGAGCTACGCCGAAAGAGAATCGCTTTGAAATCTGTGTGGTTTCAACAAGTTGGTGCAACTCCTCACACAGCCAGGCCTGTTATGACAGAATTGCATCGAAAATCCCGCAATAAGTTTATTTCAAGAAACTCCATAATCCGTTGCTCCCCCAGGTCTCCAGAACTTACTGCACTTAATTTTTTTTCTTTGGGAATATTGCAAACAGGAAGTTTTCAAAGTAAAACCAACAAATTTGGATGATTTCAAGCAACGACAATTGAGGCAATTCTAGCTGCAACCCTTCAGGCAGTCATGAATAACTTTTTGCTAAGATGTCGCACATGCGTCACTGAGCGTGGAGGCCATTTAAGTTCCATTATTTTTAAGACACATTCAAAAGAAGTTAATCAAATTTAATTATCTTTCAAATGAGACAAGAAAAATAAATTACGGTGAATTAAACAAAAAGTAATTTGAGTTTCTTAATGTAGCAATCTTCAGCAGCCATCCTGTATTTCCGATCAAATATCTGTATACCTTTTGCCCATCAATGGTCTCCTCAAGTACGCAGCTTTTCTGATTTCCTTATAACGAATTTCTGTACAATGAATTTTTTACAAAACCAACTAATATTCTGCTTCAGTTTGAGTTCGCGATACCGAAGTTCTAACATATACAGTTTCCCAACTTTAAAATATATCGTCATCATAATACTATCAGAACAATCTTTTTTCGTTTCTTTAAGATAAGAATCAATTTCATTTTGGATCTGTTGAGCTTGGAACTGTTCACAAAATTATGTTGTATAAAGAGCCAATATCCAGTGAGTCCAACCAGTGTGTACCCATTTTTTATAGTGTTATAGAAGAATTTGTAAAATTCGCACATCTGGCACTATTTGAGTGTTTTAAATGTAGATATATATGTACTAACTAGTGTTTATTATAGCTTTAAGTTGTATTAAGCTAAAACAAAAATTATAAAAAAAAATCTAAAAAATTACTTTACTGACGAACTGTCCGTTTAAAACCTTTTTAAATTGATGATAGAGAAAATTAAAAGTAGTACGTTTGGATTATAATCCAATATTTAAAAGAAACTCTATGGTTTATTCACATTCAATTACACTTAAAAAGCCGCCACTGCAACAAGTAAACCCCTCCAATTTCCCAGAGAACGCGTGCATGTTAAGTCTACAACTTAATCCCCATTTACACTTGCAGCGATAACTTTCATTAAAAAAAAAAAACAGACTTTTAAAAACCATTAAGAAATATTTATAATCCAAAACACTTATTTTTTAATCACATGCAATGCGCATTTTTACCGCATCCAAGCGCCCTCATAAATAATCAACAAAACTCTATTAGAGGCCCTAGGCTGCCGCCTATGGGGAACTCTTACCGAGAATCATACCAAAATATGTACGACAACAAAATTCCAACAAATTTTTAGCTATTACCAATATCAATATCAATACAAATAAAGGCGCACATTTATATTTATACAACTAAGTCCAAAACAAATGCCAACAGAGCATGGCACTAATCCTGTCATGTCAATCATGGTATTGGGCACGTTGCCTTGGTTCGTATATACGAGTTGTCAGCAGACGTTATGTCGTTGTTTAGATGAACTCCATAGTTGGGCTAATCAACTCTGCGATTTCAACTGTGACTAGCCGAATATGTGACTTCATTTTGACATATGAAATGTGTTTCATGTTGTTATTGTAGGCGTTGTCGTTGTTGTACAACATACACAGGAAAACCAAATATTGATAAGGCTGATAACGATCGACAAAGCGTACTCTATATGGTATGTAAAGGCATTGTGGCCTAGCCTGTTTAGTGGCCATTTTTAATGGCTTATCAATGTAACCCCATAGAGAGTCTAACCATATATATCTAATATGTAACTTCAATTAAAAGAGTATTTCGGTTTATTTGGTTTTTTGGGGCCAGACATTTGGGCTACATGTCAAGTCACAATGGATTCAACGAGGGTTGGCTTTTGTTATGTCAATGATTTTTTTTGTTTTTCCAAATTTCAAAGTAATTTATCTCAACAGGATCGCGATGATGACCAGAAACCATCAAAGTCTTTGAATTGGGCTATACCTGGACAAAAATTTTACTCAATACTAATTGCAAACTTTGCTATCAAAAAAAATATATGGGAATCACAAATATGGATTTTTCTGATTTGACGCCCAATGGCAGGATCTTTTCCAAACATCAAAAAAAAATGGAAACTCAACTTTTTTAGATGCTTCACATTTTTCTCCTTTTTTTCCTTCAAAATAGATATCAAGCATATCGATGAATTAGTTTTTCTTCAATAATGCGTCAAAATTTTCAATAGCCTGCGATATTTTCGGATTAATCCGAATGCCTCTGGGATAAAATTCGTTCAAAATAGCTATCTGACATTTCGATGAATTGCTTGTACTTTAAAAATCCGTCGGTCAACAATTTTTATGATTAATTTCCAAGACTGTAAGATATTTTCGAATTAACTTTTCTCTTTAAAATAGATATCAAGCATATTGATGAATTACTTGTTCTTCAATAATGCGTCGGTAAATAGCTTTTTATCATAAATTTTCAATAGCCTGCGATATTTTCGGATTTACTCCGAATGCCTCTGGGATAAAATTCGTTCAAAGTATAGTAGTTATCTAACATTTCGATGCGTCGGTCAATAATTTATATGATTGATTTCCAAGACTCTAAAATAGATATCAAGCATATCTATGAATAACTTGTTCTTCAATAATGCGTCGGTGATTAGCTTTTAATGATAAATTTTCAATAGTCTGCGATATTTTCGGATTTACTCCGAATGCTTCTGGGATAAAATTCGTTCAAAATATAGTAGTTTATCTAGCATTTCGATGAATTGTTTGTGTTTTAAAAATCCATGGGTCAACAATTTGTATGGTCAATTTCCAACAGTCTAAGATATTTTCAAATTAACTCCCAATGTTTATCGATGAATCGCTTGTGCTTGGAAAATTTGTCAGTCTACGAATATTTATTTGCTGCAATTCGGTAAAAGGAGAAATCTAACAAATCGATGAACTGTTTGTTCTATGTTATGTTCTCTATTTCCATAACATTAAAGCCAGCCCTCGTAAAAATCTATGCTATAGTTATTTGGTTTTTTTTTTTTTTTAAGGTTTTTGTTTATGCGTCGCATATAAATTTTGTGCATATTGACATTTTAAGTCCTCAATGTGTCAAGTGGCATTAAATTTGATGAAACCAACTAATGCCAGTGTCCAAAATGCATTACCAACATAATCAGAGTTGTGCCAGACATCTTTAGATAGTTTTGCTGTGATTTTCATTTAAAATCTTTTTATATCTTTCCAACAGAAGGTATTATTATATTTCTAACGATCTGAAAGAGATCGACGAATATTTATTGTTTCAAATTTCTTTTGCTTTGGATATTTGGCACACTGTGACAATGCTGTTATGTTGAAATTAGTTTGAAAAGGATTTCTGGCACAGTCTTAAATTAAGCCCGTTCTTATTGTAGTGTGTACTTATCAATACGCGGAAATACCTTTCTCTAATTATAGTTAAAGGTAATTCACAAAATTTTGTTCAAATCATGCCTTTTGCCTTTTGCCTTTCTCTTTCACACTTTAATGTGCGATTGGCATTTTTAATAATGATTGCAAAGATTTGACCATAAATGTCGCTATTTAGCTTTTATTGGAAGTAATACTAATTTTTATTGGTTTATGGCTATATTGTTTTAATCAATATGTCCCGAACGCGCTTATCAGCCAAAATGTTGCTTACGGGCGATAAACAGGCAGTACCGTCCGTACGTCAGACTTTCAGTCCGTGGCACTTGATATCGTTGAAAATTATTAGAGCCCATGGGTTCTCCAGTTTCAGACACAGCCCCCAAAAAGTGTATTAGGTGCTGACGGGCGCGTTGGCGCGTTTTATTTGACAAAGGTTGCCTTTACTAATCTAATCGCAAAAAAAAAAAAAAAAAAAAAAATAGCTGCCACAGCCATTGAAACAAAAGTACAAGCAACAACAACAACAACGGGCAATTGAAATAGAGAATTTTTTGTATTTTTTTATTGCCACACCTATTGACGACATGACAAAGTGTGTCTCGTTTTAATGAGCTGTCGGCCCAGTGTGCAGAGCTTTGATATAATAATGAAATGCAGCGGAAAAATAATAAAAAAAAACAATGGCAACAGTGGGGGTGGTACCAAAAGATGGGCTGCCTGAATCTGCTTTTCCAAAAAAAAAAGGCTTTGGCGTACAGAGCTTTGATATAATAATGAAATGCAGCGGAAAAAAAAGAATAATTGCAACAGAGGGGGTCATACCCAAAGATGGGCTGCCTGAATATGCTTTCCCAAAAAAAAACAGTTTTGGTGTACAGATAAGTTTTAAGGATATAGGATATACTTAAAAAGCCGCCTCTAAGCCATGGGTATGGAAAAAGAAAAGTGTAACGTCGGATTCTCGCATGCAAAGATCTGATCCAAAGACAAAGTCGGAAGCGCTTTTTCATTTAATTGTGACGATATATGAACAGTTCGGCATTGGGTTTACCAATAAGTTTTGGGGCATATGCAACCTTAGGAAAAACTCAACCAGCCATTTTCAACTGTCTCTAGTTCTTGGACAGGGTATAAAACAGGGAAATTGGGTTCCTCATAAACTTAAAGCAAAAAACGTAGATCGTAGGATATTGGCATCAAAGAGATGAACTACGACAATGCAAAACATAGAATATTTTGGGGGTTAGCCTGGCAAGCATCAACTTCAATGGCTAAACAAGAACAATTGATTCAATTGAGCCGAGCATTGAAGGACAAGCAAACGCCCACAATATGCACAAAATATATGACAAAGTTTCAGCAAGACAACAACCGGTCAAAAGTTCCATAAGTCTTTACTAAACATTGCTCAGTTCGAGTAGCACTTGCTTTGGTTGATGAATCATGGCCAAAACGAGCAGTGCTTTCATTGCCATAAATTGCGTCGGTCTATTGGATTGCTTAAAAAAAGAGGATTGGCTCTATGGGCAAAAGTTGTAGCTAAGTATGGACATTGATAACCATAATTTGTGCCAATTTTTTCCGAATAAAAGCTTCACAATAAAGCTTGTTGTATTGATACATCGATATTGGCAGGAAGAAGATTGTTATGAAAGTCATTACGTTAGTCGACTCATATGAGTCTACATACCTACGTGCCTCTAGCTCTATTGTTCTTTGAGATCTAGGTGTTCAAACGTACGCAAGTGCATTGCTCAATCGCGAGATAGAAACTCTGACAAATCCATAATACCCTTGACGCTATCAATAACTCGGGCATAAAAAATTTGGCTAAAAAATAATTATATTAGTCAGCTTCAACATGCTGCAATTGTACAACATACCATATATGTTATATGGCATATACAATGCATTCAAGTTGTTGATATTTATATTAATATAATAAATAAACTAAACTTAAGTTGACTTGTTGGCGGCTTTGAGCAGCTGGATTAAACAACAGCAAGCACAGAGCCTGCCAATAAACGTTAATTGCATGCCAACAGATTTTATGGGCTTAATGGATATCGACGACGATGACGACGACGACGTCGTCGATATCGATGCCGCACCGTTGCCGTCAACTTTAACGCTGGGGGTCATAAATCGTAAGCCCCTCCGCACGTGTGTATGCATAGGTGTGTATGTGTTAGTCTCTGTCTCTGTTTTTTTTGTGTGAACATTTTGGTTTGTTGATTTTGATTGAAAGAGTTAAAAATCCGAAAGGAAAGTAACGCTGCTATGCTCTAAAGATCCTCTTAAGCCTCCAAAATCCGGAATGTTTTACAGGCGATAGGTTCACGAAAATCTTCAAAATTGATAGAAACTTCCTTTGACTAATGATTGGTTTGCTTACTAAACATAGTGGAGTCAAGGGATACCTAGTCAATGCTTCGAACGCTAAATCGATGAGAAATATTCGCAAGACAAACTTACTGGTTAAAGCATGCAAGTTAAAAGGAGGATAATAGAACCTGGATGCTCGTTGTAACCCTACTTTAACCATTCCAGACGAATTTATCTGTTTGGGAAATTTAACTAATGGGGAGATTTTAGTATAGAAGGAGAATACCCCCATGCTGAGATGTTGCCTACGATCTTGTAGTTAAAATTTTTACTACAGTTTATACTAATTAAGGTTGGGAGACTAATCTGAATACCCCTAAAATCAAATTGTTGGGCCATCTGCGGTGATTTTCTGATCTCACAAATCAAAAAAAATTTGAAACTAATATTTTTTAGAATTCCAGTAAAATTCATAAACTAATAAGTAAAATCTCCAGTTGAGTTTTTACTAGCCCAGTTCAAGTGCAGCGTTCAACTTTTGAGACTGTTGCACATCTCCTAAATTATTGGGCCTAAGACGGAAAAATTATGTAATCTTGGAAATTGTCGAACTACTTAAAAGTCACTCAATTCATTAAGTAAAAAAAATGTCAATATCCACATTTATACTAAAAGAACTAAGTAAAGGGTCATCAATTTTGAGGTTTTTTTTCAATAGAGTTTTTTTGATAAATGTGTTTTTTATTCAGTTTTCATTGACATTTCATCATGGAAAGACTTACACCCGAACAACGTTTACAAATCGTACAATTATATTACGAAAATTCGCATTCTGTAAAGAATGTTTTTCGCGATGGATAAGCCAGCTACGATTGAAGCATTACGAACATAAGAACGCGTCATCGAAAATTGGAAACTCCGCTTGGACGAGCTACGGCGCAGTTGCGGCCAACATTTGAAAGGCATTATCTTTAAAAAGTGTCTGGCAAGAATGGTTCTTTCTATTGATAATACAGGTTTTCCGATTAAAGGGGTCTACGCAGTTCGAAAAATTAAGCGCGGAATGACAAAACTTCATATAAAAAAATAAATCCCATTTGGGATATCCCATTTGGGACTTTTTTTTATATGAAGTTTTGTCATCGAACTGCGTATAGGCCTTAATTTGAAATTTTTTGTGTTTTTTTGCATTTAAAAAAAAACCTCAAAATTGATGACCCTTTATTATATTTGGGAGTATACCACAGTCATTCAACGAAAAGCTTCTTAACAGGCCGATGAAGTTATATTTCTGATAATCGGAAAAATACTGTCAAACTTCTTAAATCATTCAAAATTCGAAAGAATGCAGAAGTAAAGAAAACTGAATAAGAGGATCTGGTCATACTCCTTGAACAAGCTAATATACTCTAAACAGACCTAACAAAATAAAAAATAAGCAGCCCAACAGCGACAAAAAAGCCGCAGTTGTCAAAATACATTAAAAACCAAAAATAAAATAAAAGAATTTAAGATGCAGTGGCTGCCTGCCGCCTATTAGAAGCCTTAACTGGGGCATGGACATGGCACCTGAACGCTAATTGCTGTGAGAGTGGCCCAAACAACTCCAGCTTCTATTTGCATCTTTCATTAGAATCCAACTGATTGATTGTTTTTTTTTTATAGTTAAATTGATTTACGGCCAGAAATTAGTCAACAACATAGTCAATAACAAAAAATGTTTGGTTGCTGCTGTGCGTTGAGCATAAATCAGAGAGGCGTGCCACCAACGCCTTGATTCTTCAAGTTATTTTTTTTTTTTTTGGATGGGGCTATCGTAAAATAAAGTATAAACATTTGATTTTTATGAAGCTAATGGAATAGTTGAATTTCTCTGCAAACTGCTTAGTTATAAAATGCCAAAAGCGTATACCAAATAAAGCGCGAACAGCACGAGCTGAGTAAAAGATTTTGAATACAATGCTTGTGCCTTATTGCTGAGGCGGATACTGGAAAAACCCCAAATAAAATGAGTGCCATATACGAAGGCCGAGAGACAGCCTTAAAATTGACGTAAATTAAACATAAAGGCATCTAACTAACATTTATATAAAACTGTGTTTATACTAACTCTTCATTTACTTGAAAAAAAGGTGTTGTAATCTCAAGAGATTAGCACAAAATTTTTTGACTTTTTGCTAGTAAGCAAGCTAATGCAAACGCAGCTTAAGAGAACATTGTGTTTAAAGTGGCTTAGCAACTTACCGGGCTGTGGCTGTGCTGGATAGGATGGCTTCTTCATCCATTCAAAATATTGCGGCTTTGAGGGTGATGTGCGATTGTTGTTGTTTGCCGTCACGCTGTTATTGTTATTATTATGAGTGCTTGGACTGTTGTTATTGCCAGCAGCAGCGCTCAAGTGATGCGCCAAATGATGCGGCGAGGAGGCAGAAGCTGGTGCACCCGGACTGGATATTTCACTGCCCGACACGGTTATGGGCGGTGAGGGTAAACCCTCGGCAATATGTTGTTGCTGTGCCTGTGCAACCTGAGCCGCATCAGCGCCAATGCTGCCGTTTGTCTCATTAAGCTGTGTATTGCCAGACGTAGGTCCACCCAAGGCTGTGGAGCTGCTGCTGCCGGAACTGCTGGCAGAGCTGCTGGAGCCGGCGCTGGGCAAGACACCATTAACATGCGCATGATGTTGCTGCATTAATTGTTGCGCCGAGGTGGGCACATTATGTGCAAAATTATCAGCAGCCGCTGAACTAGAGGCAGGTGAATGCCAATCGCCAGCGCTAGCCGCAGCCGAGTGGAACATACTATGGGGATTATAGTACATTTGATGTGCAGCAGCAGCATGATGCGCATGCTGCGAGTCCACTTCGCTTAAAAACTGATGATTAGGCGGCGTATGATAGTTGGTTGTCCAATTCCAAGGCTGGCCGGCGGCAGATGCGGCATAGGCCAAATTGGCGGCACTATGTTTTTGTGTATATGGAGCATGTATGGTATTGTAATAATGTGAAACCATTTTGGAGCTGCGCGGTTTTGAGGTTAGGCACGTATTAGGCAAAAATTTGAATGCAGTTTTGTTTTAGAGCTTTGTATGTTGCTCTAAATTTAAGCGTTTGTTAAATAGTTTTTGTTTAAGCACTTGTTTTGTGTTTAATTGCACATTTTCAAAGTATTTATTTAATTTTTGCTTTGCCGGTATGCGTCAATTTTGCAGATTTCCTTTTGCTCTGCTGTTTGCACTTTTAAACGCACTATCACACCCACACACAGCTAGGCTTAGTTTTTGTGCTAATTCACAATAATTGCCTCAAGTGCAACCTTGGATTTAATTATCGATTGTTTTGATTGCACAATCGCAATCGTAATTAGTTTATTATTGTTATATTTAATATTTGACTGTTATATATTTTTTAAAGCGCACACTCGCGTACGTGTTTTTATTTGAATTCACTGGCTCTGTTTGTTTATTTTATTTTTTTCAACTGCCGTTGCGTTAACGTATGTTACCGTACGCAGTTCAGTTTGTAACTGAAACCAAATCGCGCCGCACTGATAAAAAACCCAAAAACCCACAAACAACGTTGGCCGCGAACGCTGCTGGCGCAACAAACGCGTCGTCCCACTCGTACACACATGTTGCGGCATAAGACGGCATTTTTTAACCCCCGTCTATGCTCACTTCCGTCGAGAAGCGGTTTGAAATTCAAGATGGCTTATGTTTAGTTGCTCGTGCTCACTCCAAGCTGTTGCCGTTTCATATGCACTAACGTACATGCGCACCGTCATGGCTGACAGGTAGCTCCGCCTCTTGGGCCTGGCGTTTGTGCCTCTCGAGGCGTGCAGGTAAGGGTTAGTTGCTTACCTTTTGAGGCTTGTAATTAGCGGCCGGACGACTGGTCCGGCCAGAAGCGTTAGAGCCAACATAACTTGGTCAGCTTGTTGTACCCCTTTTACTTTATGGCAGCTTCGATTTATAATTGTTATTGCCACAAATATAATTCTGCGCCCAATTTAGTTTTTTTTTTTCTTCCCTGTGCGTGTGTGGATTATGCAATTAGTGGCTATAAAAACCATGTTTGTAATGCTATAAGACGAGATTTTTTATTTATACTACATTTTATTGTATGTACAGACATTTGTTGAACCATGGCAAAGTGCTTAAGCGCACAGATTTGAGAGTTTTATAGGCACAATTGTGTCAAGTTTCTCGATTTGGATTGTTTGTCAAGCAATTGACATTTATATGAGCCTTTAATATAGCGTCAATTGTGCTATAATTATAAAAATTAATTGCTGAATGAATTTTGAATTTAGTTTATGCGTAGAAAACAATTTTAAGATGTTTGTTTTTAAAAGACCTTGAAAACATTGTATGTTCATATACATAAATGTAGTTCGTCAAAACCATAGAAGGAAGTCCTGTGCTTTATTATAGGTACAAGAAAGCGATCTCTATGTCAATATACATATATAGTTCGTCAAGCCTGTTAAAGGAACTCCAGTGCTTTATCATAAGAATCAGAAACCGTTCTCTAAGTCAATAGGTGAACAAATTTCAAACAGAGATCTCGAATTAGACAAGATCCGCTCAAAAATGTGTTGGCAATCCAGCTTATATTCAAAATTATTTTACTTAGAATTTTATTTGCTCTCATAAGTAATATCTAAAAATTCTTGAATGGAGTTTAAGGTCGTCCTTTGGGCTGAATTTTAGGATAATTGTCTGGATACAAAGCCGAATTAATATAATAATTAATTTTTAAGGTTTCTTTAAAAATATTTAAGTTACCTTCTTTTTTCATTACGAAATTAGCATCTTTTTGGACTGACCATAAAAACCCATATACGTTTATGGTAGGACGTGCCTCCAAACGCCAACCTTTTTTACTTTGGAAAACCCAAAGTGCTACTGGGCCCTCTACCTGTAACCTCCAACTACCGCACAGTCTACTGCTTAGCTATCTCTCTTTAATGGCCGTATTGAAAACCTTTCTTCCTTGCAGCTCTTTCATTTATGAACATTGTGGCTGATTCTTTTATATGTTAATCTGCTTAACTATGTTATTTAATGTGGTAACCGTCACCAGCGCATATGCGCCCATAGGTGTCACGGATTATGCTTCTCTCAAGCACACTAAGAGCAACTGCTTCAAACTGCGTCTTTTTTTCCCAGTAAAATAAGGAGAATAAGCGCTTCTTTAAATGCAAGGAGCTATTGCTCAGTTGTTTCCTAAGAACAAAGCAGCATTACTTGGATTCAATGAATGATCTATATACCTATATCCTATGATTGTGTTGTCCCTAAAACATAAAAACTATGGATTTGAAAATATTCGAATACTCTCTTTATTTAAAGAAAATATATACTTCTTCTTGCTCTTATTTACCACAAGATCCACAGATTCTCTTTTAATATCGCATTATTCCACAACCCACTCTTCAACGAAGTCAAGATTACATAAGATGAAATATCGCAAGATATTAAAAGTCAGAGAGGTTTCCCCTAATGCTACTTTGTCAGTGATTTCGTTGGAATTCGTGTGTCTTTTCCACAATTCGGCTTGGTGGAAATATCTGGTGTACTTGCTACGTCTAAAGCCCCATTTATGAAAGTCCGATCAACGCTGTCGAAAGTTACTCTGCTCCCGTCTCAATCTTTGTCATATCAAAAACATAAGTGGATTTTTAACGTCCATATAAGTTCTTTATCAAACGAAAACACAACCTGTCAACACAGGGATCTGAAATAAACTCCAAAAACCCCATAAAATTTTTTTCGATTTTGGTTTTCAACGATATTTATGGAGTCACTGAATCTGAAGTCCAAAAACTCCTAGCATGTCAGAGTCTGAGATAACCTATAAAATAACTCGTTTCATGGGGCTTTTTGAGGTTATGTCAGAGTTATGTCATGCTGGGGTTTTTTGAATCTCGGCTTCAGTTTCTTCTTATGTTCTGTTACTACTAGTGGAGCATAGGGCCATATGGTTTCCCTCCTCACCACGTCAAGGTGACAATCCCCGAGAGATTCGGATTAAGCAAACCCAAAAACGTATGGTAAATATGGTCTGATCTCCAAGTCCGCAAATCCATTTTTTTTTTTTGCGTGGCTATGATGCTATAACATAAGCTTAAAAAAAAGAACCCCGTTTTTGGGATCGCTCAAGGAATTATGTTTTGCTGACTATTTTTGAGGGTATGTCCGCACTCTCGGGTTTTGGGGATTTTTAAACCTCGGATTCAGCGACTTAAAATTCATAGGCGTAACCCTGTCCCGTATAAAGTTAAAACCACTAATTTTTTGTGGGCAATGAATTGTTCTTGTAATTAATGTTAATAAAATTAGAAATATCTTTACATTTTGAATAAGTCTTAGAGTTATTTCCGACTTTGTATTGTATTCAATAGATTTGTCTCTATATGATTTTAATTAAATTTTATAGTAAGATGTTCCAAAAGCACTTGAAACACAATTAAGTTATACCAGGTGCGGATCCAGGATTTGGTCTTATGGGGGGTGCTTCACTTCGAAGTGTATATATATAAAAGCTCGCAAAAGACTGTCAACTTTTGGGCGTAGTCTGGACCCGATACACCCCCGTGGATCCGCCTCTGAGTTATACTAATAAAGCCCACTAAAATTTTCTGGGACATTCCCTTAAAAATTACTTACTATTATTGGAATTTCCTTTCAAGTCAAAAAAGTAACGGTCAACTCTTCAATAGAACTTTTCACTTTTCCACAAAATCCAGCCAAACTCACGCCGATTGAGTAATCCGCGTTAAAAATTCTAAGAAATTCGATTGGTCCCATACCTTTGTTAAAAAGCATATTCATTGATCGTCGAAGCTGAAGACTGCACCATAAAACACCGTCGCTTCTACAACAATAATTATACAGTGAGCGCAAATAATTAGAAAAGTATTCAAATATAACAATGCCAGAAATTCATACGCACAACCAAACCAAATCGAACCAAGACGCGTCAGTTGGTTGATCTGTTGTCCTCAAGGGCAGTTAAAATTCACTAATTACAGACACAAATCTTAAACTGGTTCGGACAAGCCGTCGCACCCGCGGCCATAACAAAAACCCCCTTAATACCCAAAACAAAACATTGTAAAGCAATTGAAAGGACAAAAGTTTTATGATCTTATGAGCCCATGACCTAGAGCGGCGCAGATCGCGAGCTCTATAAAAACATTTACCTAAAAGGGACACGAGCAGGCAGGCGATCATAAAGTTCGCACTACAGTTATGGAACATAATTTTGTTTTTTTTTTGCCAAATCCTCAAAACTTCTGAGAAATTTGATGCGTGGGTTGTGCACGGGTAGTTGCTTTTTTTTTTGTGAATATGTTACGTGTCATGTAAGAGGGCATAATGTTACCTGGAAGTCATTAGAGGCGCAACAGCAGCGATAGAGTTAAGGTATCTTTAGATTATTTCAAGAAAATTCGTTTGTTAATATACGAAAATTGAGACTTGCAAGCTCTACCATTTTTCCATTTTTATAAGGAGGCTTAAGAGTTTATTTAAAAACCTTATAATCTTATATTCAGTAATACATAGTGCTTAAGAAAAAGTTAAAAAATGAAAAAAACAAACTTAAAAACAAGGATTTTAATTTTTTTATTCCTAAATTTTTTAAATAAAAAAAATCATAATTTTTTATGAAAATTTAGAAATAAATCTTATTTTTTAACCTAAAAATTTAAAATATAAAATAATATTTAAAAATCACAAATAACTTGTTTTTAATTTTAATTATTTATTATTATAAAATTATGATGCATAAATAAAAATGATTATAAATATTATTAAATAAAAAAGATTGCTCAATTTCAATTTTAAAATTTGAATTTAAACATCTTTTCAACCAAGGTGCGTAGGAATCGGCACATTTATGTGAGGTAGATCAAATATTAAAAATTGTGGAATAACTTTTATTTCAATTTATAAAAAATTAAAATCTTCTGGGTTCCCAGCCACCAGGGCATAGATGGAAATGAAATAGCTGACGGGCTTGCAAAGGAAGGAGCCGGATCGAGACAACCGTCACTTGAGGATATGAAGATTCCTCTAAGGACGGTTAACCACAAATCAGAAGAGGACGCTGCAGTCAGATCTGACAGAAGGTGGCTCAACACAATGAACTGCAGGACGGCAGTTCAGTTGCACAATGTGCAAGAAAAAAAACAGCAAACTAGCCCAGTATATTCTGGAACTCCCAAGAAGAGATTGCAGACTTATGGTGGGCATACTCACTGGTCATTGCCGGACAGCAACTCATGCTAAGAAGCTAGGCATTACCAACAACGATGAATGCAGGAAGTGCAGGGAGACAGATGTCAAAGAGACTCTGGAGCACCTTATTTGCCACTGCCCTGCCCTATGTACTTCGAGACTCAAATATCTAGGAAAACCCTGGCTTATCTCACTGGAAGAGGCAGCCGACGGGGCACCTCAAAAGCTTCTGGCGTTCGCAGACTTGCAGACTAACGTGCATCGTACACCAGCCGCACCTTCCGGTACCACTAACGACTATCTAGTCTATGTGTGACTCTCCCAGGGGACAACCGGTACAACCTATACCTATAAAATAAATTTAATGTGTATTTTTTGGCAAAAAGTAAAAGGTTAATCTTGAATTTTGTGGAATATATTAAAAATATAAATTTATTATTTTTAATCCTTTCAAAAACCTTATATATTGCGGCTTCTATTTTCATCTAAAACACACTTTTCACTTTTCTTCAACCCCATAACTCTTAATTGCGATACCTGCTTAAAACATTTTCAATCCAGAGATGTCATTATACCTACTTAACGCTGTTAGTCATCCTCACAACAAAAGTGAAAGTATTTTAGCTTTTTACCATTTTTTAAATCTTTGACATTTAAAATAATAATTTCCTTGACTGACTATTTTGTTAGTCACCCCTGGGCGGAGTATGAGGATCTCTATTAATAACAGTTCCAATAGAACAGGGACCTACAGTTTATAGCCGAATCCAAACGGCGTTGTCTTGAATCAATAGAGATTTTGATATTTAGATTTAGAAAAAAAAAATTTTCCACCAAAAATGTAATTCTCCTTAAACATTTGTACTGCATTTTTTAATTTATTAATTATAAAAGATGGCGTACGTTAAAGTCGGGCGCGGACGACTTTGGGATATCCTGTACTACTAATTGCAATTAAGTCCGATGTATTGCTTGAGCACTCTAAAAGACAATTGATTGCCAAATTTGGATACGACATCTTCACAAACAAACGAAACACAACGAATTTTAAGCAAAAAAGTTTTTTGACTGATCTGCTCTATGGGAGCTATATGATATAGTCAACCGATTTCGATAAAATTTGGTACAGTGTTTGGGAACTATAAAACACTTCTGAGTGCCAAATTTGGTAACGATAACTTCATAAACAGACGAAGCAAAACGAATTTCGTGCAAAAACTGTTTTTTTGACCGATCTGCCGTGTGGGAGCTATATGATATAGTCAACCGATTTCGATCAAATTTGGTACAGTGTTGAAAATCTCTAATAAAATTTCCGAATGGAAAATTTGGTTACGATATCTTTATAAACAAACGAATTATTCATCTAAAACTTTTGCTTTTTTTTCGAGGTCCTCTGAAACACCCCTATGGGAGCTATATAATGTAATCCCGATATCAAAAAAATAAAATAAACTTTTCTCCTATGGATTAATAAGGGATCTTATCTGAAAGTTTGGTTGCTTTAGCTCTTACCATCTCTGAGATCTAGGCGTTCATACGGACAGACGGACATGGGTATAGCGTCTTCTCTAGTCACTCTGATCATACTTTAGGTAACTTTGGGGGTCTCCGACGTCTCCTTCTGTACGTTACATACATTTTCGGCTTGCACAAACACAATATACCCTTTGTACCATACGGTACAGGGTATAAAAACTTTCGACTGACAAATTTGTTACGACATCTTCGTAAACAAACGAATTTCCCATCTACAATTTTTTTTTTATTCGACTGATTTCTGTTTGTTTGTTAAAAAATATCGTAGCCAAATTTGCCGAATAAAATATCTCTTGGAGGTCTTAGCAATATGTCGGACTTAATTGCAATGTGGTGGTACAGGGTATCCCAAAGTCGTCTGCGCCAGACTTTAACGTACGCCATCTTTTTTTTTGAGGTCCGCTGAAACAGTCCTATGGGAGTAAAATATTATAATAAAAATAAAATAAACTTTTCTACTATGGAATAGCGATCTAATCGGAAGTGTGGTAGGCGTACATACGGACGGACAGACAGACATTGGTATATCGCATTTTCTAGTCACCCTGATCATACTTTAGGTAACTTTGGGGGGTCTCAGACGTCTCCTTCTGTATGTTACATACATTTTCGGCTTGAACAAGCTTATTATGTATACCCTTTAAGCCAAAGGGGAACAGGGTATTATCATGGGGACCAACTGACCTTTTTTTAATATCGACAGCCAAAGCCATATCTATTTGGAAGCACTTACATATGTGGGAAATCTTACCTTACCCGCTGTACTCATCAGACCTTGGCCCTTTCGATTGTGGTTTGTCTGAGTTGCGCTTTAAATAATAAGAGCATACCGGCAATTGGATCTATTCTTGGATAGCCTCAAAATATATAGAGTTGTTGCGACATAGCAAAAATAGAGAAAAAGTAGTGGCTAGTAGTGCTGGAGAAAACATCGATGTTATATCGATGCATCGATGTATCGAAGTTTAAAATTTCTATATATCGATGTTGGCCAACAGAGATGTTTCTCCAGCACTACTAAACACCCATTTGATGAGTGCAGAATTGTTTTAGAAACATCTCTGTTGGCCAACATCGATGTATAGATATTTTAAACTTCGATATATCGATATTTCATCGATGTTTTCTTCAGCACTAGTGGCTAGTATTGGGCAATACTTTGAATAAAACGTTCTTTCAAAATAGGCAATAACTTATTTGTACACATTAAGACAAGTTTGAGAAGCACAACACCATTCTTTCTGCCCTTACTTATTTGGTATCAGGTGCCTAAAGCCGCTCAAAAGACTTACAAACATTTTTTATCATGTTCGTAAATTTTTGCTTTAACCAATAAAACAAAAACTCCAAATGGATTAAGTGGTGCTCCACCCAGATCACTCAACGAAACATGCCTAATCAAAACCATAAATGTCAATTTTGAAAATGCAACACGTGACTCATTTTGGAATATATTCCCTAAATATGAACATTATCAAACTATAAAAAATACAAACTCAAAATTAAAAATTCAATTATGTTAATAAATTCATAAAAAAAGGAAGAGCGTCAGCCATCATAAAACAGTCTCCAAAACAAAAAAAAATTAAGGCAGCAATTAGTTCGAGAGCTGAATAAATGACGACTGGGCTACAAAAAGTAACTTGTACATATGTGCAATCTTATATACTTTGTATATAAACAGAAATGCTTTATGTGCTTGGGGATTGGCCAGTTGAGTTTTGTCGCGCGGCATCGGTTCATTTAATGTTAAAGAGTTTTATAGCACTCCAAATCCCTTGGCGTCGCCAACGTTTTAACCATCAAGTGCATTTTTAGTCGTTGGCTTTTATGGATGCCGCGCATTAGCGATAAAATATCTTTGTTAATGAAACAACTTAAAATGTTCATTTATGACATGGCCAAAAAGTAATATTCAAGCTTAACAATGTTTTTCAGTATATATCAGTTAAAGAAAATTTTTAGAAATTATTGTTTACGGAATTTCATTTTTCAAAAAAGTTGATTTTTAAAAGCAAACATTTTTTTATATCATAATAATAGTATTTACAAATCCGGAACAGACCAATTTGTTTCAAGTAAGATTTTTTGTTTTATAAAATACTAGGGGGCTCGCGGTTTACTTCTTTTTATGTGATTTTTCTGATATTTTATGCGTTACTCTGTTAACCAGTGCGGAGACGAAACCAACAATCAATAGATCATCAAAATCGGCCCATCCGTTCTTGAGTTATAAATGGTGTAACTAACATAACTCTTAACTCTCTTTTAAATATATAGATAAGGTTAATGGAATTTTTCAAGATTTCCCGATATTGGATAATCTGTTGAATTTATTTAATAAAAAAATACAAGAAAATATGTAGAATTATTCTTTGTAAAATCTCGAGGTACTCTTTCATTTGTTTTAAAATTTTAGTATTAACTTTTTTTAAACACTTTAATTTTTTGTATATTTATGAAATGTAAAGAAAATCAAATTTTTTGAAATTTTCAGATTGGCATTCCAATTTTAGAATCAATTCAATTTTTTTTTAACAAATCCGTGATCGTTTGTTTCGTCTATTCATTAAAAAATATAAGATTATGTCTTTCTATGACGTTAAAAAAATATGTAGAAACTTTTTAAAAACTTTAGAGTTGCTCTAGTTTTTGTTTCCATATTAATATTATTCTTAGTTTTTATTTAAAGATACATTTTTTACAATTATGATATGTAAAGTAAATTGATTTATCAAGATTTCCAGATTGGCATTCCACATTCAGAAACAATTTTGGTTAATAGGAGGAGTTAAAGGAACATATATATATATACTCCAGATCATGACTAAATTAAATTTTTTTACTTTAACAATTTCAAAAATATTAATATTTATCATTCCGAAATGTTTATTTTTAAAGGAAGTTTTTAAAGACGCTCGAGTTACTCTCTCACATTTTACCAAATTTTCTTTTTTAAAACAATTTGGAATATTCGATTTCAAACCAATCTGCTTCTTTTAATTAACAAATTCTTGTTATTAGTTAGTATTTATCAAAAAATATTGCAACAGTGTTAAAATATGAAGAAAATATTAAAAAAACGAGCTTTTATACAACAATATATATTGTTTATGGTTTCTTTTTCAGCGTTTTTTTTTGTATTAATAAATATATGTAAATTAAAACTTTATAACAAGTACCAATTCAAAATTTTTGTAATGGAATAATAAAATATACTATTGTTTTTTTAATGTAATTATATTTTGAAGAAACTTTTTAAAAACTTTCGAATTTCTTTCATTTGTTTCCAAATTTTGTTATTAGTTTTGTTTTAATGTCACTCATAAAAGAAACATAAAAATTCCTTGAAAAGATTTTACTTTCAACATTTTTTAACAATTAATTAACTTTTTTTGAAATCATAAGCTATTTGCCAAAATATTATATCTATACACTGTATATATTGAAGGAAATTACTTTACTTTAAAATTATTAAAAAATTTAATTATTATTTTTATTATTAAGAACATTTTTAAAAAACTATACAATTTGTTTCCAAATATTGTATTAATAAATATATGTAAATTAGAACTTTATAATAAGTACCAATTACAAATTTTTTAATTTAACCAATTTGGGATAACATTTTGAAGAAACTTTTAAGCTTCTTTGTAAAGAATTTCCTTTTAAAATTATACAAACCATTTTTTTTAAATTTTCCAGTTTCGCAATAAGAAAGTTATATACCAATATTTTAAAAAATAACAATACTGTCTTCATTATTTTTGATATGTACTTAGTAAATTTTTTTTAGAAAAAACTGCCATTTGAGTTAAATAAACTTTCTTTTTGGAAAATAACTTCCTAATTGACAGTTTGTAATTTTACATTAAAATAAAATAAACCAATTGTAAGTTTTTCGAAAAATTGAATTTATTGCTTCGTATTAGTTGTAAAAAACTAGTTTAAAACTCAATTTTATAGTCAAAATATTAGCCGATCTTTTCAAATTTAAATTACAGTAAAAGTTTATAGTAAAAGTAAATAATTTGCCAGTTTCGTATTTAACTTCTTTGTTAAATGTTTAAAAAATAATTCAAAAATCCATAGTTCGTTATAATAAAAAATAAAATTGATAAATTAACAAATGGTAATAGCTTGAAACACACTTTAAAATACAACTTAAATACAAATTTAATACATATACAAAGGAATTACTTTTTTTTGTGCCACAAAAACAATGTGCACAGCAAAGTCATATAATAACAAAAGCATCAATGTTTATTAGTATATAAAAGAGAACCATAGGAAATTATATCAAAAAGCTAAGATATTGTATAAAAAAGCAAACTGACTAACAAATTTTAATAAAAAGCAAATGCAATAGCAGACCTCGTTACTTAATATCAGTTTTAAAAATTAGTATACAAAGCGTATAGTTTATATCATAGAATGTACATTCTAATAAGTTTTTGTATGTACTATATAAAGGAGGGCGCGTATCAAAAATAGTTCCACTAAGCTTTAAAGTTACAACAACAAAACACACAGCATAAGTCTAGGCACTTAGAGGTCTATATGTCTATTTAAATATGTACACAAAAGTACTTAGTACTCAGAACTTACTACGCGAACCCCTCCACTTCGTTTCGTATCATCTCACGCGTCATAAGCTGTCCATTATTCATCCGTGTTCGCGAACGACTGCGACTCAATTGTGCGCGTCGTTCCGCTCCAGCGGGCCTTTGACGGCGTCCTTGTCGATTACGTTGACCAAAAGCGGAGCCTGTGTGTAACGCCTCTAGCAGACTGTCCATCACACCCTCTTGCGTTTGTGCCGCATCCATGTCTACCAAGGCCAGCTTGCGCTGTTGTCTCTCTAGCTGCTCACGCACAGATTGCTCACGAGCCTCTTGCATGCGTTGTTTCTTTTCCAGCTCTTCGCGTGCGCGAACATTGTCTTGATGCGCGGATAAAAAGGCATCTTTAAAGGTCTTGATGTCAGCGAAGAATTCCTCCATAGTGTATTTGTTGGGATCAAAAGAGTAGTATTCGCCGAGATCCTTGTATAGCTTTTCCATTTGCACCTGCATTTTGCCTAAAAATAAGAAAAGTTTTAGTTACAAACTTTAGGAGTTAGGATTTTCAATACCTACCCAGCACATCAACCTGTTGCCTACAATCTACAGCAAACTGTCCCATTACTTCAATAAACTTATCATCATCACATTGTGGCACCTTGTTGTTTTGTAAGTCCGTTTCCAGATTTTTAACTGCCGAGTTCATTTGGCGCATGGCCTTTTGTATAGCGTCCATATTAACTCTTGAGGCTTTGTCCACCTGCGACAAATCGTCATAGAAAGTAAGTGCATCTGGGAATTTCTTCTCCACCAAATCGGCTAAATAATGTAATAACGTGTGCTTGTTATCCGCATCCTTGGTATTTGTTAGCTTAGTTAGATACGAAATTTCAAAACCAAAGGCAGCTTCATTTTTCGAGCCTGAGTTCATATAGTTGCCAAGTAGTAAGATAAGTTCTAATATTTTAGAGAACTTTTTACTCTTTCGCACTTCCTCGCAGGCTGCTGTGCCCGCAACAATATCCGGCTTGATATCCTGTACCATGTCCGCGTAGGTTAATTTGAAATTGAGGTTATGCAGGCGCGGCGAAAGTCGTTTGATTTCACCTGGTAAAAATAAACATTTTCATTAATTTAATTGCACCAGCAATTGTAAGCGCATTCCCTACTTACCAATGGTAGCAGCAAACTGTTCAATAGGCGGCAGTGGTTCTCCCTTTGTCTTGATTTCCTGAAGCTTCTTAAGCTGTTCTGGTGGTGGCAAATACTGTATTAGCTGTTGCAGCGTGTTGGAGGATAAAATTTGCGTATCACAGCGCAGCAAGCAAATTTTTATTTGCTCATAAGATAAATGCTTCAATGTGCCACCTAACAGTATAGAAAGATTCTGCGCTGACTTGGAGTCTAGCACTCTTAAATCTATGCTCTTCTTGCCCAACGTAGTGGGCTTGTCCACAGCATCTTTTTGTTCCTTCTTTACCGGCTTGGAGCTAAATTTGGCAGCCAATTCTTGAAGAAAATCATCAGAGGCCAGCTTATCCTCCTGGCATTTAACCCAAAAGGCATTTTCCGACATTTTTTGTGGCACAATAGCCTTCCAGTTGGCGCGCTTCATGGGATTTTTGGGGTCCCACTTTTTCTTGGGCTTAAGACCATGCGGCAACACAGGTGCCATAGCCATCATCATGGGTGGCGGCGGCGGTCCACCAGGGCGTATCATGCCAGGCATTGGCGGTGGTGGCGGTCCACCACCCATGCCTGGAGGAGGTGGTGGTGGTGGAGGTCCACCGCCCATCATTCCCGGAGGAGGTGGTGGCGGTGGTGGTGCTCCCATACCCATGCCAGGCATGGGAGGAGGCGGCGGTGGAGGTGGTCCTGCTCCTCCAGGCGGTGGTGGTGCCAAGGGTATATTTATCTTGGGCAACTTGTTAGGCGAAGGTGCCGCAACACCACTTGCCTCCATTATTTTTACTTTCTCCTCTAAGTGGGCTACCTTTGCCTCCGCCTCCTGCCTGGCACTTTCCAGCTGTTCTATCTTTTTCTCATACCCCTCCAAACGCTTCGATTCTTTGGCCTTTGCTTTTCCCACAATATCGTCCAACAGCGGCGTGGTATCTATATTAAAGTTTCGATTTTCAAAGTTCGGATCGCAGTAGCCCTTATGAAACACAATTTGCGATATGCACTCTTCAATTAGCTGATAATAAGCCGGTCGAAAATAAAAATCATCGCGTATGTACAGCAAATGCTGCAATATGGATAAAAAGTAAGGCTCCGAAGTAGTATCCATTGTCAAATTTTTTAGCACCTCAAAGCAATCGGAGGCATCGTCCATATTAAAGGTGACATTATCAAAACGCTGCACAAACTCTTCAAAGTCATCTTCGCGTATTTCATTGAAGATCTTGAAATGCTCCTGCAGCGCATCATTACTACTAGTTGTAACAATCTCATTAAACTCCTCTAGTCTGTCGTACAGGCCCATGCGCATAATCTCGCAGCGCAAATGCAGGCGAAAATTTAAATCCGTAGGTGTATTAGTAAGCGTATTTATAAAAATCAAGCTGTGACAGGCCAATTCCCGTTTGGGATCATGCTTGGCCGGCACAAACAAGGCATCTACAATTGGCTTAAAACGCTCGCTGCTCTTATAATTGGTTGCTGCCATGGTAGTTATGGCGCGCAGCACCTTTTCATAGCCATTGCGCTCATAAACAATACAAAAGGAGGCCAGTAGCTTTAAAGCCTCACACATGGTCTGCGGCTTGCGCGTATCCAGAGATTGGGCAAGCAGTAGAACCACGCTATGCTGTTCCGGCGTAAGCACCACATTCAGACCCCATGTATTGTTCATGATTGCTTTTAAGCAGCGTATTGCTTCAAATTCTATGCGATCATAACTTCGATCCTTTTTGGCCCGCGTCAATAGTTTCTCAATTTGTCCAATGCCCGCTTCGCCGAACTCTTTGATCCATGAAATGGGATTACTGGTGAGTGCAACTCGTAAACTCTCCACACATTGAAAGACTTTGTGTTCGCTGTGCTCGCCATTTTGCAAGTACTCAATATAGTCCTGTGGTTTCTCAAAGCGTGAGTTGGCGCGATGCTCCAATGAATTTTTGCCTATTGGGGAGAAAAATTAAGATATTTAGTAAATATATTTAGTAGAAGTATGTTACACAGACCAACAAGGTATAGTTGTTGGAAAGCTACGGGTCATTTCCGAAGTAATTTGCTGCGTAGAATCCGAATTCGGAGACAGAAAGATCACTTTTATTTAAATTGCAAAATTTATTATATTTTAAAAAAATCTAGCAAATATATATCATATACTTTAAGTATTCATATGACAAGCTATTTTTAAAATTTGTTTTACGTAGGATAGATATAGGGGATGTGGGATAATTTCGTAGGTATTGAAAGATGCTTAAAATGCAGCAAGCTTCATATGATTATGCTTATATACGGAAAAGCATTTCCTCGAATTAAATTTTTTAGTAATATGTACTTATATACATATTGAGATGAATTTTCAAAATCATGTCAGTCTAAAACATATTTCAAATATCAGTTAAACTCCTAATCATTGTAAAGCGATAACGCCATAAAGCATGTTAAAACTTTTAAAAGCAAGCGAAATAAATCTATTTAAATTCTAAGCAACTAAGTAATATCATTGTTTTTAAATTGTGAAATGAAATTCAGGAACAAGTCTTTATAAAATATTCATAAGAAGTGTTTTTCGACTCTACGCGGATTTTTAAATTTGTCAAGTCTTTCCATTTTCTTATAAACGTTGGGATTCCAATTTGTCAGGGTCTACTGTAGTAACTCGTTCCAAATAATTATCGCAAGTTATACGTAAAAATTAGTACGACTCTCTGCATGGGTACAAAATGTTTTGGTATCTAATGCGTATGTTGGTCGTCTTATCAGAGAGCATGTACTATGTACAACCCATAAGTACATACTATGTATGCATGATATGCAAAATATATAACAACTTGTAACGAACAAATTTGAATACTTATTTTGACCTTGACTTTTATCAACAGTGTTTGTGAGTCGTTTAAAATAAAAACCCTGACAAAACAAATAAAAACTGCATATAAGAAAACATTGAAAAAAAATAATATTAAAAATTACGTCAAGTAAAAGAGCCTTGTTCTTATGGTTGTTGTTATTGTTGCTGCCGCTCACGCTTATCAGAGGTGTGGTCAAGGAGGCTTTGGGGCAACAATTCTGCCCCCATGAGTCAATGAAAATTATAATGTAAGGTACACAGAATTGTACGTTCTATAGTTTTTTGAAACATTTTGAATATTTTTAAGGAACAAGAATTTTTGCTTGAATATCTAGGCACTCGGCATGGTACTTTTAAAATTTTTCATAACATGTGAAAAATAAACATTTCTACTATAACCTTGGAGTTAATAACTCTTATTCTGTGGAGTTTATGTTTATTTGCATATTACAAGGTACTGTATACTTTGGCGATCATTGGAGGTGTCATTACATAAATAATAAGCTTAACTTTTTCAATAATAGGATTGATTTGATAGCACAAAACGTGATCACCCTTAGTTTTGATCAAAGGGTAGATCATTTCTGAATTTAAAATTAGAAAAAAAAAGTTGGTAGAATAAGTAAATGAAATTCAAAGTTTTATCTTTCGTGGAAAAAAATTTTTTTTGAATATCTTTATTCGCTTACGAGATATGGCTTGGTAAAGAAAAGTCTACCTAAATATTCAGTTATCAGCAACTCGATAAATAACACAGACCAACATGGTTTAGTTGTTGGAAAGCTATAGGTCATTTCCGAAGTAATTTGCCACGTAGAATCCGAATCACGTCAGGATTTTTAGATATTTGAGTTTATTTACCCGAAAAACGGCGTTTTTTTCCTACTTTTGAGGTTATGTACAGGGTGCAAAAAATTTGTTTGGTCTGTCACTCCAGTTACGTACATCATTTAGCACCACCCCTCTCACCCTTTAATTTAAAAGTTCAAGCGATCATTTACGATTTTTTTTTTTGCAAAGTTGTGGCTATTCAAAGTTACAAAGTATATCCCTTCGACGGTTTTAATAATTACTTAATATTGGCTAGTATCCCTATGACATATGTAAAAATGATCGAAATCAAAGAGATAGACTTAAAGGGGCCGCTTCACTATTTTTTGGAAATTGCAGGCTAGTATTTATTGCCTTTCATATTTGCCTGAATATAGATTAAGCGTATAATTTGGATGGGAATGCACAAAAGCCCTTTTGGAATGTACTGACAGAATTATCTTAAAAAAAACAGGATTACAGCAAAATGGCCATAGAACATTGGCTGTCACATCAGCTATACGGCCGAGAAGCATGCCCAATTTCCTCGCACCAAAACTTAAGCAAAATCCGTTGATATCACATCTGAGGCAGTCATTTAGTCACAAGAAATAGTTTCCAAAAAAACATTTTAGCATAACTTAAGTACCCCTCTCAACGCATAAAGTCATCTACGCCACTGACGCGCACGCATTGTATAACAAGTGCATAAAACACAATAAACGACAACAAACGCACAGATTACATATGCAAGAGAGTGATCAGACAAAAGAAGAGAGAACAGAGAGTGTAAGAGAGGAAGGCAGTGAATGAGTAAGAGCGTCTCGAGCAAGGCAAACTGCATAGATCATTGTCGTTATTGATGTTTATTGGCATCAGTCAAGTTATCTTCTAAGTGAATTTTTTTTTTACTTATTATTAAATATTATAGCCATATGCGCAAAAACAAATGACAAAATCAGTTATAAATAAACACGCCAAATGAGTAATGCGAAATGTCAAACTCATATTTAATATAGAGTATTAAAGTACATACAGAGCATTAAAGGGTAATAAACTTTTGAATCTTGGGTGGTTGGGTTGTTGTTCTTGGTGTGGTTGTTTTTTTGGAGCTGTAACAAAAACAAGAGCAACTGCGCAACAGGTTGCAAAATGAAAAAAATGTGGCATTCATTGTAGCAGAACCATTTGGGGCGCATACATAAATGAATTGCAAGCCCAAACAAACAATGAATAGCAACAAAAAACCGAAAGCTGTTCATTAACACGCTTGGTGTTTGCTTGACTGCCAAACTGACCGATAATTAATAAGGCAAGTGGTCCGGCTACAGTCGGAACAAGTCGACCATAATATACACCATACTCTTAGCTAGCCAATGCAACTCTTAATTGCCAAAATATTCATCTGATTTTGATGGGGTTTTGAAAAAAGCTTGAAAATTACACAGGCCTGCAAAATCCGGGGTCATGTCAGTTGTTGCGAAGCTAGGGGTCATTTCCGAAGTAATTTGCTGCGTAGAATCCGAGTCCGGGGTCAGAATTGTGAGATATTTGAGATTATGTACCCGAAAACTGTGTTTTTATACCCTGTACCTATAGGTACAAAGGGTATACTAGATTTGTGCAATGTATGTAACGGCAAGAAGGAGGCGTGGCAGACCCCAAGTCCTTTATACCAAAATGCTTATCATAACCTCGGGTAGCGATTGAGCCATGTCCGTCTGTCCGTCCGTCTGTATGAACACCTAGATCTCGGAGACTATAAAAGCTAGAGATACGAAACTTTACCAGCTGATGAGCATATTTCCTCAGAAGATCAAGTTTGTTGAATCATGTTAATATCTTTCCCCGTTCCCCCGTAGCAGAGTTTCGCGGTTTTTAGCTAAACCGTTTAATATTTTAATCTAAAACTTAACAGAGCGATGCGTTGTGGTTACATGCATCTGTGTGTCAAAAATAAACAAAATCTGACAATTACAACAAAAGTTATAGTCTAAAATGGGAAATGACCCTTAGCTTCCCAACAACTAAACAATTTAAGCCTGTGTTATCTTTAAATCGTATGTGTCAAGTTTTTTTTAAGGTTATCATCCATTTTAGGGGACCAGGAAGGTATTCTTAAAAATAAAAAGCTTGGAGTGAGTTTGAAATTTTGTCAATATAAACCGTTTTTGACGAAGGTAGTTTTTGTGTATCTTCTTGGCGAAAGGAATTCGTGTTTTAATATTTTTGCAGTACCCAACCGGAGCATAAATTTAAGCCCATTGAGTGATAATAAAAGATAGGTTCATACGTGTTTCGAGATTGTAACTTCAAAAATTCCATTTGAAGAAAGCTGGTAGCCAAATTATGAATTGTAACCCTTAAACGAATTGTAAAAAAAAGTTCGAGAAGATTACTTGCAAAAGGTGATCATTAACCGCAAAATTCTATTGCAGAAAAGAGTGTTCAGTATATAACTAGTACAATGCTTTGAAGAACAAGCGCAGAGAACACCTTCTGAGACAAATTTTATACTCGTAGTAGTTCTGGTTTACGTGCCAAAAGTTGTTTCAAGTACGTTCGCACAAAGACAGACATGACCTAGTCGATATCTTTTTTTCGTGCCAATAGGGATCTAGGTGTTTTTTTTACCTTAGTTAATGTACCCCTTAGCCGTTGGGGTATAGGGTATAATCAAAGAAACCATTACGTGCGCATTTGCTTAAAACGAATGTATCGGGAGGGGCTGGTCAGGGTGTCGTTTTAGCTATTGTGCAAACTAAGCAATGTTTAATTTTGTTATTATTTTGTATATAATGGCATGTCATTTGTATATGGCACAGGGCAGTTAATTAAATGTAGAGGTATTTGCAATTGTTTTTGATACGATTTGGAATGTTTATTATAAGGTAAGCTAACTCAACACGAATTGTTTGAATCTATGGTATAAGCTTTTGTAGTGCTATTATTTGTTTATTTTATATCAAATGGAATTTTCAAGGTTATCGTGAACTATAACTACACTACTGAAATTGACGAAGGAATATGACTTGGAACTTAATTCCAGACATTTCGTTTCAGAAATCCCATGCATTTTTCTGCACATTTTAAATCCTCGATACTAGAGGTGCGAGAAGTATTAAAAGAATTACAGTTTTACTTAGTAGAGATGGGATACTATCGATGGCACTATCGATAGTATCGATAGTTTAATTTTAAAGACACTATCGATGGTTTTGTTCGATATATCGATAGTATACTTTTGTATGTAAAAAGCTTTTTTGACAAATCAACGGACAGAAAATTGGCAACATGTCAAAAATAATACAAAAACAATGGTAACACGTCGAACCTTTTTAACCATCCGACGCTTTTAGAGTCACCAAATACGATGGGGACCATAAAAAATTATTTAAGTAAGTAAAATTTTTATACAAATTCTTATTGATTGTCACAGACGTAAACGACTTTGGCTTCCGAAATTTCGAATTTCATAAAATTCGTGTTGCAAAAAACAGAAAAAAAGATCTATAAAAATTAGGTATCAGCAGTATTTGACATTCCACATTATTTGGACAGTATAAGAATCTTCCCCACTTGCTCTATAGTAAATACATATTAAAAGAATGTGCCCTTGTTTGTGTGTCATATTTCACTTTGTTCGATAGTACTATCGATAGTATCGATAGTTTCAACTATCGAAGTCTAAACTATCGAGTGGCGGCACTATCGATAGTATCCCACCTCTATTACTTAGGTCTATATTCTTAACAAGTTCTTCCAAGAAAAATAAATAGGTTTCTGAAGGCGTTGATATCAGCAATATACATAACTGCGTCCTTCAGCTATACATACATATTTTTCAGCTGTACATATTTGTTCTTCGAAATTATCTTGTCTATAGTGATATAGCAGTGCCAGTGAGCTTATACAGTTTATATTGGCTTTACGAATCAAGTATTAGTTCCTAACTTTTTAGCTCAATGAACAGCGATTAGTTTCAAAAAGAAATTCTGAGAATAGTCGTGTTCTTACAAAGTCTCACTATGAATATAAAAAGTCGTACAGGCAAGAGAAGTACGCAGGGTGACGAAGTATTGAAGCTATGATTTCAGCTCGATTCCCTTGTGGTTTTTTTGTCACACAATACTAACTACGTCAAGAAAATCGAGAAAAATTTTGTCTCGTGAAAAACATAAAAGAAAATTAAAAATTTTTTTTTGTATTTTTCTTTTGGATCAAGATTTTATGTTCACTTTCCTTTGGCTATAAAACGATAATACACTTAAGATAATTATTCATACTATTTTCTAGTTAAAAAGATTATTTATCTAAAGGCCCATACGCAGTTCGAAAATTTTCGCACGGAATGACAAAACTTCATATAAAAAAATCCCAAATGGGATATCCCAAATTTTTCGAACTGCGTATGGGCCTTAACTCTGTAAATTTCAATGGCAAGCAAATTGTTAACCTAACTTTGACAACAAGTTTGTATATAGGGTCCACTTATGTTCTATACTTTGAACTAGTGCTGGAGAAAACATCGATGTTATACGGAATTGGAACATCGATAATTTAAACTGCACATCGATATGAATCATGTTGCTCCACACTACTTTGAACAGCAAACCTATCGTTTACTCGTAATTCTTTAAAAGTTTCAGCTATTTTTATTGGAAGTTTAAAATTTTCATTAAAAAGCCATTCGCAAATCAGAAACTACTAGAAATAATTAAACCAAGCAAATTTCATTCAACCCCAAAACAAAATCAATATCACATATGTATCTCTAGGCTTTTTATACCCTGTACCTATAGGTACAAAGGGTATACTAGATTTGTGAATGTATAACGGCAAACAGCCCCAATCCTTTATACCAAAATCTTTTCAAGGAAAAGATTTCCGTCTGCCTCTTATGAACACCTAGACAAATGACCTAAACCCCCAATTTTTAATTCATTCCTCTAATAATAAGTATCCACATCCAAATTTTATCAATAGGCACCCCCCCCCCCCCCCAATCGATTTACCGTGTTTTCTCCCACACCCTTGAAAACAAACACCCCATATACTTAAAAACCTTACGTAAATTCGATTTTCATAAAACGGTTAAAATCGAAACAGTAAAATATCATTTTACACAAAAACAATTGAAAGCTTAGAAAAAATTTTTTTTGGGAAAAAGGGGGGGGTTTTTTTTTTTTGGGGGGCCCCCCCTCTTTTTTTTTTTTTTTTTTTATCTACACTCATGAATCTAAATAAAACAATATTACATAAATGTTATACAGTAGAGCTTTCCTTTAACGAACTCCTCCATAACGAACTTTTTACATACTATAATGAATTATTTTCAATTAAACTGCTTTAAGATCTCCTTGTAACAAATTTTTTTATGAGAAATTTTATATTTAACAAATTAGAAGGCGAATTCACTACAGGGAAATTCGACTATATTATTATTTTTGCTTGCATCAAAAACAATTGATTATGTACTCTAAAAAAGTAAACTGTAGTCCCGATATAGCTAGGATAAGATTTTCTGATATCTAAGCACCTAAATAGATATGACATTAAGTTGAATTCTAGGCCATAACAGTTCGAAGGTTTGTCTTGACAATTAACACATTCGCAAACATTTAACTATGTAGTTAGATAATGAAAGAAACCTAGAAAGTAAATGCTTTTGTACATAAGAGGGCTTGAAAGCACTACGCGTAAGCAGCTAAAATACCAAAGTGAATCATAAAAATTTCTAATTATAAAGCAAAAACTGCTTGAAACAATACGATTATAATTGAAATCTAATTAAGCTATAGATATAGGGTAAATAAACTTTAGTTGTTTATTAGCTTTTCCACTTATATACTACAACAAAACGATGAGCGCATCAACGCATTTTCTTTTCGCAAAAATCACAGTTAAACGCACCTACCGCTCTTCCCGTGCGCTCTTACAACTTGCTTTTAATCTTATCGCAATGGAATGCAATATAAACACAAAAAACCCAACGACAAATTGACATGACAAACCCAAACAAGGTACAATAATCGATGGCATACTATGCACGTAGCTTACCTTTGTAATGCATATATATCATTTTTTGACGCTCCACCATGGACTTGGCTAGCAAGGGTTCGCGTTTATCCTTGGGTATGTTCATATCCTCTATGATTTCCAAGAACTTTTCGTTAACCTCCGCCTCGCTAAGCTCGCGTATTTGGCGTTCCAAATCTTCGCTGCCAAATACCGCATCGCTGTCTGTTGATGTGGGACGGCCGCTGTGGGGCAGGGAATTGCTGTTATAGCTGCTGCCCTTAGATTTGGGTCGTCCAAACCAACTTTCCAGTATGCCGCCGCCAACGGACTTGGATTTCTCATGCCGGGAAGTCATGCTGTAAGATAAAATATAACAAAAGGTTTAGATGAGCTTATATTTTGGGTTTGTCTTAACACACCGCAGCTTATAGTAACGCATTTTGTGAGCTCTTAAACTAAACTGTGCGCGGCGTGGCTTTGTTTGGACTTTGGCAATTTCCTTTTAATGTCTTTATGTGCAGCACATGCGCATTTTATATTCTAGTTTTACAATTCCAATGATGCAAACAGCTGTCTATTGTTTACGTTTAAAAATTTAAATTGTAAGCGCAAGAAATGCGTGTGCAGTTCTTGAGTTCTGTAAAGCAACTGATCCATGGTTGCTGCGGAATCCATCAATTGCTTTATGATTAAAGTTTATTTATAAATAGCAAACGTTTTTCTAATGAAACCGCATAATCAATTAAATATACTAATAACTCGCTAACGTTAACACACCCGCAACTTTTTGGTTCCAATCTGATGTTGCCCCAAGCGTAAAAACTGTTCATTTAAACGCCAAACAAAGCGCGCGAACCAAAAAAAAAAAAAAAAAATGTAAACTAAACAAAATTAGATAAATACATAATAAGCTAGTACTATGTACTAGCTTGCGTGATTATTTGCTTAAAACTGAAGCGATAATTACAAGCAGACTCGACATCCCTAGTAGGAAATGAATACATGATTGAGAGCTGCGCACTACAGATAAAAAAGATGATCGCATACAATGTGTGAATCATGGCCAAAAAAACAAATGCAATAAGCAAAAATGTAAAGTGGCTACGTTATCGATTGGTCTGGATGATGATGAAGGCATCTATTAGACAACAATTTATGCCGTTTAGAAGCTGCATAATGAATCATTTAATGTTACCAGAAGATGAGAAGTAGGAGTGCTTGAGATATTCAACAGCGTCGAAATCTGGCTAACAACAGGTTTTGGCTTATTTGTTTTTTTTGTTTTTGTTTTTATAGGTCTCCTCTGGCATGGGGCATGCTAAAAAGCAACAACTTTTAAAGCGAGAACGCTGAGAGAGATTTTTTAATTGGGCTTGTTGCGTAAGGCAAATCATTTACAGTAAGTTCCAATTAATGATGTGTTTACATTTGTGGTTCTAGTTTTTAAAATGTGTTTATGAGTATTTAACGTAGAGCTAAAAAGTTTAATGAACCTTACATTTATGAAACTACCATGTTTGGTTTAAATCTTAGATATTGCAACTTTGATGAAAGTCAATAGAGGATAGAGTCCATACACAGCCTGAAGGCCTACGTTGCTCTTGCTACAAACCTTTTATAACTTAGAACTAACTTCTACTTTATAATTATATAATAGATTCGATACAAATGAATTTTTTTTTTTTTGCTCTGCGCTGTTTGTTTTGGAAGCCAAATAATATGCCTTTGAATTCCTATTTGCAAATCGTAGTGCTTTATGGTACAGTATAATTTTCCTATAGCGAATACACACAGAACTCCTTTATAGATAAACTTTTAAGAGCAAGGACACTGAAAACATTCGTAATGTGGGAAGAGCAATTCGGTCTAATGAAATTCGACTGTACTGTTTTTTACGCGGTATGTTCATCTGTTCTCTCGTAACTTCTAAACCACTTTGCATAATTTGACAAACGAGGTATCGTTGGATGCGTCTTGATAGTCCGTTGGTCATAGACTTTATAACGTCATACTAAATTGAATTTTAACATTAAGTAGTTAGTAGTAGGCCTTTAAAAGGACCGTTGTGATGCCACTTGGGATAATCTCTCTACTCCCCTGGATCCTCTCTGAACCAACCTGTCGATTTAATAAACGAATTAATCCTATTTATCCTGATTCCTGCGAATTCAGTAACGTTTCCAATAAGTTCGGAACCCAATGTGTTCAGTCTTCTCCTGTATAGGAGATGCTCCACTGTTTCCTCCTCCTCCTCCACTTCCTGACAACTTCTGCAGTAGTCAAAATGAGGCACCCCCAATATGTTAGCGTGCCTACCAATAAGGCAGTGTCCAGTAAGAACCCCTAACGTTGCTCTTACGTCCTGTCTGCTGAGTTTTAAAAGTTGCTTGGTTCTATTTAAGCTCCATTGTGGCCAGGTTTTCCTGCTAGTTAGACAGGTTCCAGTTTGAACCCATCTGTGATTCGCATCATTAGTGTTATTTCTATCGATTAATAGTTTGCACGTTGCTAGCGGCATAGGTACCATCGCCTTGTTAGACTGAAGTGATAACGTTGTACCTCGCCTAGCTAACTCATCTGCCCTGCAATTGCCCACGATATCTCGATGCCCGGGTACCCAGAGCAGATTAATGGTAAAGAATTTTGAAACATCTAGTAGAAGCTCGTTACATTCCATCACTGTTTTGGATGTGAGCCTTTCTGATTGTAATGCTTTTAGAGCGGCCTGACTGTCAGAACATAAATGAATCTCTCTGTCGGATAATACGTTAAGTTGGTGAACAACAAAAATTTCGTATAATTTTTACAATTTTTTGCTTGTTGTTAGTTTATTGCAATAAAATCATAAAAAATTTACCTAATTAATTAATGTCAATTGTGTAAATGCACTAGTTACGTGAAAAGGCTGTTTTGGCAATAGGCCTCTCGGACGATAGCAATACAGCACCTAGATTTAAACGCAATCATGTCTTAGACCAACCATATTCCAATTGAGCACTTAAAAAAGCAATATTTATTACTCAATGGAGTTTAACTATTTCTTCTGTTAAATTCTAATTTCCAAAATATTTACTTACTGTCTAAGGGTTAGATTGTAAATAAATATTAGTTAGTAAGAAGCTTAAAGCTAGCCATTTAAATTTACAGAGCTAGAATGAATCTTCAACTGAATCATAGTATGGTATAGTATGAATAATTATTTTAAGTGTATTATTGTTTTATAGCCAAAGGAAAGTGAACACAAAACCCTGGTCCAAAGAAAAAAAAAAAAGTTGTATAAATTTACTTGAAACTCTTGTTATTCATTGATTTTTAGACTAAATTTTCTTGTTGCATGAGCTATTAGTTTATCGATCATGTCAATATTAGCTTTTAAATGTAAGTATTTTGTTGGATAGTAATGTGGCAGGTGTGATGCAAACACATTATACTCTTTGGCCTTGTGGCAAGAAGTCATAACTGGGCTGAATTTTTCAAAAGTAATGCAGCATGACCTAAAACTATGAAACGTTTCAACTTTTTTAGGGATTTTAAGCACTCTCTTTTTGGTTGAGAGTTTTTTTAATTTACACATTTATTTATTTTTTATGATTTTTTACAGTCTTCATAACATTTAGTGTCCAGCAATAATGTTTTTCATGTCATTATTGAATTAATAAAAATCGTTAAATAAATTAAAAGCAATTGTCGCAAAATGTTAACCAGTCATGCAAAAAATTTAAGAAATTTGTTTTATGACAGAGTGATGGCATACCAACGAAGTAATGGCGGATACTTAATATTAATATACTTTGTGCATCATATATAAATGAAACAATTTTTATTACTACTCATGTCATGTATTTGTCTCCAAAAATCGTATATTGACTAATTATTATTGGGCATTATAGTTAATGGAGCATTACGAAATGCGAATTCATTTTGTTGCCATTATTCTTAACCAATCAATCATCGTGTGTTCATAGCGATATTTACATAGCATCAGCGTAAGGAAATAATTTGATTTTTGCCACCGAAAAAAGTGTAAACCTAGCATGCCACCGTTATCTACCTTTAAGAGGTAAGGACTGCCATTGCCAGCATTTCGGTGTAGTCTGCTTTTTACTACAATTTTTTGCTACCTAAATTCTTGTAGTTATCGATAATCGTAAATAAATATTACGGGAACGACTATTAAAACTTTATGCATACCATGAAAAAAAAATGTTTCTTGAATTTTAAGTTGATTAAAAAGGCTCAGCATCGTTTAAAAAAAAAATACAAACAACAATTTGACAGTTGCCGATGAAAATAATGTAAACCTAGCATGGTATGCAACACAAGTGTAAGCTGCGCGCTCAAGTTGTTTTAAGAGAGAGAGTTTTGAACAAACAAAACATATATATATATGTTTTGTATATAAAAGCTAAGCTGACTTGTCAAAAATATATAAGTATATGCAAATGTATGATGATTGACAAGCACATTGCAAGCTTGTCATTGACTTTAGCCTTTTAACCAACTCTTATTTTAAGTACGCTGCCATCATAACAAACCATTGTGAATGATGTGTTATGGAGCTACATATGTTATTCTGAAAGTTATGCGAAAAAAAGAAAAGCGGCAACTAGTTTAAGAAAAAAAATAAATTTATTTCTTTTCATGTAGGCATGTGGAGAGGAAATGCTTTCAACAAGATTTCTTTTACTGAAGAATTTACCGCTGTTGCAGCAATATCTCTCTGCCTGCTTGCTTCACTGCCTGAATGGGCCATGTATGGGCAAAGGCAAGGCACTAACAACAGCCAGTAAAGCAGATTGTTTTTGTTTACATCGTCGGCAAACTACTCTATAAGGCAAATGCACTTTGTATGCGTGTGAATTGTGAGCGGCAAAATGAATGCTAAGTTTACACTTTTGTCACACTGTGTCAAAGTTTCAGCACATTTAAAAAAATATATAAGGGTTTTTATGTACAAAAATTATTTTTAAATAAGTTTGGTTTTTTGAAAACAAATCCACTCCGAACATATATGTATTTCCAGTATGTGGAAGCGTGGCCAAAGCGCAATATTGCTCATGGTGATTACCAAATGTATAAGTCAAAATAAAATTAAAAGTTTAACAATACAAAACTGAAAAATTCACTTTACATTAGAGTAAAAATATTTTTTAACAGGCTTTAACTGAAATTGTTAGCTTTTTAGATGTTGACGCAGGACAAAAGTGCCTTATTTGAACAATCGTGTTGGTCACAAACCTTTCTGGTACATTCTAAAACCGTGCCAACTACTGTCTTAGTGTTTCTGTGACACCAAATCAATACTTGTATTAACAATGAAAAACTTACGACTTTCACCCTGTACACTAGGTGTGGGATCTGGTCGCATCATGACAAAAATGCGTTACGGAAAGAGATGTGAAAATATGCGGGAGGTTTTCATGGAAATTCCAGTAAGAAATTTTGTCACAAAAATTGTAAGACACAAATTTTGAGAGCCGCGTGATAAATTTATAAGAACGTGCCTTTTCACTAAACGCTGGTAGTGAGGAGTTAAAATGTGCTGCTCCATAATAAAGTGTAAACTCTTTATTAGAAATAGATGCAGCAGTAATAGTTATAATAATAACAACAACAACAGCAGCAACACAGTGCCAATTGTAAACAAGCCAACAATTAGTTGCGCCTTAAAATTTCAAATTTAAACGGTTGGCCAAAAACAGAAAAGATGTCTTGTATGAATATATGTATGTAGTTTGTACGTGTATTGAAATTCCAAGAAGCGACGATCTCAAGCAAGAATTTAAAAAAGCGCCTGCGCTCACCTTCGTTTTAATATGTGTCTCTGCCGCAGTCGCTGCTCACTTTTGATTTTTTTGGAGGTTTACGTCATAAGACAAAAAATAATGGGTTGTCGTTTTCTGGCTATGCTTAAAACGCTCGGTTTGTTGTTGTTGTTTTGGTTGCTCTCTGCCTGCGTCGCGGTTGACTTTTGTTTGTTTTATACGGCGGCGTGCTGTTATCTCAATGACGCTGACGCCGACTGCGCTGTTCAGGCCTAAGCTATGCGCAGTTGTTGTTGTTTTTTACGAAGTTTTTTTTACTTCTTACTTGACTGCGCAGCTAGCTTACTTCCACGCACTGAAAACACTGCGTGGTTACAACTTGTTGAATTTTTAAAACAATTATTTTGTGTACAATACCTGCGCAACATGTATTTATTGCGTAAAACACGTAAATTGTTTAATTTTATTTCTCTTATTTGTTGGGTTGTTGCTGTCGATGCTGCTGCTTGTGGTGGCACCACTTGTTGCCGTCGCGTTGGCGCATTAAATGACGCATAAAATGTTATGTTAATGCAGTATGTTAATATGCGCACACTTATTAAAACACTTGGCACAAAATTGAACAATAAAACACGTAATATATTTGCGTTTTGTATTTGGCGTCGTACGCAAAACCGAAAAAAAATGCAAGCGTTCCCGCGACCAGTTCTTTTGCTGTTGCTTTTGAAAATGTTCAGCGAGTTTTGGCGTGTGAGAGAGCGAGAGCGAGCGCGTGCAAATGTCAAAAAAAAAAAAACATGTGAATGTTTTACAACACTTGCAGGGCATGCCAACTTTTATTTAAGTCCGGCACAGACAGATCAGCTGTGCTTTGTTTAAAAGTCAAGCTACGTTAAATAATTTGTTAACTTTTAATTTTTCTGAAAGAAAAACAATGCACAAAATGCAAAAGGATACCGAATCGCATGCACGTAAAGGCAATAGACCACCGGGTTTGCGCGGTAAGGAAATCGGCATGTACTTTAAAAACAAAAACAAGGAGCGCAAAAAGGATGAAACGACACCGAAAATAAACTTAGGTTGCAGTGTAAGTGTGGGGCCAGAAATACTAGCGCAAGTGCAGGCTTACATGGACAAGTTTGAAAATGCACCCGAGGAGAAAAAACTGGATGAAGCATGCTTGCAAAAATTTCAACACTTGCTAGCTGTGAACTTTGAGGACTTTCTGGCCGAAACCAAAAAGGATTACGAATCTGCCAAATTTGACAATCCTCAGCTAGATGAAATGCTTTATGAAAAGTATGTTACACGTTTGGATAACGAGCAACTACGTATACGCTATGAAGCACGCCTTAAACTACCAGCCATGTGCCGCGCGCAGGATATTCTGGCTGCCGTTGAAGAAAACCAGGTAGTTCTAATTGTGGGCAGCACAGGATGCGGCAAGACTACACAGGTACCACAGCTGCTGCTTGATGCAGCCATTGCCAAACGACGTGCATCTAGCTGTCGCATTATTTGCACGCAACCACGTCGCATATCTGCTATAAGCGTCGCCGAACGTGTAAGCTATGAGCGCGGCGAGAATATGGGCAGTTCGGTTGGTTATCAAATACGTTTGGAAAGCGTAAAGCCTAGAGATCGTGGTTCCATCACATACTGCACCAGCGGCGTGTTGCTGCAACACATGCAAACTGATCCGTTGCTACATGCTGTAAGCGTTGTTGTACTGGATGAGGTACATGAGCGTAGCGTGGAAACGGATATGCTTATGGGCTTGTTGAAAAAAATGCTGCCACATCGTCCCAATCTTAAGGTAATACTGATGAGCGCCACTGTGCAGGAGCAGGATTTCTGTGATTACTTTGACAATTGTCCCTTGTTTCGAATTGATGGCGTTATGTTTCCTGTGGCAATGCTGTATCTGGAAGATATTTTATCTATTACTGGCTATAAATTTCCAATTCGACGCCAGCGTCGTTCCAATCCCGATCGTGACATGAAGCATAAGGCTATGATCGAACCCTTTATAAAACGCGTGCGTGGAAATTACGATGATCGTGTGCTGGATCAACTACGCTTACCCGAATCAGAGGGTTGTGAGGATATAGACTTTATAGCCGAGCTTATATATTACATTTGCGAAAAGAACTCGGATGGTGCCATACTTGTGTTTATGCCGGGTTACGATACGATTTCCCGTTTGTACAAATTATTAACTGGCGCAAAAGGACGCAAGCATAACGATTTGCTAGTCTATCCACTGCACTCCATGTTGCTCTCAAAGGATCAGCAGTCTGTATTCCGTAAACCCCCTGAAGGCAAACGCAAGGTTATACTCTCA
The DNA here is from genome assembly GCA_018150985.1 of Chymomyza costata. Lineage (NCBI taxonomy): Eukaryota > Metazoa > Arthropoda > Insecta > Diptera > Drosophilidae > Chymomyza > Chymomyza costata. The sequence continues at coordinate 219,558 of JAECWU010000776.1, read as the reverse complement.
ACGAGTATTGCCGAAACCTCTGTCACCATTGATGATGTGGTCTTTGTAATTAATACAGGACGCACAAAATTTAGCAACTATGATATAGACAGCAACATAAAATCACTGGATGAGGACTGGATTACAAAAGCTAACGCACAGCAACGCAAGGGTCGCGCTGGACGTGTTCGTTCCGGCATTTGCTATAATCTTTATACAAAAGCACGAGAGCAGTGTATGATTGATATGCCTAAGCCAGAGATACTGCGCTCAAGCCTTGAGGCCTTAATACTTCGTCTTAAGATGATACATATTGATGATCCTTATGCATTTATGAGTACTTTATTAAGTTCGCCAAAAACAAAGGCCATCAGCAATGGAGTGGCTTTGCTCAAGCGGTAAGTATTCATAATTTTGATTAGTTTTACAATTGTAAAGTTTCCCCATTTGTGCTCATAGCATTGAAGCTTTAGATGAGAATGCCGTTTTAACGCCTTTGGGCATGCATCTGGCTAAGTTACCCATTGATCCGCAGCTAGGCAAAATGATGTTGATGTCTGCACTATTTCGATGCATTGATCCTATTACTTCGGTTGCAGCATTTCTCTCCAGCCGTAGCCCCTTTTATGTGCCTATTGGTCAGGAGAAGGAAGTAGACGAGATCAAACGAAAATTAGCCAACGATTCGCATAGCGATCATATAATGGTGCACAATATGATTTGCTCCAGCCGTGAAAATCCTGATGGCGATGAAACGCAGTATTACAATTGGTCTCTGTTGTCACAAATGGAGCGCATGAAGCAGCAGTATACCGAATTGCTCCATAATTTCAAGTGAGCTCAAACAACGATTTTTCATAGGAATATATATAAACATTGCATTATCGGTCTCTTGCAGATTTCTATCATCCAACTATTGCAAAGTGGGCACTTCCAATGCTAACTCAGATAAAATACCTTTACTGCGTGCTATCATTTGTGCTGGTTTATATCCCAATATTGCATTCCTTAAGTAAGCAGTAGCATAACAGGATTCTAAAATCCAGCAATATATTTCGATTTATTTTTTAGAAAATCACGCCAAATTAAAAACCGAGTGCGCGCTATACATTCTATGCACACTGATGATAGAAAAAGCGTCAACTTTCACCCGTCCAGCGTTAATAGCGGTATAGCTTCGTTCGAATCGAATTATTTTGTGTTCTTTGAACGTCAGAAATCCAGGGATCTGTATTTACTTGATTCTACAATGGTTTTTCCTATGGCTTTGATATTATTTGGTGATGACGTTGAAACTGGCCTTTTGGAGCGAAAGTCGTATATATCAGTAGCCAAGACTTACTAGTAAGTTTAAACTATATTATATAAAGACATTGTTTTAATGGCCATCAAACTTTTGAGCAGTTTTAAATGTAATCCTGAGACTGCGGCCGTGGTGCTAGATTTACGCAAGCATCTTAAGCGCTTGCTGTTGAAAAAGGCCCTTTATCCAGCGCCCATTAAGCAAAAAGGTGATGAAGAGCAGTTGATCAAGTGAGTTATTAAACTTAAACTTTAAAGAAAATATGTACGGAACTCCATTTTTCTTTTGCAGTGCCATAGAACTATTGCTATCAATGGATGAGTCGATGGACGACGACTACATTTCCTCCGATGAAATAGATGATATTTAAAGCAATTCGACATGGTTGTGCCTTGAATTGAAAATATTGTTTTGACAGTTACTGTACACAATAAATTTAATAGCCCCAAAGAACCAAAAAATTAAGTAATTAGATAAATTAATTATGGTTGGCTTTATTGTAAGTTATTTATTCAAAGCAATGTTAGCAAAAATAGTTTTCTATGCCGCGAAATAATTTAATTTATTAATAAAATACGTGTAATAAATAATGCATGCAAAATGATCATGCTGTAACAAAAATTAATCATCCTCCAGCAAAGCGAAGACATTTCGTGAACGCGATGGCGTGGCCTCACGTATGCCCGCAGCAATGTCATCATCATCGGCATTGGTTTCGTCATTGGAGCTGCTTAGCTCCGTGTCACTATCGGCGGCTGTTAAAAATAAAATAATATACTAAGACTAATTTTAAACTACAACTCAAACTTTGCACTTACTGTCCGAGCAGACCGAAGATGTATCCTCGTTGGTCTCACTGTCTGCTGCGTGAGGTGCATCTATTTGCTGATATTTTTTCACCTCAGCCACCTCCGGATGTTGTAGCCAACTGTCACGTTGCTGCTGAAAGCCGGGCGGATAGAATTGCAAAACCAGCTGCTGCTGACCAGCCAAACACATGCGCAATATATGATTAGCTGCACGATAATGATCCGGACGCGCTGCCTTGGCCGTAAGAAAACCACGCTTATAAGCCCAGGCATCTGCAATGGCCACGGCAGACCATTCATCATAGTCTTCTGGCAAATGCAATTTAAGCAGCTGCGGTAAATTCAAATGCTCGGCAAGAAATTTCAAGGACCTGTAGGGCACTTGCAGCTGCGATATGGGAAAGCTGCCCAACAGAACTTGCAGACGCTTTGGCGTTGACGAGGGAAAAACTAAACCGGGACTGTCGCACAGGCGCACTAGCTGTGTCAGGAATATTGTTTGGAAATGTTTTGTATGGCCAGGCGTGCGACTGACGCTGACTACTTTGCGACCCTTTAGCGCATTGATCAGCGAGGATTTGCCTACATTCGGAAAGCCCACGCAGCCAATGGTCAGTACGCCATTGTAATACTTAACATGCTTATGTGGCGTGGTATCTATGTGGCTGTTTATCTTTAGCTCACCCTCTATGCTTGTTTCTTCCTGACCATCGTCTAATATGTCCAATTGTTCGGTGCGCATATCTTCGCGTATTTTTTGCTCCCAGGCACTAAGATCCACCTCATTCTGCACATATCGCTGGCATTCCTTATAGATATTATAAACGCCCTCCATGCTGCGACGATGACTCTGAGCGCCTCGTTGTGTGCCCTTACGTACACGTGCTGGATAGGAGGCAAACAGTACTACAGGCAAATCGGGATAACGCTCTTTAAAATAATGACGCCAGGCAACGACAACTTCTGGTGCCACTAAGTCGACTTTGTTAAACACCACTATGGCATGTTTCTTTAACGTGTTGATTATGTAGTCATAGAGAGCTGGTGGAAACATAAGTGCCGCATAGCGCACATCTACTATAATCAGCAATATATCGGAAAATTCGAGTACGCGCCAGAGCTGGCGCCAAGTTTCCAGATTGAAGCTCAAACAAAGAAATCTCCTTTTTGTCATCAGCATGCTGCTTATGTAGCTCATCGACGTACTCCTGAAGCACAAATTTCAATAATATACGTGCGAAAATTGTAACAACCTGCACGACTCATGCATACCTTAAAGTAACGATTCTCGCTACGCTCCAACAAGTCCTTGCTTTGCTCGAAACTCCATTCTGGTCTCACAGGAAAAGTGCAGCCATCAAAATAGCGCGAATCAATCTCACGTTCCTGGGCTGTCAAAATCTCTAGTGGCTTAAAGCCCTCTAATTTCAATAGTTCCAATTCCTTCTTGCTTTCCTGATAAAACTGCAAGTTATAGCGATTGACATTCTTGTTGCGTGCACCGCCACTACGTCCAAAAGGCTGTTCCATAAGCTTGCGCGCCGTAGAGGTTTCCGGTACATCGCTGTCTTCATAAGATTCTTGAGTGCCTCGCATATACCTTGGCGGCACTGCCAACGAGATGTACAGGTGGCCGATTAGCCGGCATTGGTTATATTTGATTACATACCTTTGTTATTTCGCTTTTGCAAAAGCTGATCCTTCTTCTTTTTGCCACTAAAAGCCACTTTACGTCGTTGTTGAGGCATGTTTTACGAAAATTCAATAGTTTTTTTTTAAATTAAATTTTTATGACAATGTGTGCTGTGTGTCTCTTTTGCTGTTGTTCGCTTACTGCTCTTTACGCACATGCCGTTTAGAAAATTTTGCCGCCGCTTACGAACTAAGAGAACAGCGTTTGCAAATTATTGCAAATTAAACAACAACAAAAATAATTACTTTAAACAAAAACATTAATTAAAGTGTTGAGGCACAAATGAAATTAAAGCTGCAGCCAAGTTGGCAGGCCACGCTTGAAGATTATTGTGAATTAACATTGTCGTCAGCCACAATCAGCTGCGCTTTACAACAATGCGCGCAAGTGTGGGTGTGTGTGTTTATTGTAGCGGCCAAAGTCTCAAACAACAAAGATGCCGTTAAAAGGCGTTAAAGTTTTAGAACTCGCAGGTCTGGCGCCAGGACCTTTTTGTGGCAAAATTCTAACCGATTTTGGCGCTAGCGTAACGCGCATTGATAGGGTAAATTATGGCTAACAAAAAAACTACAGTGAATTAATTATGCTACCAAACAACAGGTTCTAGAAAATCCTCTGGAGGTGCTTAGTCAAGGCAAGAGTACACTGGCTATTGACCTTAAGACAGCCGCAGGTCAACAATTGATTCAACGTTTAGCGAACAAATATGATGTGCTCATTGAGCCCTTTCGACCTGGCGTCATGGAAAAGCTTAACCTAGGACCTGAAAAGCTTTGTGTCGAAAATCCGCGTTTGATCTATGCGCGCCTCACTGGCTTTGGCCAGCAAGGTTCACTAGCTAAACGTGCTGGTCATGATTTAAATTATGCTGCCATTTCAGGTGTGCTTTCTATGTTAGGCCGCTCGAAAGAAAAGCCTACAGCGCCCATAAATCTTTTGGCCGACTTTGCGGGCGGCGCTCTCATGTGTGCGCTGGGCATATGCTTGGCTTTGCTAGAACGCCATCGTTCCGGACGTGGACAGGTTATAGATGCTGCTATGGTAGATGGAGCTGCTTACGTGTCCAGCTGGCTTTACATGTCGCGTAATTTACACTCCTGGGGAGCACCGAAAGGTGAAAATTTGCTAGATGGCGGTGCCTATTACTATGATACATATGAAACAAAAGATGGCCGTTTTATGTCGGTGGCTGCCTTGGAGCCAAATTTTTTTGAGACGCTTAAAGAACGATTAAATCTGCCGGAAGAGCTGTCACAGCATGATCCACAAGATAGTGAGCTGGGTAAGCAATTGCTTACAAAAGTTTTTCTTACAAAAACTCAAGCAGAATGGTCAGAAATGTTTGAGGATATTGATGCCTGCGTCTTTCCGGTTGTCAACTGGGAAACGGTCATGTCGCACAAGCACAACGCAGAGCGGCAATTGTTTGAACGTGTCAATGACACCTGGGCGCCCAAACCAGCGCCACGTTTGAGTCGCACTCCTGGAAAGATACGTTCTGGAGAGGGAAACTCACAAGCCTTGTTGGAAGAACTGGGTTTAAGGGCGGAAGAGCTAAAGCAATTGATAGACGAAGGTGTATTAAGCTTGCCTCATGAGTTGGCCAAGCTGTAAAGTTGTACGAGGGCCACTTTTTATAATCTGACACTTGCATTGAAAAGTTTGATATTTTGTAGCATGAACAACGAAAAAATGTAGCCTAAAGGGGTATACGCAGTTCAAAAAAATTAAAAGCTTTATTTTGTTATTATTATCTCTAAACTTTGTTGGATGTCTTTTAAAGCTCGTTTTTGTCCAATTTTAAAAATGAAGTATGAAAATTTGGCAGCAATCGTAAATTTATCTGGAATTTTGGAAAAAAAAAAACCAAATCGCCACTACAAAATCTGGATATTTATACAAAAGCTGTATTTTACTTAAATAGTACATTCCTAATTTTTATCGTCTAAGTTTTGTCTTGAGGTTTTTAATTAAAAATTGTTCTATTATGCCAAAATACTCACTTTAAGCTGCAAATGGTGGCTCCAAATTAATAAAACCAACTTATATTTTTTTTTCTACCATTCAAAATGATCTTTTATTCTCAATACTCGCACACAAAACACATTTTTGCTAAACTTTGACGTACAATCTATCAGTCATACAATGAATATAAACATTTTTCATTTCTTTTATAAAATAAACAGAATTTAAGACAAAAAAAATTTGAAGTGTCTCTCAACTATAGATCAACTTACAGCTTAAAACATAAAATCTAGACAGTATTTTTCTCATACACGCTTACAAATTTGTTATATACTACAATAAAACAATAATATTGTTTACATACACTATTTATAAGTCACACAATGCAGCGGAAAAACTACTTAAGATATAAGGTTTCAATAAATCTCTTGACTGAAGCACCGCGCGTCAGCGTTACCAATTCTTTATAATTTTTATTTTTCATGTAATCGCATTTATGCATAAGTTATGTAATGTAAGTTCTCATATACGTAAAAATTTCACTAGTTAGTTTGTTAGGTTGTAAGTTAAGTTGGTGTAAAGAGTCCAAGTAATTACAGTTAGTCAGTAGTAAGGTATGTATGTAGTATGTAAGTGTATGTATGTATAAATAGTTAGTCTCAGTTCTCAGTATAAAATCAGTGCCATATGTTACGTTTACATTTTGTGGTTGTTGTTTATACAGTAGTTAAGTTTCATTTATATACTTTACAAAAAATATCTATACATTTTTCTTATTTATTTTTTAGTAATCTATTTATTTTTTGACGCTGCGCGTGGTGCTTTTTTTTCTTTACACACGCATACATACGCAAATCACAGGCAGAATTTCAATTTCGTAAATTCAGACGACATTTTAAAAACTCGCATACATTTACAGACTCACACTTTTATATATTTAACAGCTAAAATGTGCACGCGTTCAAAAAAATTGGATTCTTATAACACATCATAAAAGAACGCTCACATTTTAACCATTAAGCAAAATAAACTACATTCTTAGACATAACTTAAGATCTAGACATGAAATGATTTCTATAATGAAATTGTTTTTAGATGACAAACTTATGCTAAATGGTAAAAGAACTCAAATAGGCCTCGAGTTTTTATGTATACCCTAGCAGAGCGATCTTACTGCTGTTTTATATATATATGATACACAATCGTCTAATCAAATGTAATGGCTAGCGTATACATAATATAACTTTCAGCGTTTTGGGGCTTTCATACATTTTCGATTTTATTTTCTTTTTGGAATGATAACACACAGCATTCACAGTCATAGTTACTCGCTCACTCAGTTAAACTCAGGCTTAAGATTAAATGTATAAAAAGTTAGAAATTTGTGCTAGTAGTAAGTTTTTTTGTTTCGGTGTTTAATTTTAGAAATGATTTTCTATCATAAGCTTGACACATCATCATCCACATGCATGCCAACAACTTCAAACACATTATCTCATTTTCATCATCATCATCTCATACACAAGCATCATAATCATCCTTATCATCAAGTATACATCATACTCAAACACACCTGTGAAAATGTGCAAGAAAAAAGAAAAAGAAGTTACAAAAATTAATTATTTGACAGTTTTTTTTTGTGTGTCAAGTGAGTTTTGTGACTTTTGCATTTATAATGTGTTAACTAGCTGAGAGCTGTTCCAAATGCGGCACAAGCGCTGTTTAGTTAACATATTATATATAATTCGTGTTCAAATCTAACTACGTACTTAAATATAAAAAAGTGTTTTTTGTTTTTTTTTTTAGTTTCTATGCAACTTACGTTCGCATACCACAGCCATAGCGTTCAAATTTCCTTTTTGGCGCTCGCTTTCAATTCTTTCAGACGCAGTCTTGCTCCACAAACGGATCTCCTTTCAAACATGTCATCTAATCCAAGCATTCTTTCAGACGTGCAGACATCAACGCGTTTATCTCTGCATACACTTATGTTGCTTTCAAGCATTCTTTAAGATTCTTCTTCCTCTTTTAAACCCAGCATTCAAGCGGCAGACATACATTACATTTTCCAGACATTCAATACTAATTTTAATATTAATTTAATTATTTTGGCATTTAAAGTTTTTATTTTTTTCTTATATAATTGAATTATCTTGAATATTAGTATTTGTGTGCTATTCAGAGAACAGACCAGACCTGTTACCGATAAACAATTAATAATAATCGATAATACAATATTTTTTTGCAATAAATTGCTTTGTTTTAAATTTATTTTCGGCAAGAATTTGGACATTGAAGTTGAGAACATGAATAAAATTCTTAAAAGTTTTAAATTTTATTCCCTGAAGTCTTTGGAATTTTAACTTGTCGTGAATAAGTTTATTTAAAAAGTTATTACAAAATTGATCGAAAACAGGCCTGATTAAAACAATTTTCATTTCAAAGTTGAGGCATCACTTATTTTTGATATGTCGAAAATTGAAAGGATCTACAAAATATAGATAGTCCTGTTACAAATTTCATTGGTGTTTTTGTAAAAGAGTCCTTTAGAACTAGTGGAAATCGAAATTCGCAACAGATCTGACTGACAATATAAAAATGAGTTCGAAAGTTTTTTTGTTTTTGGACGGCTGTGCGATGTTTAATGGTATGCTACGATGTTTCAACAATGAAATACTGCTAATTATATGAAAGAATGAAAGAAACTTTTAGATTCTTATTGGATGAACATCAACTTTGAAATGACAATTGTTTTAAGATAATCAAGGGTGTGCCAGAGAACTCTATATAGTTGGAGAAAGTTTTATTTGAAATTTCCTTAAAATATAATGCGTAATTCCGAAATTTTGATACGCTGTACCATAACATAATATTTAGTTTGTATTTAATATAAAGGACACGATTGAGTTCCCATAAGGTAGCCTGCAATATGATCAGGAGTAGAAGCACAATATATCCTACGGGTCGCAGTGCAGCATTTCCTACTAATATTATCATTATGGTCAGGAGGACAATAAAATTGATATAGACATGCCCGTTTGTATGAACGCCTACATCTTGCGGATTATAAGAGCTGGGGTAAACAAACTTGAGAATTTGGGCTTCTTATATGTGCTGGCGTAGAAAGCTTTTTTATCTGCTAAGCCCACTTTATGATATTGGGAAAACTGCACTGTGACCTTTAGTATCTATTATGCTTCCTACTAGTCCAAGAGCCAAACTTAGTTATCTGGGATGGTTCTAGACTGGTGATATTGTGCATCGAAATCCTACGATATGGAAGGATTCCTACTTAATTTTACAAAAGTCTAGACATCAAGGATTCATTCAAGGCAATGTACCTTATAATGTAATGGTACAGGGTATTTCAAAGTCGGCCGTGACCGAAATTACTATAATTGTTGGAATACAGCTGCTGGCATACCGACAAATTGTAGTCGCACTATAATTCGGTTAATAGAGATTTTTGACGCACCCCTGAGTTACTGATGTGTTACTGTTATACTTAAGAGCTAAAACAGCTGATTCTTGGTGCAAAATTGTGCACATTTTAATAAGTGTTGAAAAAGTTGATAAAGAATTTTTAAATACATCAAAAATAAGTAGTACAACTGTTTCAAATATCGTTAAACTGTTATACGCAAGAGCCTAAATAGATAAGATATTATGCATATAGTTTGACAAGTGTTAAAATATTGATATATAATTGAGTGCAGTGTTAGCAGCAGCTGAGTATAACACTAGAAAAAGTATATGTTGTTGATCATTATAAAACTGTTAACAACTGTTATAATTAAATTTTTTGAATGAACTAAATAAAAAATTTAATAATCTTATAATAGAATAAACTCAGTTTATAGGGGGAAAAAAATTACACTAACTGTTATACTCAGGAGCTACAAAACTGATTCTTTCATTAGATATTGTGCACAATACAGCAAGCTGTAAAAAATTGATATAGATATTGGACATACATATCTTTCAGGCACACCTTATATGTATAAAATAATTAAGCTTGTGGCATACCATTTGCTAGTGCTGAGCTTGACAAAAAGCATGTTACTTAGATCTTTTTATCAGATCGTATAAAATATGCCTTGTGAAAAGATTTTAAACGGTTAATGCTTGATTTTTAATTTCAACTTTTTTATATTCAAGTTTCTTCGTTTTTTTTTTTTGTTGTATTTTTTAAAGTCACGTCTTTTGTTGTTCGCTGTATGTTGTATATGTATACGTAGGTAGTTTTGGTTATGCGTATGTATATAATGTAGAAACGAGCGTGATTTTGTCGTAAGTAATAAAAAATATATAGATATACTATAAGTAGTTAGTTTGTTGTTGTTGTCCCATGTCTCGTTTGTGTATGTCTTTAAGCTTATGTAAAAAGTATTCCGTAAAGTAAAGTACCGTTGTATTACCCTGGTCCGTTACGTTAGTTTAGTGTTTCGTTTACCTAAGTAGTATATATATTTTTTGTATATAATATACAATTTTTCATGTATGTGCTGCAGGTAGTTGTTTGGTTGTTCTTGTGTTCGTTTTGTTGCTGGTTCGTTTTGTTTAGTTTCTTTTTTTTATATTGTTTTTGGTGTTTTCTTTACAAATTAAAGTTGAATAAAATAATTTCATTAGCTTAAGCGTCATAATTTGGAATTTAATAAAAAAATTATTATTTATATTTTATATTAAGATTCGTATTTTTGTTTTTTGGTGGCATTACAAAACTTGTCTTAAGTCTCTAAAAAATGTTTTTATGTATAAAATTATGTTTGTAGTTGTGTGTTAGGCTGTGCTAGTGGGCGTGGCAGCTCTATATAAAAAGAAGACTGGTTTCTAAGGCAGTTGTCAGAATTTATTGCACATCTGTTAGTTTTTTTTGTAAAAATAAATGTACATATGTATAAATTTAAGCATATGTTTCGATTCGCAATTTTTGGAAACACTTGGTACATGTGCTTGTCCAAGTTTGTCATTTATAATATTTTTGTTCTATTGGCAAGCTCTCTTAACCGCGCCCAAAAGTTTACACCCACACTTTGTACGTCCCTAAGTCATTTTGTATTTCGTTTTTTTTTTGTTTCTAGTATTTTTTGCAGTCATGTGCTTTGCTGATTTTTTTTTTTGTATATTTATGCACCGTGTCTTTAATTATTTTGCAATTTTTTTTTTCATTTAAATTCAAATCCGTTTAAAATCTTTTATACTTATAGCTAGAAATTTTTTTTTTTTTTTTGTTTTTATATACTTTTTTGTTTTTTGCACTTATAATATTCATTCGTTTCATCTATACTTAGAAAAAGAGTTCTTACATTTGGTAATATCACACAACACGCAACACACGCGCGCAAATGAAAATTCATTTTTTCGTTCAATTATTGGATTTCACAAGTCTTCAATCACAAAGGGAAACATAGTATATCGTTATTTTGCTCAGACAGTCCATTCATATACAAACCATTTATAAATTAATTCTATCAAGCACTCATATCTCATAAATTTTATAGTTTTATTAGTAAGAAATTGGTAAATACAGTCTTTCACACAGTATCTAGCATACAAAATTCATACATACATCAACATTCATACATTTAATTGGATATAATATAATTGCCATGTCATACAGATTCACTTTGATTTCGAAAGTTTATATTCCAGCTCACTTTAAGCTACAGTTGTTTCGATTACAACATACCATACAATAGTTCACACTTTCTATTCACTACCATAGTCCATATAATCACAATCAGACACACATACATTCTGGGCGCTTTGCTTAGCATCATTAATGGGGTTCCATAATTTTTTTGGGTTGTTTTTTTCATAAAGACATTGTTGTTAAATCTTAAATTATAGTAGTTGCTGTTGTTAGTGCTCTACAAATGGACAGCTTAGTAGTTAATGTTTCCATAATTTTGATGTATTTTATGTATGCAGTTGTCTTCTTAACAATTTCTACCGATTTTAACACTTAAATGTATCACTCAATAAATAATAATTGTAATTTTATGAAAATCAAATCTTAATTTTGGCAATGTACAAAATCGGTTTATAAATATTATTGGCGCTATGTGCCAAAAAAGCTGTGTACCCAAGTTTTTGTTTTGTTTTTCGTTAATAGCAGTCATCGTAAAATATAATTAAGTTTAGAGATTTTCTGAGTACGTCAGTAAATTGTTGAGTATAACAAATTGAGCTTGTCACAGCTTGTTTGGCATTTTTGAAAGTTCAAGGACACACAAAATAACATAACTAAGACTAAAATAAATCAGTATATAGCTTAAATTTTTTAAGATGTATAAATTTGTAACAATTTACTTAAATGTCTATCGTTGCACAGCAACGAGAAATCGGACAAACAAACTTAGCTGATAACAATATTTTTTTTTTTACGGACTGGACTGTAAAATAAAAAAGCAGTAAGAAAACGAATAGAAAATGCATAATGTGATAAATGTCATAAAATTTAAGATAATTGATATAAAGTACTTACCAGTTTGCCTGCTGACATTCAAAAGAATGTTGCAGCATAAGGAAACATTAACTTTAAGCAGCCACTTTATTGTGCCACCTGATTGCTCATTTTTTTGATCTCCTTAGCAGCCCAAGTGCACAGCATTTTGGTTCGCTGACCCTTGGATCGCTTGCCCTCGGCCAGGAATTGTGTTATAATAACATCATCCAAAAGTGGATGGAGACGTGGGCCAAAGGAGGTGCATAGATCGCCAATAAAACCGGCTGCACTAGCCATCATCGAATCTGATACATCGCGCTCTTGAGCAATACGTTTAATAAAGGCCACAATGTGCATCAAATGGGGTTCCATATGATAGACTGCTTGATTGGGTGTTTGCTCCAGACCCTTGAGGCCCTGTATTATGCCAGTATAAGCTTCGAGTACGCTCTCACGTAGTTCGTTAATGTACTCGCTCATATCATAGTTGGAAGAATCAGCCTTGAAAACAAAATTTTGTTAAGATTACAAAAATATGTTGGTTTGTCAAGCTAAGTCAAAATTTGTGGGCACAAACAATGAGAGGAGTGAAGCGTAAAATTCTAAGCTTCAGATGGTGTGTTAATTACTTCCAACCTTCTGTGCACCTTTTAAAAAGGTCTTGTGTCTGCCGACTCAAACGCATAACATTTTTTCAATGTACTTAAATTAAGCCTTAAACTCACCTGCAATTGTGAAGCAGCACGCAGCATATCCAAAACCATATTTAAATACTTTAAAAACTCTGTGCCAATGCTTAGGGCCATGTCACCAAAAGCAGTCAAAATTTGTGGCTTAACACTTCGATGCAATGTTGGTTCCGCCAAATTTCCCATTAAGACAGACATAATTTCATCGCAATACGGCACCATCGAATGCTTAAGTGCACGGCATATATCACCAGTAAGTCCCACGGCAGCACAGCACACCTGATATTCTGGATGATTTTTTAAACCCATAAGAAGAAAGTCCTTAAAAGCAGGCATGTACTTGGCAAACTGCATGCCAAGTAACTCGACCAGCGTGGAAACGGCCAAGAAAGCATCCTCTTGTACACCACCTGACTTGCCAGCGCTCGAATTAAACATGGTTAACAATGCAGTCATAATAGCGTCAGAGATCTGTGGCGCATCCTCCTCGCGTACTTTGCGTAAGACGCTCTGAAGCGTGCCACAAAGCAACGACTGCAAGTCGTTGAATTGACTGCGATCGCTGTGGTTGCTAATACGGTTCTCGAGAAGCATAACCTGGTTCAATCGCTCCAATATTACAATTGTAGTGCGCTGCACGACAAGATAGCAGTCAAGCGGAGAGTTCTTAATCATGTCCATGAGGGCTTCATACGCAGCACTACGCAAGTTGGCTTGTGCTCCATCAGATCGCTCTGTTGTCTCTAAGAGCTGGGTTATTATAAACTCAAAGTAAGGAGAGAGTGCATATGTTTCTGGAGTTTCGCCTTCGTTGGCACCAGCAGCTTCGTAGGCAGCATCAGAAAGTCCAATGAATGCCCAGCAAACATTGGAAGCAACGCGCGGCTCCGACTTCAAGCTCTTGACAAAGCATTCCAGCAATGTTGGCAAATATGTCTTGTTAATGGCTGCCTCGGGTATGACCTAAGAAATAAGGATAAAGTGACATCAGCCATTTTCTTTCTTTCTTCTTGCATGCGTGGCATTAGCATAAAGTTTTGGTGGAAAGTGGTGGCAAAGCCTATTTTAGTAATTTAAGGTATATCGAAACTTACATCACATATGCGTCCGAAGGTCCAAGCAGTTGTATCGCGCACGATAACACTTGAATCGTACATAAGACGTATCAATGTGGGCATCGCTTGCTCCACCAATGGTTTCAGCGTGTTTGTCTCCAAGCCATTCAGCACAGAGCCAAAAGTCATGACAGCCGCATCGCGGAATCGCCAATTTGGAGATTCAATGTTCTCCTTTATAAACGGTAATACATGAGGTACGATCTCATCCTCGCAGCAAGTGGCCAGCAGCATTAAACACACCGATGAAGCCTTGGCTGGACTCCATGAGTCCTCATCATCGCATTCGTCCTGTTTGGTAAGTTTTTCCACCAGAACGGGAGTCAAAAATTGAAGTGCACCGCGTGCATAATGCTTGGAAACACGCTGCGGGGTGCGACCCTGATCTGTTGCCTCTTGGCTTTCAATGGCCAAGTCAATTTCTTCATCGCTTACATTAGACCAGAACTCAATACCTTGTAGAGCAACAGCATCATTGTCCGATTTCATGGCCTCCAGGGTAATGGGAAACAGAGCTTGTGCCATGTAGGGTTCCATAAATTGATAGTACAAAGTCATAATCTTGACCAGGCACTGCAAGGCAGCAACACAAATTTGCGTGTCGTTGCATTGTGTGGCCTCACATACAACTTCCATAATAAAATTACGTTCCACATCCTTTTCAAAATTGGCTTTGGTAAATTCCAGAGAGTTGTGCAATGCTGTGGTTGCAGCCAGGCGTACATGATTGCTGGGTTCCTGTTTGCGCATGCCGTGTATGATGGCGGTAAGCACCTGATTGGATTGATTTTCGAGCACGCCATAACTTATGTCCTGACATATGTAACCAATGGCCTCTAAAGCAGCCTCACGGTGCATTTCACTGGAGGCCTCACTGACCACCTTGGTAACCAGAGTTTCGATAAGTATGTTCCAACGATTCTTGGGTAGCTCGATGACCGCCACATAGGCAACACATTGGGCAGCGCAAGAAGGACGCGTATTCTCAGTGCCTAGGGCGACGAGTATCTACAAAATTATGTATTGAGTTAGGTTGCAAGTAGAGTTACGCGTGTGCAAACTTACATTGTTCTTGATTAGCTCGCGCGTTTCATCAGGAAACTGATGCCAGAGATTCTGATACTGCTGGTTAATGTTCTCATCTTTGCTGGTCAAATGATTCTTTAATTGCAAACCAGCAGCCATGCGCGCTACAGCGCTGTTGTTCGTGTTAACCAGTATTTCCGACAATGTCTTAAGGAATTCAGGCAAATTACTTTCGGCAGCATGTTCCAAATAGTTCTTTGCCGATAGCAATTCATTTTTGTCTGCAAATATAATTGAAATTTGAGGTTAGGTTAGCCCCTAGCAACCAAACATATGTACATACATACATATGCATATATGTATGTATGCATATACATATATGCGCGCTTATGCTCCCGCCTTCAGCCCTAACAAAATGGCCCTGAACTGACATTTTGTTGCTTGAATGCAAATGGAAAATTTTGAACTCACCTGGTGATACGGTTTTCTCCAATATAACAATAAGTTGCATCGTTATTTCGGAAGTCATTTTGCGCTTTTTTTTTGCTTTCTATTTCGTCTAGTTGTTCGTAGTCTTATGGGGTTTTGCTTTTGGGCGGGGTGTGCGGGAATTTTTCGTAATCGACGTCGCCTATGAGTAATTAAAGACAAAACATTTATAAGCTGCTTTATGCAAATAAATAAATTTTAATAAAATTGTCCATGCTTTGGTTACTTTACGCTGCAATAACTTGTCTTTCGATTTTTGCGTGTCGTCACAAAATTGATTTTTCTTTTTTGACTGCAATACACACACACACATACTCACTTTTGCCTTTTTTTTTCTTTCCCAGTTGCTGTCACCTTATTGCTGTAACTGTGAAAAAGCGCGGCAGCAAAACTTTTGCCGTTTAATAGGTTACAAATGCGAATGAATTGAACTAAACTTTAAATATTTTATTGTATGCGCTTTTAATAAATTACAGTCAATACTCGGACCGGTTGTGAATAATTCCACTCCACATGGAAGCTGCGCGTTAATGGTTTTATTTTTTAACTCGCACTGGCAACACTAGAGCTTGTGTCAAACAGTCAGTTGTATTTAAATTTTTTTAACAAAATTGCTTTAAGCTGCACAAACTTATTACACAACGTTAATATTACTAAATTGTTGTTATTTTTATAATTTTCAAATAACTTTGCGCTTATTTCAACGTTTTAACATTTAATAACAAAATATCAAGCAGCGTTGCCACACTTGTCTATTGTACGCACCCTACACGTACGTTGTTCAACACTTGTTTTTACTGGTGACGTTTCTGTCAATCGCACTGAGAATCGAAATTATTAGACAAAAAGGTGAAAAAATTTAAGCCAGGTGAAAAATACGGCAATTTATTTGCTTATAACGACGGAACAATCAAAAACTACTCATATTTGCGCAGCTTTAATCCGCCAACACTTTGCTGCCGTGCGTATGTGCGTGCGAGTTATAGCAACAGCAGCAGCTAGGTTGTCGTCTACAACCAGAACAAATATTCGACGTCAGCTAAAGTTCTAATAATATTGGTTTATTAACCAATTGTGGATTAAGACAACATGTTCCTGCAGTTTGGCAAACATGAACTGGCCTTAATGGCCTTGCTGCTGCATGGCTTGGCCTTCTGCGAGGCTTTCTATTTGCCTGGCCTGGCACCAGTCAACTTCTGCAAGAAGGCGGATGCCTCTTCCACATGCAAGGTAAGTTGTTTCTAACAAGCTGTAACAAATTGCCAGAACGGAAGCATTGATAAGCGTTGAAGCTGACATTCATTACTTGTTATGTCGCTTAATGGTTTTTATCGACTACAGCAGTTCTTGACTTTCTTTCACTTAGTAATAGTGTGATAAGTTCATGAAAACACATGCGTATGTTTGTTTGTTTTACGCCCACAGTATATAATTTCCATGTGGCACTTTTGTTTAACTTTCTTATTTTAATCTTGCAGTCGGAAGTAGTTTTATACGTTAATCGCTTGAATACCGAAGAGTCGGTCATACCCTATGAATACCATCACTTTGATTTTTGCCTGGGAAAGGAGGAAAACTCACCAGTAGAAAATCTGGGCCAAGTGGTCTTTGGGGAGCGCATACGACCGGGTCCTTATGAGATACATTTTCTTGAGGATGTACCTTGCAATGTTGTAAGTTGAACTTGTTGATAAAAATCTCGATATCTGTCTAATCAATTGCATTTGCAGGCCTGTTCGAAAAACTACTCTGGCCGCAATCCAGATAGCGATCGCAAAATGATGGTCTTAAAAAAAGGCATTAGCCTTAATTATCAGCATCATTGGATTGTAGATAACATGCCGGTTACTTGGTGTTATCCGCTAGAAAATGGAAAACAGTATTGCAGCACCGGCTTTCCCATGGGCTGTTTAGTGCGCGCTGATAGCGAGGGCTGTCCCATTAATTCGATTTACAATCAACCGCGTCATTATTATCCCTTTAATCACGTCGATTTGGAAATATCGTACCATAGCGGCGCCAAAGAAGAATGGGGCAATGGCTTTCAAGGAAACACAGGCCGCATTATTTCTGTTAAAGTAACACCCAGATCTATTCATCATGTAAATCCAAAAGAACCGGATTGCAAGAGCACAGAGCCATTGGCCATACGCGAAAGCTCTTTGAAAGAAGACGAACGTTTGACTATTACCTACACATACAGCGTCAAGTTTACTGAGAATGATAAAGTGAAATGGTCTTCACGTTGGGATTACATATTGGAATCTATGCCGCATACAAACATACAATGGTTCTCTATACTAAATTCTTTAGTCATAGTTTTATTCCTAAGCGGCATGGTGGCCATGATTATGTTGCGTACTTTGCACAAGGATATTGCACGCTATAACCAAATGGATAGCGGTGAGGATGCCCAAGAGGAGTTTGGCTGGAAGCTGGTGCATGGAGATGTCTTTAGACCGCCCCGAAAGGGCATGTTGCTTTCTGTGTTTCTTGGTTCTGGTGTACAAGTACTGGTTATGTCGATGGTTACGCTGGCTTTCGCCTGCCTAGGTTTCCTGTCGCCTGCTAATCGTGGCGCTTTGATGACATGCTCTATGGTATTGTTTGTGTCATTGGGCACGCCAGCTGGCTATGTTTCGGCGCGCATTTACAAGAGCTTTGGCGGCGTCAAGTGGAAGAGCAATGTCATACTCACCTCGATTGTATGCCCTGGGTAAGTGCACTTGTTACTTCAAATTAATTCCATTTTTATTAACGCTTGTTATTTCTTATAGCATTGTGTTTTCACTGTTCTTTGTCATGAATCTGGTACTATGGGGCGAGAACAGCTCAGGCGCTGTGCCTTTTAGCACCTTGATTGCTTTGCTGGCCTTATGGTTTGGGGTTTCAGTGCCATTGACCTTTGTTGGTGCCTACTTTGGTTTTCGAAAGCGCGTAAGTATAATTTAAAGTTTTTGCCAAATTTTTATTTGGTAAGAAACATTGGGTTTTTTCCTTATTCTTGCTATATCGTGCACTTACCTCAAATTAATGTCGTTTCTTAATTTCTTTAACAGGCTCTGGAGCATCCGGTGCGTACCAATCAAATACCACGCCAAATACCAGATCAGTCCATCTATACCCAACCGATTCCTGGCATTGTTATGGGCGGAGTGTTGCCCTTCGGCTGCATCTTTATACAGCTCTTTTTTATACTGAGCTCGCTCTGGTCAAACCAAATGTACTATATGTTTGGTTTCTTATTCCTTGTATTTCTCATACTTATCATCACCTGCTCGGAGACGACCATACTGCTATGTTATTTCCATTTATGTGCAGAGGACTATCATTGGTGGTGGCGCTCGTTCTTAACGTCGGGCTTCACTGCCGTCTATCTTTTCATCTATTGCTGTCATTACTTCGTCACAAAACTTTCTATCAAAGATGACGCGTCCACATTCTTGTATTTTGGCTATACTGCGATTATGGTATTTCTATTCTTCTTGCTAACGGGCACAATTGGATTCTTTGCGTGTTTCTGGTTTATACGCAAAATTTACAGCGTAGTCAAGGTGGACTAAACAAGGAGCGGCAAAATTGTGTGTGTTTTTGTATGTGTAGCCACAATTAACACTTAAGCCTAATGTGTGTGATTTCTGTGCTGTGCGCTTGCGGCCTGGTCCGTCGCACAGCTGGTTTTCTGTTTATTATAATAAACTTATTAATATATATGTTTTAGTACGATGCGCGCAATAATCTTTAAGTATAATGCAAACAAAAAAGGAAAAAAAAAAAAGTGAAAGATAACGAGAGAGAGCAAAATACACCTTGTAAAACTGTATTGTTTACCTATTATTTGAATAATTTAGCTTTTATTTAAAAAGTTGAACAATTTCGGTTGAATATCAATTTCAATATTTAAACAATTCCAAAATCTTTGTATTCTGCATATACAACCAAAAAAGTACTGATCTGTAATTTGATGTACTTTAATCAAACTGTAATTAGAAATTTGAATTATGCTAAACATGAACATAATAAATTCAAATTTGTAATACTTAAAGTTTAGTTTAAACTATAAATTTAAAAATAACTTGAAATAAAATAAATTGTATAACGAATCAAGTGGTTAAAGCGCCACCTAGCGTTTATTTTTATTTCATACTATTTCTGCAACCCTTTTGAAATGTCAGCTAGCAAACACTTTTTGGGCTTCGCAGCGCGTGGAAACTGCAAATATTTTATTTATCTAATAAAATTTGCTTGTAAAATAATATAAATTTAAAAGAAAGGTGTTAGAAACTCTTACCGATGAGCGAAGTTGGTGACAGCGACGATGAATACGATGAGCTATCGGAGTTACGCCAGAGAAACAAGCCCGAGCCACAGCAGTCTCAAGATGTAGGTTTATAATAACATTATGGCATACTATAAG
Organism: Chymomyza costata; assembly: GCA_018150985.1. Lineage (NCBI taxonomy): Eukaryota > Metazoa > Arthropoda > Insecta > Diptera > Drosophilidae > Chymomyza > Chymomyza costata. The sequence continues at coordinate 199,622 of JAECWU010000776.1, read as the reverse complement.
ATTCCTTTTTACTCTAGGATACCTTTGACCTTGACGACTTGTTGCCTACAATTGGCGAGTTTGGAAAATATCAGAAATTGTTGGTGTTTGGCATTTGCCTGCCTGCTTGTATACCTTGTGGCTTTTGTGCTTTCAATCAACTCTTCATGGCCGATTCACCAGATGATTACTGGTGCAAGGTACCTGAACTCTTGGATATGGAACTGGAACAGCGCAAATTTTTGGCAATACCGCAGGAATTGGTGAGTTGAGTCAGTTTTTAGTGCAGCCGTATAAGTGCAAAGGGGCACCTCAATCAAGCAGAATTGATTGTGCGTTTGACTGTCTGTCTAGAAATGTCAATAGTGTAGGTCCCATGGAGAACATATATTTATGTGTGTGTGCACAGCTGTTCGCCGCTTTGATGTGGGGTCTGATGCAAGAACAAAACAAAAGCCGAAATTATAAACAAATGTTACGACTTTCATATGTAAAAGTTTTAACCTATTGGGGAACGGGGGTGAAACAGAGTCAACAACACTTTTAATGGGAAAAATATGTAATCCCCATATAGCGATATATTTGTGAGATTATCACAGACTCCTTCAGTGACCCCAAAAGTAATTTAAAAAAAAGTCGAAAATTATAGCTCAAATAGATGTTTTTTTGGGTGTTGGGTGTTTTCTCTGAACCAGTGGCGGATCCAAGCAGTTTTTTCGGGTGCGGACCCCCCAAAAGTAAAGTTCAAAGTTTTGCATTCTAATAGCGGTTAACTGTTGCTCTGATCCTCGAAGTTGAAAACACCCACTATGACCAAATCCTGGATCCGCGCATGCTCGGAACATTTGGGTGCTAGGGTTTGTTGGGTATCGCATACGGATTCAGCGGCTTAAAATGCATAAGGGTCCTTCTGTCACTCAAACAGTCAGGACTTTAAAAAGAAAAGCTGAGCTGAAAAGTGTTAGGATATATGGAAAAAATTAATTGGATGTGAAACATTTACTGGTAGATTTAAACAGTTTTAGAAAAGTACACAAAGAGGTTTTTGGATTTTAAGAGATAAAAATGTTTGGTAAAACTAAGAACTAACTGGTTTAAGGGTCTTAAATTAAGGGAAAGGTGATCTTTGGGGACTATACGAAACGTCCGCTTTTCCGACTGTCGATGGGCCATAAGGGTACTCCCCCTTTTTTTTCTACAGGCCCATTTAGAAAAATTTTGGTCCGCCGGGAACCCCCTATTCCTACTCCACTGCCGTTTAAGATTTACGCCCATTAATAAATTTCTATAAAAATCTAAATTAATATTAATGTATATTATAGGAACATGATACGATGGTTTACAGCAAGTGTTATACCTATGGCGTTAACTGGACCGAACTGCTCGATGACAGTATGACCAATATGAGTAATATGCAGCCCAATAAAAGCTGGCCAATTGTCAAATGCAATCAAGGCTGGGAGTATAATACAAGCACTGTGTGGTCCTCCATAGTTATAGATGTGCGCTGAGAGTTACATAGCCCAAAACTTTTGTCAGCCCCAAAAACACATTAAGCGACATATAGCAAAGCTTGTCTAAAATCATTTCATTATATCATGTCATGTCCAGCCTAAGTCCACCAACACAATAATAAACTTATGCCTCTCACAGTTCGATTTAGTATGCGATCAGGATATATATCCAACGATTGGACTTGCGGCGCTCAATACAGGCGGACCCGTGGGCGTATATCTATTTGGATTGTTAAACGATCGTGCTGGCAGGCGTTTGTCCTACTTTACGTGTCTGGCAACATTATTGGCTGGCAGCTTGATGACTTCGTTGAGCACAGATTTCTGGATGTGGGCGGGCAGTCGTGTTATAGTAGGACTGACTATACCGGCAGTCTATCAAATACCCTTTATTATATGTAAGCATGCATGGGTATATAAGAATTAAACACTTAAAACTCTTAAAAATTATTTACTTACAGCTTTGGAGCTGGTGGGCGAAAATTATCGCTCTTTTGTTACCGTCATGACGTGCACATTCTATACCTCGGGTATAATGCTCTTGTCCGTGGTTACTTACTTGGAGCGTGATTGGGTTAGACTCTCCTATTACACCTCCCTGCCGTTCTATGTTTATTTCTTGTACATGTTTGTCATGCCGGAATCACCACGTTGGCTGCTTATGCGTGGTCGCCTTGAGGAGGCCTTAAAGATATTGGAACGCATGGCACGTGTTAATGGACGACAATTCCCCGAGGCTGTACACAGCAAGCTCGAGGCTCAAATCGTACGCGATAAGCTGAGAAAACAGAAAAAGAAAGTGGTCAACGTCGGTCTTATGGATCTTTGTCGTACGCCCAATATGCGTTTGAAAACTATACTCATAACTCTAAGCTGGTTTGCCAATGAGACGGTATATTTGGGTCTAAGCTATTATGGACCCTCCCTGGGCACAAATCAATATGTGAGCTTCTTTTTGTCGGCGGTGGTGGAGTTACCCAGTTACTTGTGCTGCTGGTATTTTATGGATACCTGGGGCAGGCGCTGGCCTCTAAGTCTGTCCATGATATTGGGGTGAGTATGAAAGAGATCTCGATTAAGTGATTATGTGACATTAGGTGTTGAGGGTGATATTCACCTTAAAAACTGGGGAATTGAAACTTAGGTGTTAAGGGTTTTCGACAACTTTCATTACCCCCTTTGTTGCAGGAAACCTTAGTCCTATCACACAGTTTCTTATACTTTAACCGAAACATGCCATAGGTTCGAGACCGCGAGCAGTCTGGGCCGTCGAGAGAAAAGTATTTGTTCGGGAGTGACTATCGTCAAGCTCCAAGAGCAATTCTTTTTACCTTCATTTCAATGCTTTAGAAAACTACGGGGTTGGTGAATTCTCCCGTTCCCCCTGCTCACGGTGTGCCTGGGTAAACAGTTTCGTATCTTATTTTCGGAAAAGCCCCATACAGTTAATATTAATAAGGCAAGGCGATCAAAACGAGAAAATAAGAAGACGCAGCCCCCATAATTTTGGAACATAGATTTTTAGTTAATAGAGAACTTTAAAGTTCATTATATAAGAAAAATATATTTTATATTTAAGATATATTGTTCTCTAATTTTAGCGGCGTGGCTTGCGTCATAACCGTCATGTTACCGGATGACGCCATTGATGAAACTTTAATACTCTATCTTATATCGAAGGCATTACTATCAGCTTCGTTTCTCATAATATATCCTTTCGCTGGCGAACTGTATCCAACTCAAGTGCGTGGCATAGGCATAGGTGCCTCCAGTTATATAGGCGGCTTGGGTTTAATTGTTATACCATTTGTTACCTATTTGGGCAAGGAGAACCTTAAGTTGCCTTTGGTCATTATGGGCTTTGTCTCCATGCTTGGCGGTTTGACGGGCTTACGTTTGCCCGAGACACTGCATCATAGGCTGCCACAAACCATTGAGGAGGGTGAAGAATTTGGCAAAAACTGGAAGTTCAGGGATTGTCTGCATTGCAGACCAGAGCCGTAAGTTTAACTTTAATGCATAGGCAAATTGTGGAACTACAGCTTTGTTTTTAAAGCAGCGATGCAACCTCACCGCCCACTTCGTATGAGAATCTAGATGTTTTGGCTTCATCTTCCAACAATGCCTCCGAAGTGGAGCTTGAGTTAAAAGCAGGCGCCTCCAGCAATCGTCGACTGCGTCAACAAACAGTCATAAATGAACGCACTCCTTTGGAGGCAAATGATAGCACAGTTGGTTCCACTGGACGCACAGTACATAGGCCCTCCATGAAGCGTCTGGTGCGCCAAATGAGCATTATGGATACACAACGCACTCAAGATGGTACCATGCAGTTAACGCATTGGATTTAAGTTTTTGGCAAAAATAGTATAGAAGACAGTGGCGTAGATAGCAGTTTCTTTTGGAGTTTCAGTTTAACATCAACATTTTCTTTTATAGTGTATGGATTATAATTAGATTTTCATTCTTTTTTTTTTAGAGAAGAATTCAGGATTTCAGAAATGATTTTTAATTTAAACTTGACTCGGCGTTCAGTTGCGGCGCTTTGCTCCCCCGCGGAGCCATAGGATCACATATATGTATATATTGCGTTCAGTAATGTATTCTATATAATCTATTAAGCTATGGAGAAACGGATTACATATATCTTCAAACGAAATTTGCATGATTTTTAATTACTTTTTTCAAAGTTATTGTAAACTCCTGAAATCGAATGGTCGCTTGTGGGAACTGTCTCAAGTTGTTTACCTAGTCCTTGATAGATCTAGCTTGCAAGATTTTTTCTGTTTTATGTTTGGATTTTTTCGAACTATGATGAAGAGCACGTGCTCATTGATCAGAAACCACATAACAAATTCGTTTTGGTGAAATTGGGAGCACGAAACATTCGGTTTAAAAACGAATAAAATGTTTGGATTCGTTTCCCGTGGTACGACCGAACAACAAATTTTTCCCAAATATGCGAATCTTCCGAATTGGAAAATTTACAAAAAATCTCAAAAAAAAACAACTAATTTTGTTTTATTAATCATACTAACTTGAAAAAAGTGGCAGCTCTGCTTTTGATCGGTTTTGCAACATTTGATCTCCCAAATTAATACTATCTACGCCACTATTAGCCGTTTAACAGTATTTGGCTTTTAGTTAGTTTCTTTGTTAAGTTTTATTCTATTATCTGTTATTAGTTTTTAATGTGTTTTTAAAACAATCTATAAAATTCTTCGAACATATCCGGTAATGCATAATAAATAACTATAAAGCATATAGTCCAATTAATAAATACATGATGATTTTATGTCATTGTTTGTGTCTCGTATTATTATTTATGTATTTATGCAAGCAATTATGCAATTTCAATTAATTGCTTCAAACAAAAACAAACAGGTTTTTATTATAAACAACAATAAATGAAAATTGCGTTCAGCTGTCAGCCGCATATTTCTAGCGGCTACTGTGGATTTGGAGGAAGTATTGACAAACGCACAAACAAAACAATTGACTATATTGTCAACTCTGACAGGCATTAAATATGCTACTTGGTGCCCATATTTGGCTGATCTGTGACTTGCAAACTTTGTTGGGATTTGTAATGGAAAGAGGAGGAGGAACCGTTCCCGTGTGTAGCCTGTTGACAAAGTATTTATTGGGTTTAGGGCCTTAAAATTACTTTGAAGGGTATTTAGTATTGTTCTTTTTTCTTTAGAACCGAAAACAAATGACGTGTCAATGCGCGTATAAACAAACGGTTACTTATTATGCTATGATACTAACCTAAATCGAACCTAAAATGAAATTCAAAAATTCTATTATTCAATGAACCTAATTTACTGCTTTTGTTTTAAGCACACTTTACTTTATACTAAACTATTACGGCATTTCTCGAAGCACCTCAAAATATTTGTCAAACAACGTTCATGTAAGGCTCCATAGCGTATACTTAATTTGTTTTAAAGTGCAAATGTTTCTTTATCAAACATAATTATAGTTAAATATATACATATATATTTAAACAATAGTTTTTTATAATATTATAATAAATTTGGCGTATATATTTTCTTAATATTTTATTGACGTTTTTTGTTCAACGCAAGTAATTTGCTTTACAATCCAGCATTGAATTGATCATTGAAGTTATGTTGACTTTCAATATATAGCGTGAGAGGAGCAGACCAAGATAGGTCAATTAAATACTTATTTAAGGTTTCATTAAATTAGTATAATGTAGGGGTGACTGGGGCATATTACGCAACTCGGGAAATATTCAACCTGGAGAGCTCTAAAAGTCGGTAAGTCACATATGTGGGCTACAACATAGTGCCTACTGAAGATCCCCTCAGCCCTTTGGCTGCCACAAAAATGCAATTATATCAAAAGTTGCGCATCTTGCCCCACTCTCCCCTATTTAATACTTTTATTCTAATCATATCCGTATCCTTTAACTGTAGCACCGGCAGGAAACTTGAGCATACGAACTGCAGCTACAAAATAGCAGTATTTCCATCTACTGAGTTTCTAGGCTGACAGGGGATTCAGTTCGCAGCTCGTCAATTGAGCGTTTGCAGAAAAACCTAAAAATAGAATTCAATGTGGCAGAACTTTTAAGTTTGGAATTATAAAGCTGCGCATCAATTAGATTCGGTTAGTTGTAGATTTTATGCATATACAGGTGATGCACATTTGTATAGATCTTATACTCTGACATTGTAAGACCTGCTTGAGCCTGGATTGTCTGAGGTTTTGCAGCTGTGTCGTCTTAGGTTCAGCTGGTGTGCTCAAATTTTCTGCCAATGCCACAGGTAAAGAATCCGAATCTAATAAATATCCAAACAAATACACTCTGCTATACCAAAATGTTCAGGAATTGCCAGGTACTGAAAGGAAAGTTCGTTGGTTTTGTGAAGCGGTGTTCACAAGTCTTGTACCTCTTATGGTGCTATCCGCAAGTGTCCTCCAAGCAGTGGCGGATTCACGGGGTTTCTTAAAAGCTGGAAAAATGGGTCTAAGGTTCTTTGCTGGCTCTGGAATACTCTTCTTAGTAATCCGCATCTGCCTACAAGCGTAACTAATACTAATAAAGTACATGTTGCATTCAACGTCACACACAGGCCAAATAGAGATTCAGAATGGAGTGAATAGTCTTTCGTGTAATAGCAGCTGCCGCTGTATTAAGAGGCTATGCGATGTCCCAACACTAAGTGATATCTATGTGGTAGTATGGTGCACTGGTCTTAAAAATGCCATAGTTACCTGACAGACATTTTAATGTGGTTTTCTTTTAAAAACTGCGTTCGAATAATCTGGTATAAAACAGCTAAGGACATGTATGCGATTCAATTGGGAAGACAAATAAATAAAATGAATAAAATTATTCACAAGACGTCGCAGTTTTTAACTACTAAAATATCAAATCACTTTACTGAAAGGACCTTAAAATAACTTCATCATTATTTTACATATTTTTATATGCAGTTCGTATAATAAAATAAAACATTTTATTTAATCTAATCTACAATATCATTTACAAACTTAAACTTCAGTTTAAAAGATCTTTGACATATTTACATCACAAACTATTATTAGACCGATCGTAAACAATTCCCATAATTTGCCAGCCCGCAACATAAATTTCTATGGCACATCAACTTTTTTAGCTTATAAACAATTTTTAAGGCATGGCTTGATGGAAAAAAAAACTTAAAACATTTTATTAATTCACAAGCGTGATTAGACGCGCTTTAAGCGTTGTTGTTCCAGCAATCTTCTCCAAGCTTTATTTTCATTTCTCATGCAACTGCAGAGACAAGTAAAAGTCAAGTCGGGCCAATTAAAAGATGCCTTCGTATCTGTCCCATGGATGCAACATTTCATCAATTCACATTCAAATGTCAAGCATTTAAACCAAGCTAATTAGTCAAGTAAGCCAACTGTTAAACAATTCAAAATAGATTTTGGCCAACTTGCAACAAAGTCGAGAGCGCGCGCTTCTGACACCTGAACATGTCAAGGCACTTTATTTATGTACTTGATACACCAAAGTGATGGGTATGCCTACAACCAAGTCAACCAAGTAAACCAAGTCAACTACAACTATAACAAAGTCGGCTGACCAACTAAGGAGCCAGTCCAGCGGAGTCGAGGTCAAATGCAGCTGCGCACAATGGGCGAAATGATCATTCTTCAAGTAGAAAAAATTAAAATTTTAAAGTATGGATTGCAGAGATAGTCATTTTTGGAAGAATATCTTACATTTTTTTTTAATTTTTAGTCTAACAATTTATTAAGTATATATTCGTGTAAATATTGTTTTTTTTTGTATGTAGACCCTTAGATTATAATAGGTGTGATGCCAACCCACAGACTGACCCAATACCTTACCACCACGAATATTTTCATCTATGAACCAGCTAGATTTAAATTTTCGACCACTGTGCTGTAGTCGGCATAAAATGTGGCAATGAGCTAAGACCATGCCACATTGCACGCAATTCAAAAAAAAAAAGCGCTCCAAGCGATGACTAAACTGCCAGATCGTTATAAGGCTGCATTTATTAGATCTGTTAGATCTCTAGACCCAACACAGGTGAGTTACTATAAGTAAACTACGATCGCATTCACATTGAGTATACGTTCCGTTGTATTGGCTTCCTGCTGCTAACACAGACATCATTTCAATTGGCTTTGGCGCTTAGCAAAGTTCAAGCTACAATTGAAATTGAATTTGAAATTTATTGCAATAGACAGAGCGATGGACCGACAGACCGAGAGACAGACAATGTTTTTGCTGTTAAATGTTTTTATTCATTGGCAAAAAAGGCAACCAATTATGCGAATATTAATGGAGCATTGTGTGCGTTTTAGATTTTGTTAGTATCCCAAAAGGTTGCAAGTCATAAATAAAAGCCAAACAAAACACTTCCTTGTGAGTCAAAAAGAGTCAAGAACAATTGGCCAGTTTGAAATCTGTGGGTGTAAATCAAGGCACAACCGCGGCCACAGCTGCACTAAATGACTAAGCTGGAATTATTTTTGCATCTCAGAGCGCTTCCATTGATGATTGGCTTCTTAATTTCTAGTATTCCACTTTAACAAAGTTGAGCTTGACATTATTCAAAGGCGTTAGATATTTTTCATGCTGTGAAAATTAATAATTGATAAAGTGTATTTTGTAAGGCGCTGTTAACACTGTCTGAGAGTCCTAGTGTGACCAGAAAAACTAAACACTGAATGTATCAAGTATTTATGCTGTGTCCAAAAAAAAAAGCTCAAAGAATGAGCAACAAGGATTTGCCATATTTGCTGCTCAACAACAACATTGATTGACAGTAATAGTCATTTTGCATACTCCAGCTCTTATAACCTCCGAGATTGAGGGTAGAAAAATGAAGGAGGCAGAAGCTGAGATTTCTCCACTTGACTTGACTTCTCAGACATTGTATATTCAACTCCCACTTACTTTCAGCATATCTCTGTGAATTTTGGTGCCTTCAACGTTTAGCACCAGATTTCGTCCTGGAACCTTACTGCAATAATTTATGGCATTCAGCACAAACTGATCGTTGATCTCATCGCAATCCTTAATATCAAGCCGTTTCAGTTGTGCACATTTTCTAAGCAAACTCATAAGACCCGCATCCGTCACGCGACCACACCTGGACATGCCAAACAACTCCAAATTAGACAGCTCATTGAAATACTTTATGTGATCATCATCTAGTATATCATTGGAGTTCCAGCGCAGCTCCTTCAAGCTGCTCAGCTGTCCAATGCAGCGTGCATGCTCATTAGTAATTTCGAATTGTCCTACCAGCTTGAGATGCAATAATTTATGACCTTGTCTGGCCGCCAAGGAGGCTAGAAAGTTGACATTAAGCTCATTAGAGGTCAGCCAGGTTTTCAAGATGCAACGTGTCAAGTTGGGCAGCTGTGCCATGACCTCAAAGTCGGTATCACAGCCAGAGAACTGCAAATTCTCCAGCTGCACACAACTTTCGGCTATTTTTTGATAAAGCGAATGATGCATAACCTCAAAGCAGCAGTCATCTAATTCCAGCACGCGCAAGTTGCGCAGCGGTATGCCGAAATCACTCGAGTTCCACAGCAAGCAATCACGCAGAGCCAGTTCCCGCAACTGTGGAAAGCCGCAAAGATTTTGACCTAATATAACAGCAGTATAGAGCTTTGCAGTCAATTTCTCTACATTTGCATACCTGTATAGCAACCATTGATCAGCTCAAAGGACTCTAGCTTGGTATTGGAAGTCAAATCGAAATTAAGCACATCATCCGCATCCATGCAATCCATGCTCACTCGCTTTAAATTTGTTAAACGCGGCAAGAGTTCCTTATAGCGAAACTTATCGGTTATGTTGATAAAGTGAATCTCTTCAAGATTTTTGCAAAACTCTGCCACAAATTCTACTATTAATGACTGTTTGGCAAATGAGGCACAATCTATGTGCAGTATGGCTACAAATGGACCAGCTATTTTAAAGAAATCTATAAGATTCGGCAGGCTCATCTGTTCCAAATCATCGGCATCCACTTCATGTCGTCGCACGGATGCCCAATCAGCAAAGGCCTGACGAAGTTTGGGTGCAGTACAGGCCAGGCTCACTTTATCGCATATATTGGGCAGATATTTAAATATGTTTCGTAAGTTTTCCTCAGGCAAAGCTAATATATAGCATTGGTCTGGTGTTACAACATGACTCGCGGATGGCCGCTCATTGTCCTCCATACTGATTTTGAAATTTTGTATCCGAGCAATCCTACATTTTAAACTTTTTTTAACATGGCTTGGATATTTTAAGTACATATCTGATAGAAAAAACATAAACTACGTCAAAATTTTCAAAGGAATTTCAGTTTTAGGCAAGGTTGTAGTAGAAAAATTTGAAAACACTCTTTTTGAAATAGTGCATAGAGGATTGGTGCAAGAAAGTGAGTCTCAAACTGAAGCCAGCTAAAATTGTAATAGTACGGCAACTCCGCCTCAGGGGTTGAGCTATTATGACAAACCAGGGCGATTGAAACCATGGAGTTGTTTGATTGCAAAAAATGATTTAAAATAAGGGGAGGAGGGTCTTGGCATATACTACGGTTGGACACCGAGTGAGGGGAGGGAGTTAAAAAATTATACAAATTTTGTTACGTAGTGTGGGTACAGTCCTTAATGGTCACCTACGGAGCTATTGCATGGGTGGCTATGTTGGAGATGAACTTCGTTCAAAATTACCTTAACAAGGTCAGATAACAGGCTAGCCCCTGTATATGTGTGATAAGAGCTATGAGAACCTGCCCTACAACAGCATTGGAAGTTCTTTTTGAACTAACAACGCTGATGAGATGACCATAGATCACTTCGAAAGAAGCTTTGGTACTATTCCAAGTAACAAAACAAATTGCAGCACGCTAGAGGAGATACATACTATAGAAGGACATAAACATATATATAGGATGTATGTGTGGTATGCAGACGAGTCTTTGACTAAAGAAGAAAGCGGCCCTCGAAGCTTACAATGGAATAAAGTCTCGGACCCCAGAACATAAGACCATTCTATGTTGCTGATGGATTCTGGCCATGATTGGTTGATGAGAAACGTCCTAAGAAACGCGCTAGCCAGAAGATCAATGACCCTCTTAGACCACGATTTCACCCGATTAGAACCATACCAATTAATTGGTATAGATAGAATTGGTCTGGCGCTCCAGGGCTACATAAAAGGGATAGATTTATCGGGTTATAGTACAGGTTTTCCAAAATATAAAGGGACATCAATCTTGAGGTTTTTTTTTTCAACAGTGTTATTTTGATTAATCACGCGTGAGCACTGTCAAAATTGAAACCTTTGCATGGACAAGCTACGGCGCCCAACATTTGAAAGGGATTATCTTAAAAAAGTGAATGGCAAGAATGGTCGTTTCTATTGATAATAATGACTTTCCGACTAATTTGAAATTTTTGTTTTTTTGCATTTAAAAAAAAACCTCAAGATTGATGACTCTTTACTATTAAGCTACCAAAAAACGTAGATGAAGTCTTCTGGGCTAGAACAACGGAATCTGGATATGGCCTAGAAAGGTCCCTAGAACTGTACACCAAGCTTTCAAGTGGAGACAGCGTCGTCTTAAATGTACATACAAATTTCAACTGGAACATTGAAATTCAAAAGGCAAGCACTAGAAAAGCCTTCCAAGTGTGTCAAAAAAAATTCTGTTCCACTCCAAACATGAGGAACCCAAAGTCATCTGGGCTAGAACAACAGAATCTGAATATGCGCTAGGAGGGTCTTCGAAACGTGCACTAAGACCTGTAAGCCAATCGATCAAGTGAATACAGCGTCATGTGGAACCCAAGGTCTGCTGGCCTATAACAACCGAATCTGGATATCTTTTCACTTGAAACTTTCGAGTTCATTTAAAAAAAAATTTACCAACTGCGTGCTGTCTTTAATGGAAATTTTCTTTCATGCACCCAGGGCCGTAGAGAATATCCGGTCCCGCGGGGAATTGTTCCGACCCCTCTATTACACATTTAGCTTGAATATTTGTGTTTTGTAAGTACGACAGTAATTACACCGGGCCCCTGATAAAACACCGGGCCCGAGGGAACATTCCCCCCTTTCCAACCTCTCTCGAGGGGCCTGCATGCATCCCTAACACATTCTGTGCTGAATCTGCAATGCTAATAACCAAACTCCAAAGCAAACAACTGTGGTACTGCATCTTGTCACCTCGAGCATTATCCTATCTGTACAGAAGTAAAATATTTATGCAAATTTTCCAAATATTTCAAATACTTTGCAAAACATAGTTTATTGTAATATAGAAAACCACAAGGTCTCAGCAAGTTTTTCCATTCGTTGATTTAGCCACCCATTAAATGATTTCGTGGCATGCCACATGCAACATACAAACAAAACAACAACAACAAACTTTGTTGCCAACATTAATTTAATATTATTTTTGTACCGTCTAGTATAATGAAATTATAATAATTTTGGGCAGATCAAAATGTAACTCAAAGATATTCGTGTATATTTTTATGCACGACTTGTGTTGGTATTGTGGCGGTGTTTGGTTGAACATCAGATGATGCTTTTAAAGCCAAGTTAATTTTCCGACTCCACTCCTACTTGTTCTAACCGACACATTCGCCAGTGTTGGACATGATGAACTTTTGGGCCAGCCAACAAAATGATTGGCACATTAGCGCAAATTGTTAGTACATCTTATTTAAGCCGTTTAATTAATTTCCCGGCATTCTGACACGGCTTCTATGTATTATGCAACAACAAATAACAATAGTAACAACAACTACAACATCTATAACAACAAAAAACAATCACTATGTAACACGATATACGAGAGCAGTTTGAGAAGTTAGCGACTTGTCAAATAAATCCGTAAAGGGAGCTACGAGCTTTGACCCCCGCCAAGATATTCTCTATATAATACCCCCTGGTTTCGAACTTGAAGAAATAGCTTGTCGTTATGTGTTACACAGACAAATACAAATATCGATCTGCATCGATATCAAGATACATGCAAAGGCAACATTGGGCCTGAAAGGAAGAAAAATTTTGTTATACTTTTGTTGTGTATAGATATGCGGGCCTTTGGGAGTTCTTCGCATTATCAAACTTATTTCGGATAGATTCATGGACAAAAGTTGTTAAAAGAAATTTTGAGATATTCAAAACACTCCTGAAAAATCCATTTGGGGGTAATTCTGAATGTTATTTCTTCAGAAGAATATATTGAAGATCAAAAAATGAAGTGTAGCAGGATTAAAAAAAATATTGTACTGCTAAATAAGACGCAAATTACAAAAGAATAAAATAATGTTTGAAAAATATCATGGCTAAACTTGATGATATGTACCGAATGCCGCTTAAAGCAGTTGTGAATTTTAAGCGATTTTTATCAAAATCTTTTTATTTTTATTGCATACAAAAAGCAGCAAGCCGATTTATAAATGAAAAATTCTGCAACAATGAATGGGTAACAAAAAGAGGAAGTTTTGTGTCATCCTAAAATAAAGAGAATTCTTATATATCGTATATAGCCGATATTGGGAAAAACCTATTCGCAATTTTTTTTTAAAAACCCAGCGAACGCACTTTTTTTATGCCTTAGCTTGGTCAAGTAAAATTTAAGTTTCAAATTAAGGAATGCCTGGTGGTATTAAAATTTGTTTACGTCTGCACACAAGAGCACAATGGCCTCTTGTATAGAAAGCCTGGTCGTTGAAGGAATTCCTCTTTCGTCTTTTTAACGGGCTGGCATTAACGACATTCCCCGCTAATCTATTTTCATGACGTAGAAGGTTTTTGTCGTGACGCAGGATGATGCAAATGTTTCACTTACAGGCACATACGTCACTAGGCCTTAAAAAAAGAGCATGATTATTCTAAGGGTGAATGATATCGGTATCATCACATGGCAGCGTTTAGTTTCAGATTTTACCTGCGTGCGAAGCTTTCAAGCAGGTGGATACGTATTTTTGCGCTTCATCTGCAGCATTCACAGCTTGAGGCAATATATCTGCGTAAGTTGCGCACAGACTAGAACGCTTGCTTGGGCACCCCAGCTTTTATACACCTAGCATCTAGGATGGAGGTTATCTTTTTAATGCTTACTTGAAAGCTACGGGAAGCATTGAACAAGTGACTGCAAATCCAAAATCCACAAACGCATCGAACTGCCCATACCCAACCAAAAAACAATCACCATGCAACACGAAATATCGAACTGCAACATGCTGAGCGCAGCTTTAGATCCAGGCGGCAGACGGACAGATAGTACCGGTAGACAGACATGCGGCATGCTACCGAGGGCCTGCCACAATGTTGGCCAACTTAGCCAAGCTAGTACGCCAGCATCTTCGCTTGGCTAGCTAGCAATTGCCATTCGAAGACGTGCGCAGGCTTGTCAAGGTGCCGTGCCAAGCCATAGCAAACCATGCTATATCATGCCGTCCAAGCAACAACCACATCCATGCCAGCCCAAGTCGAGTGAACTCGAGCTGCGGTTGCATGTATCTTGTAGCTACTACCTTTAATTTGACAAACACTTTGCCCCCCATTCTGGTTCCCTTAACGCTTCTGTATATCGTTGCCTTTCGATTGTTTTTTTTTTTGTTGTTTTTGTTTCTTTGACCAAGGTGTATTTTTTCCTTGCCTGCTTGGAAAATTACACGCCGCTATCAATTGATACAAATCTATGCAATTTAGAATATATAGAGACGTAAAGGTGCAACCTGAAGACAAAGCGGCTTAGCATCTGCCCAAGTCAAGTTAGAGTCCACAACATTGTCTGGGCAAATTTTTTGTGCGCTCTGGGGGGATGGGTATATGCAGTTTAGCAGGTAGTTGGTTACGCATGGGATTGAAAAAATGAGGTCAAGTGATAAAATTAAAAAAATGTAAGCGGGGGATTACTTTTGGACACGAAGCTAAACTTTTAAATTCTTTGGAAAAAAGGTGTGCTTAAGAACCATCGATAGTTCCCACCGGGAACCTATTTTTTCTTTCTAAGACCCTGTCGGTTGGGCTTTTTAGGATATTTGTTGGAAGCCCGTTCTTTAATTTTAAAATGTTTAGCGTACGTCGATTTTTACAAACTAAAAGTTAGGAGTGAGTACTTGGAGCAATCGGGTTGATATTGGCACTTCCTCTATCTATGGTTGGAGTCAGTGGCGGATGCACTTCGCGTCAGGAACCCCTCTTCCACTAGTGGGAAAAATGGGTTGAAAGTCTCTTGTGAGCTCTGATACATATATACACTTCGATGTGAAGAACCCCCTATACCAATTCCTAGAACCGCAACTAATTGGAGTGTCTTAAGCAATGTCCTGTTCTATTAACAATATTACCCAGCTAAATCTGGGAGAAGTTCGGCGCTGCAAAATTTAAAAAAAAATACTTCCTTTGCATATTTATGCCATAAAATATCTTCCTTGATATAAATATACCTACCTATATATATTGCTGAAGAGTATATAAACTTTAAATGATCCGATCTTCAATTTTTCTAGTCTGTTATTGTCGTTGTTGTAGTATTCCACATTGAATGTCAATAAATAATACCGAGCTTCTCACATAACATCGCTCTGTTAGCTTTTGTGGCACACGAGACAGGTCGAGGTCAGCTCTAAGCTACAACAGAACATAGCTGCAGCTTGTTGTCTATATACACATAAACATACATATGTACTTATATATAGATTCAATATATATGTAAGTTGTGCATTTTTATGTGCTAGTTATTGGCTAACTAGCCGTTACCATTTACGAGTTGGCCAAGCGCCGCAGGTGAGAATACCAAAAAAGAAGCAGAATCTTAAACAAAAATTGCTTGGCAGATGCACCGGTTGCATGGATCTTTCGATGGAGCTGCAATTGGATCTGTCCAAAGTGCTCGGTTCTACTCGTTTTTAGTATTGTTATTGCTGTTGTTGTTGCGGTTGTCGTCGTCGTCTGGTTAATGGTTGTTTATCAATGACAGATTGTGGCAGCTTTTTAATTTATTGCAATTTTCACATGCAAAAGTATGTACTAGTTGAAGAATATATTTTCCATTTTTTTTTCGCTATACCTCAGAGGATTTATACTTTTTGAAATCGTATAGTAGAATCCATGTGTAAATGTCTCATATGCATAGAATATAACTTTTGTCTAACATTTAAAGCAAGTTGAAGCTATATAAATCAAGTCATAGTACTATAGCCTATACAAAACCCTTGTCAACTGCACAAGCAGCTCAAAAGAAAATAGAGAGTTTTAGTACGTGAAGTGACGAAGACTAGATGCCCTTTTATTATGTCAACACATTTAGAGAATACTTACAAAATAATAAAAATATATTATGACAAGACTTAATATAAAAAAATTTTCCTAAACTATGTTACCAGAGCATTTGTGGATATTGGAAAATAATTTGCCGGCGTGGCTTTCGTGGTGAGTGAGAGCCAGCCGAAGTATAAGTTTTCTTCAAGAAGAGGGACGCGGAGCTATTTGACGATTTTTATGTTGTTAATGACTTCGTCTATTAGCATAGAGATCAAGAGAAGAACAATTTTCGCCAATCAATGCTCGTTTTGTCTCGCTATGCATTGTAGAAGTACAGGCAACTCTCGCCGTACGAAATTAATGATCCTATATGTTTTGCTTTTAGCGCTACAGAAGCATGGATGCTGAGCCAGCCTCATTTAATTATTTTTCAAGTGTTTGGCAAAAATTAATTTGCTAGATATTTGGTCCTTTATGTGTTGGAAACGGCTTCTGATTTCGGTAGTACAACGTGCTGTGTGAGCTCTGTGACGTCATTGTTATAGAATAAGCATTCAGCGCCACCGCTGGTTTTGTCATGCGTATGGATGAAGAAGCTTTAGCGAGGAGGTTTGGAAACTCGGCAAACGAGAAGACAGTTCTTCCATTGAAGGACCAGATATTGAGCTTACTTGCTACCTTTGGAATCTACGACGACATTGACATAGACAAGCGAATAAACATTCAGACGCTTGGGCATGATGGGCGAATATAAGTAGAAGCTTTAGACAGAAACATTTTTAATACGACAGATATGAAAATATGATAAAACGGTAGACTGGGCGTTGAAGAAACATAAAGTGAGCTCACTGATTACCTTTGGTATCAATGAGTTGAGAAGAGGATATCTCACGTCAGGCCATTAAGGATGAAAATGAAAAAGGGAAGCGCCAATTTTCTTATAATTACGTTGTTCCTGATACGGATTTAACAAATCATTGTAATAATCGATATTTGGCTAAGACCAAATTATAATTCATTTTTAAGCATACGGGATATTTAAATCTTTAGAAGTTATAGTGTTGTGATTAAAGTTCGATTTCAAGTTAGAGCATAAAAGATTAAAAAAAAGCTATGTTTGCTGTTCAACATAACATATTTTTTAAGGCCTACAAATTACTGCTGCGTCCAAAAAGTAAGGTGATATTTGAATTTAAACTGCGCACGTCAAAATTGGACTTGGAGAAATTTTTCAGCTTGGTAGGACTGTCTATGTCATCCATGCCAACTTACGCGTCAAAATATTCCTTAGTGTTTGAGTACGCTTCGTTTTTGTCAGCTGCTAAAAGTGAATTTTTCTATTTTCACAATGTCTAAATCGAATTTTTTGGAAAAAAAACTTTGCGTTGAAGTGTGTGAAACAATGCTTTCTGACTACATTGACAAGAAAAAATGCATAATAACTGGAGATGATGCTTGGATCTATGCTTACTACCCCGACACAATCGATCAATCGGGCGAATATCGTGCCAAAGTTGAGGCAAGACCAAAAAAACCGCACCAAAGCTTTGGCCGGAATTATGGCGAGTTTTTTTTCACACTGCATTGATTCTTCGTGACCATTTTGCCAGAAAACCACAACCACCGTATTTACCTGATATGTCACCGTGCGACTTCTGGCTTTTCAA
Source organism: Chymomyza costata (assembly GCA_018150985.1). Lineage (NCBI taxonomy): Eukaryota > Metazoa > Arthropoda > Insecta > Diptera > Drosophilidae > Chymomyza > Chymomyza costata. Next base: position 181,671 of record JAECWU010000776.1, on the reverse strand, counting down.
CAAACTCAAAAGACCGGTCCGGAGACACTGTTTTGAGTCGATGGAGGAATTACAAGCCGCGTGGAAGAGAGAGCTGAAGGCCATCCCGGAAATCGATTTTAACAACTGTTTCGAAGATTGGAAAATCCGTTGGCATAAGTGCATTGTATCAGAGGGGGGGATTACTTTGAAGGCGATGAAATTGATTTGGATGAATAAAATAAATGCAATGTCACCTTATTTTTGGTCACAGTAGTACTATTATGAAATATGAACAGAACCCACTCGTTATACAGAATTTCCGTATACTTGAAAAAAATTGGTAATATGAAAAAAATTCGTTGAAGAGAAGTTCGTTGAATAGAACTTCGACTGTACTTACAAAATTCATATGCCATTGCACTATGGTCCAAAGACCCATTTTGGCGTCATAAACCCTTAAATTATTCTGCTTGGCCTACATATAAACTGGGATAAATCTTAGCTCGATACGATCCCGCCCACCCTCAGTTGCCGTATAGGCCCATATTTGCTTTTTGTTCAGCTTAAAACAATTAAATTTGTTTATAAATAATTAATAGAAAACTATTTCTTATTAAAAAAAAAACAGAATATTTAAATCAAACTCTTTCTTGTTCTCTTCCAATAGTATAAGTAACTCTCTATAGGGGATCTGCCTCATATACTGCATTATCATGCCACTAAGATTCTTAAACTTTGTTAATACATTATTTATATTTCTTTTACTATTATTTCTTAATTGAAGTACTCCGTAAGTCATAATTAAAATTCGTTGTCAAAAATTTTTGAAGTCTATGAGAAAAAAGAAAGTTTTTGGACTACATAGCATTGTCTCAATCTTTAATATTATCCATAAAATTGTTAATCCTGCAACTTTTTGGTACCCCAAAGTTGTAGAAAACTTGTAGAAATTATTTTACGCGCCCCCAATTTCATTTGACTAAACTGGTCTGATGTTTATTATTGAACGTCTCTAGTGATTAAGGAAGCCACTTAGTTGAAGTTCAAGTAAATGCAAAAGCTAGACCAGCAGGCATAAAATATAAATATATACGCCCACATAAGCGATTCGAAATTTCCTTTACTCATAGGTATGCCCATCTGAAATATTGTAATACTTATTACGCCATCTTTAAGCCAGCTGCCGCCCTAACCTATTACGCCATTCAATACCCCTATTTCTGCTAAGCACAAACGTTATTATTATCGTAATACCCCCCACTAAGCACTGCCAGAAGTGTATAAAATCCGCAAACATACAGCAACAACAAAAACGGCTGCTTTTTCCTCAAAAAACAAACCTACACACAATAAAATTTATCCTTGGCAGTGAAGCGAAAAAAAGTTGTGACATCATAAGCAAACCCGAGCCCGCAGCTGGCTCTGCCTGCTCATGACGTCACAAAGAAAGAAACAGCTATAGCAGCTCAAATTTCAACTGCTCATGCTCTGTTCATGACGTCACACAGAGAGAAACCAACATAACCGCCACGTCATTGACGCACGTGCTATTCTTGGCCAGAGCGAGAAAGCCACAACCACAAAAATCCAAACAATACCGGCCGGTATTTTAGACGTGGGCCGCCAAATACACGCCGACGCTCACGTTGGCGACGACGTCGCTGCCTACGTCGCAGCCTACACACCTGGACGCACAGACGTCGCGCTGTCTCCGCTGTCCGCTGAGATTTTCATTCATGCCGCCAACTGCTGCCACTGCGCAAGTCTATGATATAATATGCGCCACGTGCCACCCAATTTGATGACGTCTTTGTTTATTGATTTTCGTGTATTTATTTTTGTGACGTCATTGCGTTTACTGCATTGTGTGTGTGTGTGTGTGTGTGTTGGCGTGTGTGCGTCCAAGCGCAATCCGGCCATAAATAAAGCAGCAATTAGGCTGGGAAATTGATAATCGGGAATGTTAATTGAAGCCAACAGGCAGGAAAAAAGTAGTTACAAAATAAACATTATTTTAATGAGCTATTATTTGCTTATGATAATAGTACTAAAGTTCATAAATAAAGCTGTATGGCTTCAATGCAGGTACAAATCGTATCAAAATGAATCAATTCCATAAGCGGAACACTAACAAATCCTTTGCATATTTTTGCAATTTGAGGCTAAGCTTGAAGCGGAGTACATCTTTGACTGTGGGGTTTTGACGGGTTATCGACGCACAGTGGCACGAAAGCTGAAAAATCGTTGCAAAATTCATATTTTCTAAGCCAATTGAGATATTTTTATGAACTTGTAGTTGAATGAAAAGTCTTGAGCCTTTAATATAAGTACCCATGCATGGTGAGACGACATCGCGACGGGTTGGATTTTTTTTGGTGTAAGTTGTTGTTAGACACTTTGCGCTTTTACCATTATGCATTTATGCCCGAAGTGAAGTGAAGAATTTTTTGAAAATGATGTTTGATCTTCTAATTTTTTTAAATGTCGAAAAGCTTTAGGCAAAATAATAGGTTTTTTTTTATGTCTAGAGGCCACTTAGAGAGCTTTGGGCCCGGGGGAAGCCTAACGCCCACCTCTCACCTGTCGGCTGGCTTGTTTTAAACAAATGACAAAAAATCCTACTTTTTTATGACAAATGCCATCAGTTTTATTTTTTCAATATTTTTTCCAAGAGCATAACTAATTTGTGCAAAAGAAATAGTTGGTGTCAATCAACAAGCCATAATTTTGCATAGAAACTAAGTTTTTAGGATACGTTTCTATGCTATCAATATTCGAATAGCAAATTAAGGATACATAATTGAAATCCTTACTAACAAAATTGTATAGAATGGACTAAGCAATAATATATATAGTCATAATCCAAGATATTGATTTTAAAAGCTGCCCGCCTCTTTTTTATTACACATTTTTGTGGTGCTTTTTATAGGGCTGAAAATTGGTTAAGTTAAACTTGGTTCAAGCCAAAATGCTTTTGCTTAACTTAAACACAGAAAAACTCTAAATATTTGGTTAATTTAATTTTAATTTTAATTTAATTTATTCCATAGCATTAATATTTAGGTTTAACAAATAAAAAATATATATACATTTTTATATTTGAAGTTTTATTATTGAATTAAAGTCAATGTCATCACAAAAATTTGTTAAAACATACTTTATTGATTTTTGGCTGTTACCGCTGCACATAAGCTTTAAGTCGTATGTAATGCATATATGCATATACAATTGTACATAAGTGTAGATACAAAAACTTTTGGGCTTGTCTGAGGTCAAAGACACACCAAAAAATTTACACGCATGCGTTTCGTTGAAAAAGTACAACAAAATCTATTGCATACTAATGCGTGAAAACGTCATATATACTTGAGTACATATGGTGTAGTATATGGCCTCAACTTTTATATAGCCGGAAGTACGCGCGGAATGAGTCAATCAATTTTTATTGATAACAAGCGTAATGGCCAGGCAAATAAAAATAATAATAATAAAACCGAGAAATTGATTAAGATTGTATACGACAGTTGGTATACGCTTTTTAGAACCATTTACTATTTGACATTTAAAAAAAGTCCTACGAAGTCTAATAATTTGCTCATACAGCGTCGTGACACAAGAATGTCGTTCCCAAATATTAGTGCTACGAAGAAATTTCCGTGTTCTGGTTGAGAACAGATGATCACTTACGATGACAAAAAATGTCGTATCTTGTATAATGACGTCACATGTTCATTGGTCTTGGCAAATTTAGGTGATATATCAAAATTATGCTACAAGATGTGCTAATTAATAACAAGTTAGTAAAAAAGGTGATAAAAAAATTATTTCTACTTCCGATTCCGTAATTTCGGTGATAATGAAAAAAAAGATTAATAGCTTCAACTTTTTAGAAATAATAGACATGTCATCATTATTAAAGAATATTGCCGAAATAATTAATTTTTTAATATAAAAAAAGTTTTATGGCTTGAACTAAAATATTCAAATAAATAAAAATAGGTGGCTCCAGCTCTATTTGTAGCCTTAATTTTGTGTATATTGTCAAGATCGGTTAAAATTAGTTTAAGAAGGGGTTTGTACTCAGCATAATTTGAGTTAAAATAACGTATTTAAAAACAAAACACAAATTGTTTTGAGCCGTCTTTTTGTGCCAGCAGGTCCATAAGAACATTATACCATGTGCAAACTACAACAAACTTAACGCACCCTTCAAACAAAAAGTGTATAATTGAAGGGTGACCATATAGATAAATAAACAACGTAACCGCAAAATGTCTGCATTAAGTGTTGCCTACTTTTGGGGGCGGGCATGACGAATGTTGCTACCAATGCTGACGTAGCTGCGTTTAGTTTTAATAGCCGCATTTTAATGGCTAAAACAGACGCAACGGAAACACGCCATAAAAATCAATGTCGACATGGTTCTCTCTATCGTCTCTGGCTTATGCTCAAGCACTCTCTCATGGTAGCGCACTCTTTAAAGCACTCTCTTTTAATGTTATACTTAGCGTATGCTTAATATTAAGTAGAAATTAAAGCTATAAGCCATTGTATGAGGGCAGGCTGAAAAATAATTTTCTCAGCCAGGACACCATTTTGTATATTTATTTTTTGCATAGTTATTTCTATCAGGGGGTTGCTACTAGAGTTTTAGCCACCTAGGTCACTTTGGGCAGTTTTTGCGTCAACTACAAGAGAAAAAGTTCGCAAATATGAACTTAGTTAAATTTCATTGTAATTTATTTTTTAAACAGTACAAAATTAAGTTGGGGAATGTTTAGGAGGACTCAGCAGCGTAGGTGACAATCATTATGTACTGAAGATTATGGTTAAGCGCCTACACACCAACATTTTGTTTGAGGGACTACCAAAGCCCACAGCAGTCCCCAATTCTAATGTAGTTAACAAAATTTACGGCATAGTTGAGGATAAATGACAAATAAAACTGTGTGAGACCTCATGCAAACGAATGGAAGTAGATTGCACTAAAATGTGGGTGAAAGGATGCTGTCTGCAGAAGAGGCGCCTCGATTGCCTAAATTCAACAACAATCCTTTGAAGTGTTTTGGCGATGCTTACTAGTCTTTATAGTAATAAGTAGGCCTTTTGGCACCAATTCATAGCTGTGAATAAAGCTTAAGGTCCAAGCATTGAATTTCTTCTTAGAATGCTTAACCAAAAATTTTTTTAAAGAAAAGATTAAAAAAATCTTCTGAACTGTTGAAGGGACATTATGTTAAAAAATAAATTTGTTTTTGGTGTATTGCTCTAAGGACAGATTATGTTGGAAAAATAATTGTTTTCTTTGGAAATAATTTTTTTTGTATTGGGTTTTCCAATAAGAGGTGTTATTTTGGTATTCAAAGAAAAATACCATTTTTTGAGATAAATGATTGGATGTTTATTTCATAATAAACAGGAAGGTATGCCGTTAATAATGAAAAACAACATCAGCCAAATGGCCACCGCGACCACGCCTACAGTACCATATCCTTTTCATGAAATTTTCCATAACCAAATCGCAAAGTGGCTGCCCTATGTCCTCTATAGGTCCAATGACCCCGCCGGACCATAAACTGCATCAAACAGTCACACGTTGAGGATGGAGAGGCTTCTCAACAAAAACTCTTGGGTTTTCCGAGCCCCAGATGCGACAATTTTGCTTGTTGACGTAGACACCGAGGTGGAAATGGGCCTCATCAGTCAAGATGATTTTTCGGTGGAAGATTTTCACCATTTTTGTAGTGAATTTTTAATAATTCCAATGCGTTGTTGAAGCGTGTATCGTTCCATTTTTAGTAATGGCGTAGTTTCTACATGTCAAATGTCAAAGAATAAAAGCTTCAAAAGTGACAGCTACCGAAATACCGGGTGATTCAGGTTTTGTATGTTTCGAAATCCTTATAACAATTTTTCTACAAATTTAATATTTTTATTAAAAGTAAATATTTTTATGGACTGCATCTTTTGATATGGAAGAAACGTGGTGCCTACTTTTGTGGTCCAAATAAAATAACACAAAAAGTCATAATTTTAAAAGATAACAAAAATTTGGGGTACTGCTTACTCTAGAATTTTTTTCTTTTAAAATTTTTTTTTGTTAATTTTTTCTTTTTTTAGTTATTTTTATATTATTAAATAAAATAAAACAGTTTTTCTATGAATTGAACTTTTTATTTTTTTTTATATAATGATTTTCGAAAAATGTCGTTCCTTCTCAACTTCCCTAAATACTTTTCAGCCTACCCTCGTTTAAGCCCTCATAGTGCGAGTCTAACAAGATCGTAAGTTTGTATTGAGCTACAAAAGTCTTTAGCGACATAAACCCACCATTTAGTCTCAAGCTGAGCCAATTTACATAGCCGCGCCGCATTAAATGGGCGTATACTTAATATTTTGACAATGTAATTTTCAGCAAGAAATCACATAAAAAGACTTTAAAATAGCACAAAATTACTTGCATGAAGCAACCACATAGCGCCGAAAACCAAAAATAAACAACAACAAGTTACAAATATTAATAGCAATAGACCAAATGAAAAATAATGACAATAATTCGCTACAAAATGCACCTGCAGGCTAAGCAGGCCAAAAACGTTTCGTCCAAAAAAAAAATTTGCATTTAGAGGAAATTTTAGCATTTGGTAGGTGGGTTAAACCCAAAACTGGGCATGTCCATGGGAGAGTGAGCAGCAAATGGTAAAAGCCAAAAACTATTAAGCATGTAGCATAGTACAAAGCGGCGGCATAGTCTAAACCCTTAGATGGGTTTGGGTTAGTTGCCTAAGCAGCAAATCAAAAAGCAATTTATGCAAATGATACGCGCGGCGCCGTCACAAATGCGCCAAGTGTCTAAGCAATGCTAATTGAAAAAATTAAAAAAAAAACAAAAAAAAAAAAAAATAGGAAAAAACAACAATTTAAAAAACAACTAAACAAATTTTTTGTTGCTTTAGTAAAATGGTCAAAAATCAAAGTCTAAATAGCAATCAAATTCAAGCAAACGAAAATTCCTAAAATTAAGCTCACGAAATGTTTGCAACAATAAACAAACAACAACTACAACAAACACCAAGCAACAGCAACAACAGCGATGTGAAAACGATACATGCATTAAAGACAGCCTACAACAACAATAAAAACACCAACAACAACAACTCGAACAACAACAACAGCAACAATGCTAAGTAGACGTAGCAAAACGAAGCAAATTTGGTGCAGTACATTTAGAATATCATCACAAAGCTTAAGACAACAAAAAGGAAAACTTTTAGAAAAATTCCACTTTGGTTATGCGAAGTTTAAATACTCTATTAGTTAACATAGCCAGACGCAGCAAAAAAATTGCTTTTGGATTGTTTGCAAACTTGTTTGGCAGCCGTACTGTCATAACGAAACAGTGTTGCTCTATTTATTTGCAGCTGCTATATTTTGCCGCCATTTTGCAAAACACATGACGGTTTGAAAAATTTAAAGAATTCAAAAATATATTAGGTAAACTAAAAAGTTTCCGGCGGTTTTCGTTAGATGTCTTTAGTTAGCATTGGGTTATACCTTGACGCATTTTAAAGGTAATATAACGCTTACAAAAAAAGGTCAGGGTCAATTTTTGTCTGGTGAAGCCAGTTTTGTGCTACAGCGCACTACAGGCCCATCCTATTTTAGCCAAAAATCTGGCATTTCCATAATAATTTTTTTAGAGTGATGAAATTTTACACACGTGTTCGTAAAGAATTGAAAATTAAAATTTTGATACATTCTTCAGTAGGCGGACAAAAAAATTTGGTAAATTAGTTCCAACGATTCCGTTTTGGTAATGTAGACGTTGAAGATAGGCCGCGCTCTGGTAGGCCAATTGTCGAAAATATCGAACCGGCATATGAGCTCTTCCATTATTTCCCAGGCACTAAAGATTAGCCAGAAAACCGTTTGGAACCATTTGCATAAGACTGGTCTTAAGAAGAAGCTCGTTGTATGGGTGTCACTCGAATTATGGAAAAAAAAAACTTTGGACGAAATTGATGCAGGTGATTTTTTTGCTGAAACGTAACGAGATTGATCCATTCTTGAAGCGGATGGTGATGAGAAATGGATCACATACGAGTACAACAGCCAAAAAAGAGTGTGTTCCAATCGCAAATAACGGCCAAGAAGGATTTGCTGTATGTTTGGAGGGATTGGAAGGGAATGCTCCACTATGAACTCTCATATGGGCAAATACTCAATACTAACCAGTTTGAAGCAAGTGATCGACCAGAAACGGCCAGAATTGGCCAATAGTAAGGGCGTTGTGTTCCATCAAGGCAACGCCAGGCCGCATACATCTTTAATGACGCGTTAGAAGCTTCGAGAGTTTCGATGGGATGTACCCTATAGTACAGACCTGACACCAAGCGACTATCACTTATTTAACCATTTGCAAAAATTTCCTGATGTTAAAGAAATGGCCTCAAGAGTGGCGTGCGTCTGGAATCCTCTGTTAGCAGTATCTGCTATTTGGCCAAGTATGGCCGTTCGATTGAATCTTCAGTTGGGAATTAGAGCTTTTGTAGATCTGGTAGAAAAAATGAGTCCGTTCTAGAGCTACCTTTATTGAAGTAGCCTAACTCATTCTTAAAATTGCTTACAATTTGAAAATTTTATTTTTCATCTAGATTGCCATGACTTGTTGTTCAAATGTGTAGATCTCTTTTTAAATTCAACAACTTCATTTGATTGTTGACTGTCGAGCATTCGAGTCGTAAAACAGTAAGTAACATCTGAAAAAAAAGTTTATAAAATGAAATAACATTTTTTGTTACAGCAAAAAGCGGCAAAATGAATGTAGATTTTAAGTTTAAGAAGGAATTTCCCTTCGAAATACGTCAAGCCAGAGCTGAAGCACAAATAGGCGAGCATCCAGATAAGGTGCCAGTAATTGTGGAGCGGGCACCCAATACACGCTATCGCGACTTGGAAAACTGTCGTCATCTAATTCCAGCCGATGTGACTCTGGGTCAGCTGAATTTCCAGTTACGTAATCATTTGCGCTTGCGTAATGATCAGGCACTCTTTCTGTTTATAAACAATGAGGCTTCACCGTCATCGTTTAGTTTGGGTTATTTGTGGCACAATTTTCAGGATAAAGATAAATTTTTGTATATTGCCTATGCCGATGAAAATGTCTATGGACCTATGGATAAGAAAGAGAAAAAGACTTAGGTGGCAGTGCAGACGTAACTAATTTTAATTATGATGTTTACAAATTTTTAAGAGCATTAAATATAAAAAGCAAATTTTAAACGATTTTTTTGAGTTTGCATTTTTAGTACGAAAAATATATTAGTTAATAGAATCCTAGGCTAAAACAATCATCATCATCATCATTGGCGAGACAACCCTGGTCAGGTCCTTGCCTGCTGTAGTTTTCGCCTCCATTCGTCGCGATCTCGGGCTTGTGTTCTCCAACATCTTAGTCCTAAATCCTCTGCATCTTGATCGACCCCATCCAACCATCTCAACTTCGGTTGACCTCTTCTTCAGTTACCTAGACACTGTTAAAAAAATCAGGACTTTAAAATATGGCACTTCAAAAGTTGCTATCAAACTAATCTTTGGTGCTGCGACGCTGTTTTCTCTCTTGTTTGAGCATGATCTTCGATCTTGCGCTCTTGTGCGCTCTTGCTTACTGCGCTGCTTACTCACAAATGAAATGTTTGTTTGTATGAGTTTCGGCCAACACTGAATTCGACATTTGCTCATCAAAAGCGTGAGCACCGAAAGACGTCATGGGAAATTAGTTCGATTTCGGTGTCTCCAGTGAGAAAAGTCGTCAAAAGACTAATATCGAGATATGGAAGATCATTGTAAGCGATTAAGGGAACGTATTTTGCTTCTGTGCTCAGTAAAAATTTGTGTCATATGGATTTTTTCTTTACCCCTAAGCAGGTCGTTAAGGCATTTTCTGAAGAAAGCCTAGAAAAACAACAAACAAATCGTTTACTAAATTGGACGTTGCGTTCTCGGTTGATGGGCTCATCAAATATATAATATACAGCCACAAAATTAAAATCCACTTTCGAGTTCGGAGGTCATATCAACCCATTTATTTCATGTTCTGACGCAATTTCAAAAAACCAAACCCAAAAATCTTAAAATTTACAAATATTCAACTTTTGATTTTTATCCTTTAAAAGGAAATTTAGAAAATACAGGATGGATCCCGGTTCAGTCATGTATTTAACACAAAACTGTGATTTTTATGAATTGGCTATTCCAGATAGTTACCTAAAAATAAGAAGTTTTTTGAAGAGCTAAGGAGCTCTCATATGCCCAATTAGAGAGTAGTTATAAAAAATTCAGCGAATGAGAGGCAAAGCCTAAAAGAAATATACAACAACAACAAAAAAGTAAGGAGTGCCATGCAGTGCCACATTTTGGCTTTGGCTTGGCCAAGTCATGTCATGCTTAATACAGCCAATAAAACCAACAACAACAACAACAGCAAAAGTTGGCAGCATCGTCAGCTTAGCCCCAAAATGTGGAGCCGGCTTGGAAGCGACGACGGCGACGATTCAACTTTAACGCTTAGCTGTTTGCATGTACAAGACACACACAAACACATAACAACACTCTTATACATATATGTATATACAAGTATGTATGTATGTGCAGTTTTTGGGGCCAACAGCGGGTCAACAGCAACGAGCAACAAGCAACAATATCAACTGCCGCTTATAATACCCTGAGCAGATTGGACCAGGCCAGGCCAGGCCAGGCAAGACCAGACCAGGCCGAGTCAGGCTGCCAGACCAGTTCCACTTGCGTCGCTCCCAACTAATATATATGTACAAGTACGTACAAGTACATGCTGCCACACCGTTGACGCCGACGCCGACGCTGACGTCAAGACAATGCATTATGGGAACCTACAAAAAATCTACGAAAACGAAAGGAAGAGCCACACTGCGCCCAAAAAAAAATATACAGTCGAAATCCCCCGATCTCACGTTTGTCTAAGCGGTCTCTGGGTCTGGGCCTGCCTCTAACTTGGCTAAATCTGCCTGCCGGCTTTGTTGCTGCTGTTGTTTTTGTTGTTGCTGCATACGCTAACAACAGTTAGAAAACGTGGCTTGGAACCTGTCTAAAAATAGCCACAACGAATCCACACACGAAGCTCTAAACGAACGAAAACGAAATGAAGCTAAGCCTCACCTACGCCGCAGTCGAAAAAAACTCGATTTAAAAAATTTTTGCAACTCTTTGAACTCTCACTCTCTGGCGCAGACATGCTCCCCATAAGATGAGATAATGAATTTGTATAAGGTGACGCACCACAATTTCAACTAAGCCAAGAAAGAGCGTTACCAAAATGAACTCATTAATTTAATTATTATTTTAATGTTTGAGTTTTTTGTTTAAGCTGCTTAGCAACATTTTGATCATTTAATTGCAGTTTTTGTAAGAAGCTGTTTTTTATTTTACACCTGTTTTTTATAAGATAAAATGGTATATTTATTGCAGCAGAATATTGGTTCGTTATATAGAAAATTCGTTTAACAGAAACTCGTTATTAGAAGATTAAAATTTAAGTGTACTTAAAAAATATTCGTATTATTGAAGCCAGGATGTTAAACTGGGTTATAGGTAAGTTCGACCGTATAAACTGGGACGAAACAACTAAATCCCCTTAAGAGTACCAAGCTCTTTACCATAAATTATAGGCTTGAGGGATAGGTCTTACTCGTCTTTCTACAAATAATATCGTAGAATATTAGAATTGGACTCAAGGGCTATTTAGTTTGATTGGGTGATTGCTGGGTTTCTTGTGTTCGATCTGGCGTACAGATTGCTGTTGGGTTGAAATTTTATTGAAATTTCTTGGTTTTCAGCCATCAGTTAGATTAATTTATTGACTAATCCTTATAAGAGCGACGGAAAGTGTTTATCTATTTGTGTTTTAGAATGCAAAAAATTGGATTAAAAAAAATTACAATCACAAAAAAAAAAAATTAGCTTAAGCCCTTCATTTATAAATTTCTTGGATATTCTGATTATAGCAATAAGTTCAAAAATATGGATTTATATCATCTCTAGAGTTCTTATTGCAGTCCAAAGAAGAAATCCCTGTACATAGACCGAACTTCCAGCCAATACATTGCATAAGAATGAGTGAAATTAATTTTTCATTTCTTTTTTTTTTAATATTTTTAAATTCCATTTTCACGAATAACGATCTTGCAATTTTTTGTTATATACATAATAAGTACATATTTATTTATTTTGTTTTTTTAATTTATTAATTTTAATGTTATAATTAAATTTAATTCTAGACTCCAGCTAGACTCTTGATGTCACTTCAGCTATACCCAGGCCCGACGAGAGGAGGGTGGAAAGGAGGGAGGGATTCCCTCCGGGCCCGGAGTTTTCTCAGGGTTCCGGAGTAACTACTGTCGTACTGTCGTGATTTAAGCTAAAGGTGTTGTATTACATTTTCCCCCGGGCCCGGATTTTCTCTCTACGGCCCTGGCTATACCTATATCAAATTTTCTCAAAATCGGCTACTAAATCTCAATCCTTTCATACAAATTTACACAAAGTAAGAGCCCCGCTTGTATAAAAACAGTATCAGTGACGTCACGCTCGCCTATTTCAAAGAAAATCAACTCAGAGCAACAAGAAAAACCAAACTGCGCATTGCGTGATCTGCTTATAGTTGAATCATGTTTCCATGCTCTCACGCTCTCTTCAACGTTGTTGCTGTTGTTATTGTTGTTGTTTATAACATAATGATCATCAGATCATGTTGAAGCTCAGGTTTGGCGTTGGCTTTGGCTTTGAGCTCTTGAAGCAACTTGTTGCTGTCATATTTTATTTGGGAGCTGTCAGTTTTTGGCCAACTTGTTGTTGGCCATTTCTGTTGTTGCGGCAGCTGCCGCTCGTGTTTATGAGCTGCGAACGCCGGTGTCAATGGTAAAGTGCATTAATATTGACAACTCGACGCCCGGCTTGACAACTGCAAGAAAATCGTAATAGAGAAAATGATATAGCCAGGTTTATATTGGCAATTATATTGCACTTTTAATGGTTGCTTTTAAAGTTGGCTATTGTATTTATGTTGAAATGCAAGAAGATAAATCGGAATTGCATTTAAGTAGAATTGTTTTTATAGGTTAGTAAATAAATTATATTGAATAGGAAGAAAGAAAGAAAGAGCGATGAACTGCAAGGGATTAATGATGTCTCATCAATTGTTAGCACGAATTACATTTGTGAAAATGACCAAATATTATTAAACTGGGAGAAGGGCAGAATTTATTTGAAAGACATCTTTTATAGTAACAAATTACAATAAGTACTATAGGTTTGCTGAAAATTGGCTAAAGAAAAGGGATATTTAAGCTAAAAAAATAAATGAGTTTTGTTTTGTGGGTCCATTTTCTATTAGGCATAGCGCGTTTACAGGTTAGGCTTTCTGGAATCTCTTTCAATAGCCTGAATTGAACTGAAAATTTTTATTATTATTATTATAAAAATGCTAAAAATAGAACATTTCTTTTAATAAAGCTTTGTATGCAGTAAAAGTTTTGAAATAATCTAAAAAAAATGTTATTTTGACAAGCTTATGTTTTTTTTAAAAATTGAAGAATAACGCGAGTTGATTTAATTAAATTTTACTCATTTTCAATAAATTGTGAATAATAAAAAATCAACTATACAAATGTAATTTAATAAAGTGTGTATCTTTAATTGAAATAGTGAATTTTGCAACAAATATTGTTTTAAAAATCTTCACCTAAACTTTAAATTTAAATATTTAATACATTTTAATATTATGAACCATCTACGAGGCTTGTTCAAAAAGTATCGCGAATTGTGAATTTTCGCGGGCTACGGATGTTCGATTTTCAATCTTTTTGTGTCGTTATGTTGGTACTCATGAACCTCACGTATGTTGACAATCTCAGCCTTTTTGAATGTTCAGTCAGTTTTTGACAACTATTGTGCATGGACGTGTTTAAGCTTGTCTTCGATTTTTGTCGTGGATCATGCGGCAGCTTCCATTGGGATGATTGAGCTTTGGTTTCTACGTCATATCATGATTCGTCACCAGTTATGAGCCTCTGCAGCAAATTTGGGTCCAACAGCTCCTGAGCAATGTTAATGCGATGCTGTTTTTGGTCATGCCCAAACTTTTGGTGATAATTGAATGACACGAGTCAATCGATTTATTTAGGTCCTCAGCAACTTCTATGACAGTGATTCGACGATTGGCCAATACTAGTTTCTGTACTTCATCAATGTTTTGCGTTTGTTGTTGACGTGCTCGGGCGTCCGGAACGCTCTTCGTCGCTCACATCTTCTCGGCCCTCTGAAAACATTTTTTACCACCGATAAACGTTGCTTTTGTCCAAAGTAGCTTCGCCGTATGCAACAGACAACATTCGGAATACTTGCGCGTACTTTACGTTGTTTTTCACACAAAATTTGATACAAATACTTTGATTCATTTTTCGGGATAGACAAAAATCGAAGACAAGCTAAAACACGTCCACACACAATAGCTGTCAAAAACTGACTGAACATTCAAAATGGCCAAGATTGTCAACATAATGAGGGTCATCATATTTAAATTAAAAAAAAATATATATATAAATTTATGTTAACAACAATAAATGAAAAACAGTCATCAACTATTTTTATGCAATTTTCTTTTTATATTTAAGCTTCTATAATTGAAACAGCTAGTGCTATAAACTGTATATAGTAAAGATATTTTCCTTTGAATATTACTAATAAGTTTTCTTAAGTCAGTGGTAAAATATAACTTGCTAAAATTTGGCTTATTTGCTTAAAATTCTTTTTTTTTACCTGTTTTGTATGATATGGGAAAATTTATTTTATTTTAAAATTAGAATAAGAGTTAAGGGTAATTCAAGGTTCAGTTACAAACAAATGTCAGGATTGATGCATTGGACAAAATATTTGATTTTGGGCGACCTTTCAAAAATCTTAGTTACTGCAGACTGAAAAAATTGGGTGTGATTTGAAATTTAAGTATGGTATTTGCATCATGTCCTGATGTAGTCTGTTTTGGTGCTTAGAGTGGGTAATAGTTCTTTATATGGTCAAGTACGTATCACTAGTTAATATATGAAAACTAGACTTTTTCCTAAACTAAGTTGCTACCAAATCAAGTGAATAAAAGTGTTATGTTCCAAATATTTACTAAGTAATTTTTAATAAAAAAAAAAAATATAAAATAAGTTAACAGTTTTACTAAAGCAAGCCATTTAATTCAAAATAAATAAATAACTTTGCGCTGAACATAGTGAAAAATTGTTTTAATCGTTTTTTGCCAAAAAAAAAGTAAAAACAAAACCTTTATAAAATGAAAATTGATTTAGAATTTCAGGACTAAACTTAGTTAATGTACTATTTTATTTTAAAAACATTATGCATTTTCTAATCAATTAATTTGTTCAACCAATATAATATAACTCTCAAAACAGTACGTATACGTTATATATAAAAACTAGATTTTTACCTAAACTAAGTTGCTACCGTGCGTATTAGTGATGCATATTTACTGTGTTTATATATTTGTGCAAAGATTTTTTTGTAAAAAATTTGGCAATTCTTTTTTTTGCTTTTCGGGACTTTTTATTGTTTTCAAGGACATTTGCATTTCTAATCAATAAATTTGTTCAACCAATATTTATAATATAACCCTCCAAACAGTACGTATACGTTATGTATAAAAAACTAGATTTTTACCTTAACTAAGTTGCTACCGTGCGTATGAGTGATGCATATTTACAGTGTATATATTTGTGGAGATTGTTTTGTAAAAAATTTTTCAGTTATTTTTTTTTTTAAGGACTTCATCAAAATTATTCAACCAATTTAAAAATAAAAAAAATAATTTTTTTTTTTTTAAAAAAAAATTTTTTTTTTTTTTAATTAATTTTTTTCCGTGCGTATGACTGATGCCTATTTACTGTTTTTAAGGACATTTCTAATCAATTAATTTGTTCAACCAATATATTTTAGCCCACTTGAAATAATATAATTGCTGCACAACCTGACAAAATCATACAATCAATAAATTTGTACGTTTATTTACATATATTAAATTTTCAAACTCAATTAATTGTTGTTAACAAACAGTATTAAGAAAATAAGCCCACAACCGCTGCTACCTACTAAAAACTTCTATGAAGTATATGAATACAGTCAGCGCACAATATATTCGTACAGGTTTGAATTTAGTTCAATTTATTTTTTTTGGCGTATTAAAATTTTATTCTTAGAGCTAAAATTGTGTTTTGTTGTATTTTCAAAGTAATATAGTAAGTTGACTAAGACCTAACGTTAATTGTTTTTCTTTTTTATTACCAAGCTTGAAGGGCTTTGTTGCTCTAGTTTTAAATTACTTTGTCTCCTTGAATTAATTTCTAAGTGACAAAAATAAATAATAATAAGAATGTGACCAAAAATCTGTACTTAAATTTATAAATAAATTGGCGTTCTAAAGTATAGAAGAAAAAATTTTAAATACAACACTTTGATCATTAATATGACTCACTACAACAGCTTTCCAATACAAAATGTACAGATTAACAAATAAACTCCAAAAGGAGTCTACTCGATCTTTTGAGAAGCTGTGAGACTACTCTGGCTCAGTCGCCCTAGACAGACACAACAAAACTCCTTCGTCTTTGTTTAGGATACTGCCACCAACTAACACAACGCAACTTTCTTCCCCAATACTAGAAACTAAGTTTTTATCTTATTGTAATAATTATATATTCTTGCATAAACAATCCTAATTATATTTCTAGAAATTAAATTATGTTTTTGTAATTATTATATATTGTTATATAATCAATCCTAGTTCTAATCATCTAAGGCTTAAGCTAGAGCTAAGACTGGCTTCCAAAAAAATGTCCTTGTAGAATGTTAATGTTTTGTTATGCTCACTTTTGACTTTAATGCAGATTAATAGAATAGCATTAATCTCATGGTGGTCAAGCCTCTCCAACATAGGTACTGCTGTTTTCAATGATTCGTTATATTTTTATATTTTATAATACTTTATTTTTTATTTTGGGTTACAAATTCAGAGACTGTGGTGCTGTTTCTTATTTAATTTATAGAAAGATTTCTAAAAAAACTATCAAGGTCAAAGATTTGAACTTACTTTCTTCATTTAGGCACAGCTACATAAAAGCTTAAATTCAAAGGTGTACGAATAAATTATGTGCTAACTATATGTATGTACATGGCTCTCATATGAATTTCTTTTGTGCTACTACCTACACAGACAAACAGAAGCGCTGCTGATGCCCAGGAGGAAAAATGTGTAAAACAAAAACAACAAAGCTACCCACAAGAAATATGAGCGACAAAAAAATGACAACAACATCAGCGCGAAAAAAAACAACGTTAAAAAAAGTTCCCACACCCCTGAAGCCAAAAGGCGCGCTTTATGGGGGCGTTTAGGGGGCAGCTGAGCGAGCATATGTGTGGGTGTTTGAGAGCGAAAGCGAGAGCAAGAGCAAAAGCAAGAGCGGCAGCATAAATAAGCGGCTAAAATAATCAATCGTCATTGTTGTTGCAGGAGTGTGTGAGCGGGAGTTAAAAAGGCAGCTCACTTGACTCAGTGCCGCATTAAATGAACAGAGATAGCAAAAACTTTTTTATGACGCAAATTATTTCCGTTTTCGTTTTCGCTTTAGCGGTAACGACGACGGCGACGTCGACGTATGTGTGTTGCGTGTGTGTGTGTTTTAGAATTGGCCCACTGCACTGCATTGTTGGCGGCGCAGCGCAGGCGCCCTAACAGCAACGTCATCGATTTTCTGTGCACGAGCATGAGACAGCTTGGTTTTGTTGTTGTTCTTGTTGTTGCTATTGTCATTGTTGTTGATGATGGTAAGGGAATGACGTAATACCTGGCGGCTGGTTCGGCAAAAGCCGCCGAAGAGCGCAAGGTAGGTCGTGTGCTGCTTAGCGACGGCGACAGCGGCTGCTTCTTCGCTCTCACACACACACATACACTCACATGGACTCACAGCTGGCTGGCTGGCGCGCAACAGCGTCAGCGTCAACGCCGGCTGCAGCAGAGCAGAGCAGCATTTTGGTTTCGGCTCCGTTTGAATATAGTCGCGTGTAACCGTAAAAATAAGTTCAGTCGCGTCACAGACGCCGCATTGTTAACAACTTTTTCTCAATATTATACACATATGAACTAAATAAAACACATACAAAATATGTTCAAACGGCAATAATAACAAAAGAAAATAAAAAATAAAATAAAATTCTTTGCTAATAATTTTAACGCTAGTTCGCTGTGCATTACAAATTTGCCATACAAAGTGCAAACAATATAGTATTAATAAATAAAAAATCGATTAAATAAATATTTGTGCGTGTGTGTAAATGACAGCTGCTAAACGTTATTGTTTCGATTAAAGTTTAAACAATTGCAAATTGCACAAATTGCAACAAGTTGTTAGACGCTTCAAAACGCGCGCGCGTTCTACGAGTTTAATGCGGAAACGGAAGACAATGCGGCGTATGCGTAACGTCCAGTGTACAAGTAAATAAAGTGTAGGGTGCTGCCAATTGTAGTACATTTAACAAACAGTAGTGCCACAGTGCGTATGCGTTATAGGCAACAGTGCGTATGCTCGATGACTGCAATTTGAAAAACAGTAGTGACACAGTGCGTATGCTTGATGTATAGTTGTGAAGCAGTGCGTATACGTTATATATTTAAAGGTGCTACAGTGCGTATGCTTGATGTGAACATTGATAATAAGTTTTTTAAGCAGCTGAACTTTAAAGAAATATTAATTTTTGGTTCAAAACTTTTTTGGCTTTTAAAGTAAAAAGAAAACAAAAGTAAACGCTATTGAAAACGTCCTTGTGCCTCTTACTCGCTAGAAACATACATATTAAAACGGCTGCTGTTCTATGCTGGTATTAGTGCATGCCACAAAATGTTGTAACTGACACAGATAACAGATATACACATACACACACATAAATGCGTAAGTTATTACGTCGTCAGTTTTGCTTACGTCCTCAAATCTATACTAAATATCCACAAAAATCAACAAACTGCGCAAACGCCAAAAACCGCCGTGAACACTTAACAAGTTCAAGTCTAAGGACATGCTATATACAACATATGTAAAACGCCTGAAGGACAAACGCGAGTGCGACTATGTATGTGTGTGAAAAAGTGCTTTTCATATATGCCAACAAAAAATGAAGTACATTTTGCTGCCTGATTACAACTACAATATTTGCAACAACTAAGCCGCAATTTTGTACCAAAAGGTTGCTTTTATATAGATTGCCGTTCTGGATCAAACGCGCGCCCCGTCGCGCTTCGTGTGCCCCACAGGTGCTTAAAGAAACATAGTCAGCTCATTTCATTCACTGTCTTTGTATATAGCTTTTTTTATGTGTTTGTGTGTGTTTGTTTTTGTTTATTGTTTATGACTCCAAACATTGCTTGCAACTTTCATTCATATAGTCTATGGTATATGTGTATATATGTATGAACCCTACGAACTATAGTTACTTTTATGATGCGCGATCGTCTTGCCTCGCTGATTGTGGTGAAGCAAGAAGCGCCAGCTGTGCACGGGCTTAACAACAACAGCGACACACAGCCCGCCTTACAACAACATCCGCTACAACAACCACAAGAACACCAACTACACACACATAATATCCATGCCAACACGCCCATTAAATGCGAAACGCCCTATACGCCACACTATAGCGGCTATTATGAAATCAACAATAATTCCTGTTATAGACAAAATCTTAATACCTTAAAACAAACACAAACGCCTCCTTTGGCTTTAGCTCAGCCCGCGACGCCATTGATCTATCCCTGTCGCAATCTGTTTCCGGACGGCTGTGATATAACGCATCTGGCCTGCTCCAACTACGAACAGCAGCAGCAACAACTACAACATTCCATATTCTATGCCTTTGATGCGGCCAGCAATGGCAACAGTTGGCACAGCAACGGCCATAGCAATAACAACACCAACAACAACAACAACAACAACAGCAGTATGTATTAGACAGTCAGTTCTTTTGGTGATGGTTTGCACTTAAGTTGCAGCATTAATGATAAGCTTAATTGTACACACTGCGTATGCGTAATTTAGGCGTATTGCGTATACGCCGCGTAAACATTACCAAATACAGCGCTTAATTAGAAAAAGAAAATGCAACAAGAAAACGCAGCAAAATAAAGTGAGTCGAGGCGTTGTCCGACTGTGGGATACCCTTTTTTCAATACAAATTATTTTCTTGATGCTTCTGTGCAACTCAATCGCTAGCCAAGTCCATACTGATAATTTAAGGCTTAAAAGCTTATACACTGTCATTGCCCAAATCTATATCTTATTCCTATGTACCCTATGGTTGCCAGAGTATTTATGATGCGCAAGTTATATTAAATATCTTTGTTTACTAGATGCCGACAAGACAGCGACGTCAGCGTCGACGTCAAAAAAGAAAAAAAAACGCGTCGTCGCACAATGACGACATAAATTTTCATCAAGCCCATGAGAGAGGCGCGCGCGCAAATATACACAAAAAACAAAATCATGTACATGAAAATCTTAAACAAATAATAGAAATATGCATACATATGTATTATATACAAGCAACTATATTTGTGTGACTGTGTGTGTGCGTGTATGTTTGTCTGCTCGTTGACCAGCGTCAGCACGTCTGACGCAAAATGATTTAAGGCTACTCTGCAGCCAAGAGTGGAGAGGGTCTAGCTCACATGGGGACCGAGCGACCACTGTGGCATGCTGCATTATTATAAATAATAACAATATCTAAACACAATAATGTGACGCAAAAATAATAAGGTAAATGTACTACAAAAAGCAGATTATTTATGTAAGCTATACAAATTTGTAGCAGGTTAGCTTTTGAATTAAGGAGCAGAGCGGTAAGGAGTGATTGAAAGATATTTGTAAGAGTAGAAAAGCTGAGGGACTTAGGGGAATTGTGTGGCTAAGGGACTGCTGATGGTGTCGTAAATAGTAGCGTAAGTTAAAAAATTTAATATTAAAAATTTAGGGAAATACTGATAAAATATTTGGACCAAAATATTTAGGTAACCTGAGTTCACTTTTTCTTTCTTCTTGTGCCGTTTCTTCAAGAGCCATCTTTTGTCAGATAACTTAATAAAAAAAAAAATTCTTAGAAAGTGCCAAATTTTATGGCACCTTATATATCAATATATAGATGAAAAAGATTTTATTAAGTAATTCTTGATTTGATAAGTTTTAAGAAGTTTTGCTCCCCTCCAATTGAGGACATGACTGTGTCTTCTAATAAAAAACATTTTTTTTCTTTTTACAACAACTAAATCAATATCATCTGCCCTTTGCATAATAATAATATCAAGGAAATTAAAAAAAATCAATATCAACTCAGCCCCTTTATACCATATGCAATCATTTTTTTTTTTTTTGCATGCTCAACAGCTTAATCAAATTAGATCCCAAAGTTGTTACGCTGTAAAGAAAACTTGGCAACAGCCTCAACTGGCGCTATTTATTATTGTATGAGCCAAGTATAATATAAACTATATACATCTTACTCGCATATATAAACATTGTAAGAGGGGCGCGCAATGTACTGACAAGCGAGCAGATGACAAACCCAAGATGCAAGAGCATATGACCACGCGACCAAGCGGGGGGTAGTTGACGCCACATGACGGCAACAGCGCCATAAATTTTCAAATGCAAAAGAAACAAAAAAAAAAAAAAACAATTAGACATGAGAGCAGTTTTGTGTTTATATATAGAAGAAGGCACGTCATCGTATCCCTATGCAAATCAGCTGAACTTGAACTGCAGCGAACTAGGCGTCAAAATGTTTATGACGTTGATGCGATGGGGTTGAACTAATTGTTGAGAGCGTGAGCGCGAGAACGTAGGGGTTGTCAGAGAGCAGAGAGAGTTGCAATTGCGTCAGAATATGTTGATCAGATTTTTATTATTAGTAAAATAATACACTGTAGCTAGAGGTTTAAGGGTAGTATAGATTGTTGCAGCATATAAAGGCAGCGGTAACCTATAGACCACTCCAAAAAATACATTTTTATGGGATGCATAGGATTTTGGTAAGAAAAATAGCAAACACCTACAACCGAACCCTACACAAACTAGAGCCTTTATATTTAGTATGCAGATACCTAACGAACCTAATTAAGAACGAGATTTGCTCCGCTGAGACCCTTAAGAGCAGACCTGGGCAAAAAGAGAGCGGTCTGCCGTAAATGCACGAACAAAAAGTGCCCGTTTGGGCTATGGGTGCCCAGCTCTGCTTAAGAGCCTAATAAGCCAAACAGTAAAAAAAGTGGAACTGTCGGCCGTGCTCCGGAAAACAAATCCGAACTTTTTATTCCGATTCTTTTTGAAACCGATTATTTGGTGCTCCCAATTTCACCAAATTGAATTTTTTAAGTGGTTCGATACCGAATGTTTTGTTACAAGAGGAATTAAAACGAATTGGCAAAATAGGTTGAAAAGTGTACGCACAGTTCAAACCGAATTTTTATATAGTCCATGTCTTGCATGACAAAATTTTCATGTCTTGCTTAAATAGTTAATGTCTTGCATAAAAAAATTTCCCAAATTTGCCAAAAATTCGGATTTGGGGGCACGCGAAAACGAATCCAAATAAAACTGTTCATTTTGTTTTGTTTGTTTTCCAGAGCGCCGAGTAACTGCTGACATTTGTATACATATATGGGTCATTCTCTGTCAAACCAGCCAGACCCTTCTCACATTTAAATTTTTAAGATAAATCATCGTTTGGCCTAAAGTTTTGTCTTCTCGTCTACTTTTCAAAGCAATTTGGTGATTTTTGATATTTAAAAATGGCGGAGGTACAATGGCCACCAAAGCAAAGTAACTCCATAATTTAATCACTATTTTTAGTTATATTTTCAAAAAACCATTATTACAACCCCTTTTTATATGCTATTCAGACCCCTTTGTGGCAGCTGATTATACGTACATAGGTACATTATTAGTTTTTCAAAATTTCAAAATGGCGGACATAAGGAGAATTTTTCATTTTTGTATTTATAATTCGAGTTAGGTATGCAAATATGGGTTTTCAGGGTCGCTAATCACGAATCTGGGGCTAGAATTTCAAAATTACAAAATGGCGGAACTAAGATGGCCGCCTCAGAGTAAAATTCGAATTGGGTATGCAAATATGGGTTTTCAGGGTCGGTAATCCCGAATCTGGGGTTAGAATTTCAAATTAACAAAATGGCGGAACTAAGATGGCCGCCGCAGAGTAAAATCTTGATTGATTTGGATTTCGGTTATGTTTAAA
Source organism: Chymomyza costata (assembly GCA_018150985.1). Taxonomy (NCBI): domain Eukaryota; kingdom Metazoa; phylum Arthropoda; class Insecta; order Diptera; family Drosophilidae; genus Chymomyza; species Chymomyza costata. The sequence continues at coordinate 158,322 of JAECWU010000776.1, read as the reverse complement.
GTGAGCCTAATAAACCAAACAACTTTGTTTGAATGTTAACGTATTCATGACTAAAATAAGTAGCAAAGAATGATAGTACACAAAACAGCTGAAAGTTGTCAGAAAGGTAATCATCTGTTATACGGTGTTCCTTTCGTTTTAAACTCATCTTTAAAAAAAAATCCTATATATGCTAAAGACGCATAATACGGCATGCAGTTGGTAGACTCGTCTCATTGTAATTTATGTCAGCCTAGTGAACCAAACAATGTAAACATTTTGTACAACTAATTTACACATCCTACTACCTTCTTCAAATCCCACAACCCGCTACATTGGGATACAAAAACTAAGGCACACAATAACTTTCTATGGATAGAATAGTTGTAGAGCATCCCATTGTCTATCAACGCAACATTTTCGCCCCGATTTATATATACGTACGATTGTATTGTATTCTTTTGGCTATAAATACAAATGTTTTTGTATCTGTGTGCTGCACTGTGGCTAATTGTCGTCGATGCCGCCAATAGGCCACGTGCTGATGACGTTGCTAGCCAAGATTTAGCAAAGACAACAGCTTGCAAAAAATAAATAAAATTAGAAAATAATTATTATTATATAGGTACCATATATACTACGCATATAGATATTTACGAGTCATTTCGGCTGCAGCTTTTATTTTTACATTTTATTTAAATAAAATGCTTGACCGTTGTAAAATTTCTATTATTTTTTTTATTTTTGCGCTAGTGTCTGGTAGCGTGTGAAATTTTTATAGCTGAGTTTATTAGAGAAATAATTTCTTTAATAAATTATGGTGTTGCTCATACGCCCCGTTTTCAACATTTCTAGGCGTAGCCAATTGCATTTCAACATAGCAAATAAACAATAAATAACTAAAATACATATATGTATAAAATTTGAAACTTTTGCATTTGGCTTTGTTTCATTGATAAAGCTCAACATCTCATCAATATGATTATGATAAATGATGCACAAACAAGTATTTATATATGAAACTCTTTTTTATATTGTTTATATATATGTATATATATATTTCTTTTTCTGCTGCTACTATTTATCTTTTGCACAGTGACACACGAAAATCTGCGGCTACTGCTTATTCATAAAAAAAAAAAATAAATATAAACTATTCGCACGAGCAGTGCTCACGAATATTATGACTTATCTCTGCTACGCGGTCTGGCATGATTTTTGGGCTCTTGGTTATGGTCTTACACCGGTTTTTTGGCTCTATGCTGGTCAAAACTAGTAGCCATCATTAGGCAGCGCTATGGCCAAGTTGCCTAAGTGTTGGTGTAAATCAACCAACTAAATGATATATGTATATGCTAATGTGGCTGGTATATGGAGATGTATGTATGGAAGTGATCTGGAAGTGTTGTAGATACATATATCATTATGGGTTAGCTGGGATTCACCAATTGGGTCAGTGCTGTGCGCTGCTCTTAATGTAGATCGCTTAACATATAATCTTTCAAGCTCTGTGTAATTTAATCAATAGCCACTTGGAAGATGTAGTTGCGTTTTGAATATTACTTAAATAATTAATATAATCATAGATTTTTTTATGAAAAATGTTTGGTGATAGCGGGTACATTTTTGTTGTTGACAATCCTCACATACTTTTTGCACTACAACTATTATATAGGGTGGGCCATCTGTTGGTTTGTTTGTTAATTGCATTTTATTTTATATATTTTATATTTTCCAACAAAATGTATGTACCAAATGCAAGTTTGCAAGTACTAACTATGTATTAAAAATAATATTGCCGAAATGCCCGCCGCGGCTGGCTCTACAGGCCCGTATGCTAATTTTCGATGGTCCGTGGGCTTCAACGTCATGTAAGCGTGTAAATACAGATCCGTCTGCAAAATTCGACGCAAAGTGGTTCTAGCAAGACGTAATGCTTGCGAAAGACGGCGCGTTGATGTTCCCGGCGACTTGTCGACACTGGCTATGTTTGTGTCACAGAACGACTATTTTCATAGAACGCCTATTCCACTTTTACGCGTTGTTCGGTTGTTAAACGATATGTGACTAAAATTGACTGATTTTAAAGAGCATCCACTTTGGACGGGTATGTTCCGAATTATTAGTGTTTAACAACCAAACCAACAGCTGGCCCACCCTATACTGTATATACAAATATGGGTATATACACAACAAAAAGTTCATAGTTATAGCAGAGGAGTAGCTACAAATTTTAAGCTTCCGTATTCCCGTACAGAATAAATGAAAAAATCTGTATCATTGAAGATGGTATACGGATCATCAGCCCCATTTGGGATGATCCATAAACTACGTGACGCTCCAGGGGGTGGTGGGGCTCTGGCGAAGCGTCACGATCATATGGAAAATTTTCAAAAATATTCTGCGACTGCGTCACATGGGGTGGGGACTATTTTGACGAAAATCAGCGTCACGTTGTTTATGGATGATCCCTTTAGAAGCATTTCGAGTTACCATAAGAAATTCTTCCAAAAAATTCAAACATGTTTTTTTAATTCATTGTGCTTAGTTAGGCATAAAACGATTTTTCAAATTATTTTTTTAAAATAAGAAAAAGACCGACGATATGGAAGTGTTTAATTTGTTGGCCAGAAATGCAGAAGTGCCCGACCTAGAACGTGAGCGACCCAAACAACTCTTAAAAAAATTGTTCATGTCAAAAAATTACTTTTATACAATTTATTAAAAATATTTAAAAAAATCGGTTTGTTTTCTAAGAAATCTATTCTATCTAATATATACTTAAATTACTAATCCAAAATTGCCTGCGTAGCCTGTGCAATAAAATTAAGCCTGTGAATTATTAGTTTTAGCTATAATATAAAAATATATAATATAAATAAAGTAAATTTTTTAAAAGTCTTGGGCTTAATAAAGAATTTATACAGAAAGTCTATTATAACTCTTCAATGCGAAAAAGTGAATTGAATTAAAATTAGAATCTCTTTGTTTAGTAGCAACGTAGTGTTATTTGATTGTTCGTATGTTTAGACTAGAGGTTCCGCCCCCTGCTTGCTTTGCTCACCAACAACCGTACTGCATTTTTGAAACATGTGAAGAATGTCTTTCTGTCCCAGTGCATACAAAGATAACCTTACTTACTGTTTCTTAGTTTATAAGACCCCAGCTTTAGATTTATCTTCTTTTCAATTTGGATGGCTTAATTTTGTAATCTTTTTTATTTCATCTTCTTTGTAATTTTATGTAAGGAACATTTTTTTTTTCTCTTCGTTTTAAATTCTTAACTTTTCTTTTTTCACCGATTTTTCGCTCTTCATCGGTAAAAGATAAAAAAACATTCAACATAGTTTTCTGTGAAGCTATAGTTTCTCTAAACCGCAAATTTTCTTAGACAATACCCAAAGACACTTTGTAGATGGTCTGTTCCAAATTTAAGCTGGATGACTTTCACAATATAAAAAGATTCCTTTCGGAGATTATTCGCAAGCTTCGTTTAATGCTGTCCTTCAAGCAATGAGTTAAGCCTTCGTGAACATCTGACAAAGGTTCGGACTAGTGCTGGAGAAAACATCGATGTTATATCGATGCATCGATGTATCGAAGTTTAAAATATCTATATATCGATGTTGGGCCACAGAGATGTTTCTCCAGCACTTCTGCACTCATCAAATGGGTGTTTAGTAGTGCTGAAGAAACATATAGATATTTTAAACTTTGATACATCGATGCATCGATATAACATCGATGTTTTCTTCAGCACTAGTTCGGACTGTGCGGACTAGGGCTGCCTGTTATAAAGTTATGCACAGTTACTGCTGACCGTATGTTTTCATATTGTTCAGTCAATCTGAAGTACATTCATTAGTAAACTATTTTAGATAATTTATCATTTGATATACTACGGCCATCGTTTCTGCAAAGAAAAAGGTCACACTGATTGTAGAATTTTACAGCCATAAATCTATGCTATTTATCTTAATTTTACTAACAATACTCCCTCTTCCATAAATGATAAATATTTAGAATCTGACCATGAACGAAATCAATTAATGGCATATGCAATCTTAGAGCCATCCCAAATAACCAACTTTCAGTTTCATTCTACTTAAAATTCAACAAAATTGCTATAAATAAAAAAAAAAGCTAATTATTTTAGTTAGCAATTTGCACACCTTTAAACATAAGTTGTTAATTTTTTTTTTTTTTTAATAATTTTGTAGCGTCTTTGTCTGTGGTTTTGTCTGGGGGTCTTCATGGCTTGTGCCTTGGAGTGTCTCTGCGGTGGCTACTGATGATGAGCTGGTCAAGTTGTACTACTGCTCTCCGACAGCTTAATTATTTGTGTTGATTTATGCGAATCTTATAACTAATACAATATTATATATATATGTATAAGTAGTATGTACAAAGAGCTAGGTGTTTGTATTATTATTATTGTTTTTGCATTGATCGATGGCTTGGAAGTGCCAGATAGCGCCAGTTATCAAGATGCAAGACAGACATTAAGTCAAATACACAAAGAGAGTTTGATAAACAATGCGAAACCTCAAAAACCAAACTCAATTACGTAATAATTATAGATTGGCCTTATAAAGAAAGAAAGAAGATTTAGTTAGGACTGTGCGCGACAGTGGAATACGCTATACCCAATTTTCCCAAGGGGAAATTTGATTTACGGTGGAGAACTTTAAAGAACTTTAAAGGCATTTACAGGGGTGTAAATAAAGATTGGTCTTATAAGAAAAAAATGGGAATCAGACGAAGGTGTGTCCGAGAGTGGAAAACCCTTCACCTATTGTTTTGCATTGATAAATTGAGAATTTTAGGCTTTTTTAAGAAAAATGGTTAAAGAAGAAAGTTGATTGAAAGAGTGTCTTAGGAAAAAGTCAACGTCTCATTTTTTATTAGGCTCACAAGGGTTCTGCAAACCAAATTTGGTGGCTATGTAAGAAATTGCAATATTATTGTAGGCGGTCTATGCGTTTGTAATTCTTCTTAGGCCAGACTAATGCGATTTGAAACCGCAATATTCTTCAATATTCTGGGTAATCCGGGCAGGATATCGACATATATTGACAAATTTGCAGATTAAAAGCATATTTTGTTAAAATTTGGTGTCTCCAGCTCTTAAATTCACTGAGATCAGAGTGTTCATACGCTCAGACGTATACGGCTTCATCGCTATCCAAAATCACGTTTAGGATTTAAATAAAGAACTTATGATCGGTTTAGCGTCCTTCTGCCACATATGTATAGACCTTAGGTTACAAAGTATGCTAAACAGCCACAGATACATAAGTACATATATAAATTATAGAAGCCGGCAATATATGATCTCAGTCTTCTTATGAATGTCCCATTCCATTTGATTTGAGTGACAATAAATTTGACTGCCCAAATGGTTCACACGTTCAAAAAAGTAAAAATAAATACGGAAAGCGTAATTCCTTGCGGCATTTTTTAAATAATTTCTATTTTCGAAACAATTGGCGCGTAATTAGCCGGGCTATAAATTGCCCGACTGCATGTCTAAGTTGTAGAGCCGGTCTGACCAGATCGTTGTCCATTTCATAGCAAAAGTTCTATATAAATAGAGAGCTAGCTAATTATTTTCGTATGTTTTTGCAATCGATTCCGCATAGTTAGTTAGTTTTGATTTCGATTTCAATTTAATTTGCACCGAGTGCAATGTACCCAAAATCACGCGGCAGTGTCACACATTGGCATGCCAAGAACGTGCAGGCCCACAGTCAAATACTGAAGTAGCCAAGCATTGATCCGTACCGGCCTCTGTCATGGGAATGCATCAAATTGGCGTTAGGCGTTGTGTCTTGGGTTGCTTAGAGTTCATACAGGTTTGGGTTTACCTTATGTTTAATTGAACAGAAGCCATGTTGACTTAGTTGTGAAACTTGCTGTGCTCTAAAGCATGTAGGTTTTTTTTTTGTAATATAATGACTAACAATTTTTCGGAAGTTCATAAAATACAAAATTTTGTATTCTTAAAAATTAATTCTGCCCATCTAAAGACCTGCCCATCAATAAAATACATCAATGCCACATATTTAACAGAACTTAGATGTTTCAAACAAGATTGTAAGTAAGCTTTTGTTCCTAAAAATTAATTTTTTTCCCTCTTAAGTATTCCTTCCCTATAAAATTTTTCCATGGATCTTTCAAACCAGTTGTTAATGTCGTTTACTGGAAAGATATAATATGAAATGCCTGTTAGAATCGGATTCTATATTCTTAATCGTTAGAGTGTGAAGAAGTTCAACGATGTTAAATCAATGAATATGTAGCTTAGGAAGAAATTTGGTAAAATCATCATAACCAACCAAGTATGATGAGGTATTGAGATGTTTTTGCAGCCAAACGCGGTTTGACTTGACGCAGGGCTGCATGAACTGAAACAGGAACCACATAAAGTGTAAAGAGTATCAAAATTTTTTTGTAGGGTTGTTTAATTAAATGTTTCCTGATTTATAGCATCATTGCACAAGCCATATTTTTAAGAACTTTTAGACATTTCGAGATCAAAAAATTATATTCCGAAACCAAAATTTAATCCAACTCTTTTCTCAGCAATATAAGATATACTTGACCATATCTAAACTCTGATTATTTATGTAAAGCTAGCCTTAATAAAAATATTTGTCATTTATTATGGCAAATAAAGCATATTGTATTGTAGATTGTAAAAAAATAAATTTTGCCAAAATGCCAGAATTTGCTTGAAATTGTTTAAAAAAGTTGTCGGAACTTGCGAAGTAATAAAGTTTGGAGAACTCCGAATAAATTTACGCAATTTATAAAAGAATAACACAATATAACATAAAACAATTTTAATTCTAGATTATATGCATTAATTTGGGATATATTCTTGTTCACGACTCAACACTGTTCTAATTTTTTCAAGGGAAAAATTGATACATCTCTACTATTGCTCCTTTAGTTCCTCTAATTCATTTGGAAAATACTTATATGTGCGAAAATGGTTCACTTTTTAAATCGATCTCTTGTATTTTGAAAATTTTTACAAATGTTATAGTAGTACTTGGCCATAATTCACCTTATATATATATATATATATATATTTGTTTTTAAACTTTCGATTTACTTATCGAGTTATCGATAACGGAATGTTAAAGTAGGTTTCTTCGATACAGCATACATATCTCGTAAGCAAGCAAAGATATTTAAATAATTGTTTTCAATAAATGATTTTTTTAATTAATTTAATTTTTTTAATTTTTAAAAAATTAATATTTAATATTTAAAAAAAAAAATTTTTTGTTTAATATTTTTTAATATTTTTTATACATATCTCGAAAGCAAATAAAGAAATTTAAATAATTTTTTTCAAAAAATGATTAAAAAAAAAAATGTAAATTTTAAATTTAAATTTTTTTTTTTTTTTTTAGTTTTTAAAAATTTAATATTTAAAAAATTTTTTTTTTTAATATTTTTTTAAATTTTTAAACATATCTCGTAAGCAAATAAAGAAATTTAAATAATTTTTATTTACTTTTTTTTTTTTTTTAAATATAAAAAAAAAACCATAACACTAGACCAGAGTAGCGATTCACTTCATTTACCTATTGGATTATATCAGTTTTAAGTAGGCTGATTGCCAATACATAAATAAATAAAAAAAAAAAAAAACTTTTTTAATATTTTTTTAAATTTTTTATACATATCTCGTTAGCATATAAAGAAATTTATATAATTTTTTTTTAAAATTTTTTTTTTAATTTTAAATTCATTGATTCAAAAAGTGGTACACTTATTTTCAATCATATATTACGAACTAACTCCCTATAGACTGAAATTAATTTCTTATACAGAAACTTGTTTACAAGGAGATCAAAAAAGCAGTATAGGTACTTCAAGAAAACTTGTCATATGGAAAAATACTTTGTAGATGAGTTCCTTATAGGAAAGTCCGACTGTATGTACATAAAATCAGAATAGAGTGTAAAATAGAAACGTTTTGGGTTTTATTTAAAATTTTCAGTTTCTTTTAGAGGTAAGAATATATTCAATTTTTGTAAGAATTCGAATGCTTATTGTATTTAAAAAATGTTTCCCTATAATCGTACATACTCTGGGTGGAAACCAAATCTGTTTTAAAAGCATTTTAATAAACATTAAAAAATTCCATTCTTAGCAGGTAAAATCAAATAACAAAATTTAAAAAGTCATGAAGCCCAAAATAATGTTGAATTGGACTGAATGTTAACTCTCTAGCTCCCAAGTTTCGCATTTACTTGTAATCCTTCAAATTCGGTCAAAACGTCACGAAATTTTAGACGGAGCATATATACTGAAATAAGTAGACTCTAAAATCATGATTTTCTGGAACCTTGTCTGGTTAACGGTGCTTAAGAAAAAAGAAAGGTTGCCATTTTCGTTTTTCTGGTGGACCTAAGAGTAAAGCCTAAAAACCACCTTTCTTAGCAATGCTTTTATTCATAGACCAAAGTTCTGGTTCCGATTTCTGGTAATTCAAGACACCGCCGTATGGATTCGGCTATAAACTGTAGGTTCCTGTTCTCTTCGAACAGTTAGTAGTAAGAGCCCCATATGCTCCACCAATCTGACTAAATAGCTGCTTTTAAACATTTTATTAAAGTTCAATTAGACAAAAACTTCTAAAATTGAACAACCAGTTAGGTTGGTCAAGCATAAGCCATTCACTTAATCTACAAATAGCGTTCAATAAAAAACTAAGGCATTATCAAGCAAATAATTGGTTGTTTGGGTGATCACAACTGCGTTCAACAAAAACTAATCTATGGGAAAAACTGTTTCTAATTTGTTCACATTAAACTCAAAATTATAATAAACATTTTTTTTTTTTGGATTAAACAACTTTATCAAGAAAAAAATTGAGTTATCTGTTAGGGTATGTAAACTTTAACGCCCAAAAATTAGTTTTTGTTTTGTTTGTATTTACATTTCGTTGTTTTTTTTTTTTTTTTTTGGTTTTCGGCTTATTTTTTTTGTTTTTAATTTGTTGGTCAATTTTTGGCTGTATGCAACTACGGGCGGTTTCGGCCTTATAGTAGGTATCTGGCGCCTAGGTATACCTTAATTTGCAGCTGATTGGATTGATATGTCGTTATGTTGTTGTTTTATATGTATGTTTATGAAATAATTTTTTTTTGATGAGCTATAGTCTGCCTGCACTTGATGAGGCACAGACTTAAGACTTGATTTACGTTCAGCCTAAAAGGGGGTGGGAAAAACCGTTTTGTTTTCAATCAGAGGTCGTGCAGAGGGCGTTCTTATAGCACCATCATTACGATTTAATCAGAGTTTTACAAGCTTTGCACAATAGCTATTACATAACATTTATTTAAGCTATAAATTCCAATCAAAGAAAAAAATAAAACTTGACTGCAACTCGCCAATTAATCAAGCAAACAAGTTAAGAATTGTAACCAAAAAATATGCAGCTACAAGAAGTTTATAAAAAAATGTTTTTTTTTTTACATTTTTTAATGTTTGCTTCTTTAATTTTATTATTTTAATTATTTCCATGTGTATGTGAATTTTTCATGCAATCAGCTGAAAATGCGCCATGACGAATGTGACCAAAAAAGATATAATTTTTTTTTTTGTCTAAATTTAAAAATAAAAATAAAAAACTTTGGCAGAAGCGTGGTCTAACAAGTTGCCCGCCTCCTAGCTGTTTATTGGTGTTGTAATTGTTACAAAGAAGAAAAAAATGACAACAAAATGTTTGCTAATAGTTACGAGGGCAGGCGGAAAAGTAATTGTCCTAGCCTAGCCATAAGGTTTCGTACGTAAAAGTTGCAGACATCTGGTCACACTTTTGTGTGAACAAAATTTTATGTTGTAGCGCTCATAAGTTTTTAAAGTTTTATTTATAATTAAAAAGAATTGGACAATGTTAAGTGGTTAAGAAAGAAAGACTTCAGATGGATAGGCAACAAAAAACTGCCTGTTTCTTAAAAAGTAATGATGAGATCGATTTATAAATAGAAGAAATTGTACGAAAAAGTAAGAAGTTAAAAGAGATTTCCATCAAATGTTAAGTTCATCTGTAAAACGAATGTTGTTTTTTTTTTGAAGCCGTGGTGCTTCAATAAATGTATTGCTTTTTAGAATCTAAAAAAAGACCACCAGCATCATTTCCCTTATCTCTATATCTATATTATGGATGATAGGGCCTGAAAATGGATAATACAGCGGAAACAAAATTTTGTCGAAAAAAAAGGCTAGCCTATTGTCAGCATCCGAACAACTCTTTATTTTATGTTTTCATTTAAAGGCCTATATGCAGTTCGAAAAATTTCGCGCGGAATGACAAAACTTCATATAAAAAAAAAATCCCAAATGGGATATCCGAAACGGGACTTTTTTTTTATATGAAGTTTTGTCATGCCGCGCGAAATTTTTCGAACTGCGAAAAAAATCCCAAGTGGGATATCCGAAATGGGACTTTTTTTTTTTATGAAGTTTTGTCATTCCGCGCGAAATTTTTCGAACTGCGAAAAAGATCCCAAATGGACCTTTTTTTTATATGAAGTTTTGTCATCCCGCGCGAAATTTTTCGAGCTGCGTATACCCCTTTAATCTTAATTTTAGGATCTAAAAATCTAATCATCATCATCACTAGCTTACAGTCTTGGACAGACCATAGCTTCCGCATCTATTCCTCTCCATGTTCTAAAACGGACTGCTGCATTCCTTCAGTTCAAGATACTAAGAGAACGAAGATCATTTTCCACTACATCTTGCCATCTTTTCTATGGACGTCTACGTCTTCTTCTTTCAACCGGCTGTCTGTGAAATGCTTTGCTGACCGCTCTACTAAGTTGGCCTAGCCATCTTATACGCTGACTTTTTATAAAACGGATCATATTTTGTTGTTGTACCATTGCTTCAAGTTCTTGATTATTATTCGGTAGGACTCATCTTCTAATCTAACAGGTCCATACACCTAATCAAAATCTAATCTAATTTTTTTTAATTAATCGTAAAACATTGAATTTTTTCTAAATCTGTTTCTTAATTTGCATTTAATAGTTATTATAAGAAGCGTTTATTTATTTTCATTTTATTAGAGAAACCTTAGTTAAGTCTTTTATTATTAATTTAAAATACATTTTTCTTTTATTTAATATAATCCTGTCCAATGACTCTGCTTCTTCTAGAAGGTTTTGTTGAAAAAGTGTTCCCTTCTGTAAAACTTTTTAGCCTACCCTCGGCTGTAACTGCCGCTCGCTTAGAAGCTGTTTGTCGGCTGTAAAACACGAGCTTGCAACGGCAACTGCAACCTGCCACACTGCATCGTTGTTCGCTGTTCTTGTCAAAGAAAATTTGCTAAAAAAAACGTTTTTTTTTTCAAATCTTTACACAAAAAAAAGATTGTTAAAAAATAACTGTACAAATTTGTACAGTTGTTGTAGTTGTAGGCTTGCATTTTTAACGTCTCTGCCTAAATATTTTCATTTAATAGTAAATTGGCTTGTTTGGCTCATGTTGCGGCGCCCAACTTGTTTTGTTGTCTTTTTGGCGCACTTAAAGATGCGTTTGCATCTACAACTACAAAATGTATCTTCATCTCCCAAACCGTGTCTATCTTTGCGCAGTCGCAAGTGGCGTTTGTTTGATTGATCGCTGACGCAGCTTCAGCAGACGGCCAACAAACAGACAAAGCCAATGCAAGCAAAAATAAACAATAAAAAAAAGGTTATCTCAATCCCACCTAAGTTGGAATACTCTTTACGTGGGAAAAAAATTGCTATGAGATGAATCTGTTTGATTTTGTTGCCGTTTAGTGCGATTTTTGCTTTAATTAATTACAAAAAAAAAAAAATTAAACTTAGTAGTAGCCGGAAAAAGAAGGGCCGAGCATTTCATTTCAATTTTCCTGAAAAAACGAAAGATTTGAAAAAAATAAAAAATTGTATCGGAAATGTGTAAAATTAAAGCTATCTTTTATATTGAAAGTAGTGGCAATCAAAATATTTTTACCGAGACACCGATTTTTTTCAGAAATATTTTTTAAAGTCATCAAAGGAATATAAAAAATTCAAACGAATATGAAATTAATTTTTCTTATTATCTAAAAATTTGGTACTTTAGGTTAAAGATTCTGTTTCTGATTTTCTTTGTGGCTGCGTCTGGTATTCCCTCTTATATTTTCCAAGCTACCCAAAAAACTCAATTTATTAGCTGCGTAGAGTGTATACTACCAAAACCCAGTCAAATTTGTGTCTTGGGCAAAACTACACAAATCAAACAAAAGTTACACAAAATTGCTGCATAGCAATCAAAACGTATGAAATATAAGCAAAAAACTAAAACAACGCCTAAGGGTTTTTATAATTTTATTTTTATATGTGTACTATATACATATGAACCTACATACTATGTGTGGAGTAGTATATGCTTTTTTCATGCTTGTGGAACTATTTTTAAACGTTTTGTATGGTCATAAAAAGGCAAAAACAATAATAACAGCTCACGTGCAAAAATAAACCGCAGCAGGAAAATCGAAGAATCGCGCAAACTTAGGCCCCAACAAATTTGATGGCGTAATCTAAGTGAAAATTTCACTGCAGACACACACGCACACACGTATACGCACACATTGTTAGCACGCCCACCCTAGTACAAAAATAGTTGCCCAACTCTGGCATGCCGCGTTGTGACGTCATTAAATTTTGAGTCAGGTCTGTAGGTCGGGGTCGCTCAATGCGCTGTGTGTATGAAGTAATATTGAACGCCTGTTTGTGTTGGTGTGTTTGTGTGTGTGTGTGTGTGTATATAACAGCTGCAATTTCCAACCCTCTCAAATTGCGCGTGGCTCTCACGTGTTGTTTTTGCTGCGCGCGCTCTCGCTCTCTCTGTTTTTTTTTTTTTCTATATGTTGCTCTTTCAAGGTCGTTGCATGGCGTCGTTTACTTCTCCGTCTCACCGACGCTCTCTCTCAATCTCTCTCCTTTTCTACAGCCCCACGATGATTTCACACTTGCAGAACACCACAACAATAACCTTGCTGGCACATACACACCTCCTTTTTTTTATACCTTTTATTCTGCCGTCGATTGAAAAGTTTTGCACCATCTATTATTGTCATTGTGAGTGGAGGGGTCTTGAAATAATGCAACTCCTTTTTTAATACAAGTCTTTTATTAGCATATGTGGAAGTTCAACTTGTGTTTATTTGCGGCTTATATCGGTATAACTTTTTAATGGTTTATTTTGTGTTTTAATGCAACTGAATTTAAAATAAAACAAAACAAAAGTTTTAAGCGAAGTTGACTATAGAGGTTTTTAATGAATAATACAGATCTCTGCAGATTTAGCCTTATGAGCGTTTTCTTATATGTTTTTGAGGTTTATATACCATTTTTATGCAGCTTTCTTAAATGCTTCCTGAAATATGTGCAGCTTAGTTATAAACTAAGATTTACTTAAGAACACAGACATTTTAAAATATTATTAATACTTAAAAATTTTATGAAAAACTGCACTGATAAAAAATTCAGCTCGAATCAAATTGATGTCGAATCGATGATTTATCGATAACGCAAATATCGGTATGTAGTGTTCAGAATCGATCCCTCAATTTTAAACAATTGAGAACTCTCTATAGAGACAGTGTCTAATGTTATTGTTAGATAATTATTGTTTTGTTTTTTAAATATAAGATTTTTACTGAATTACTAACACTAATAAACGATCCACAAAAACAATTCGATTGTATGCTTTTTGCTCATAAAACCCTGACCAAATGGGGCCCATTTTTTTGAAGTAAAACTTTTTAGGCGGCATTGTGCTTTTTTAGGCATTGTGAATTTCGATGGGAGTAAGTTTGAAATTTTGTTAGACGAAAAAATGTTAGTTTCGGTGCGTTTGTTTTAATTTTCTCTTTCACATGCAGTACAAGCACGCGTTCTTTCACTTTAATATTTATACCCTGTATCTATAGGTACAAAGGGTATACTAGATTTGTGCAATGTATGTAACGGCAAGAAGGAGGCGTGGCAGACCCCAAGTCCTTTATACCAAAATGCTTATCATAACCTCGGGTAGCGATTGAGCCATGTCCGTCTGTCCGTCCGTCTGTCCGTCTGTCCGTCCGTCCGTCTGTCCGTCTGTCCGTCTGTCCGTCTGTATGAACACCTAGATCTCGGAGACTATAAGAGCTAGAGATACGAAACTTTACCAGCTGTTGCGCATATTTCCTCAGAAGATCAAGTTTGTTGAATCATGTCAATATCTTTCCCCGTTCCCCCGTAGCAGAGTTTCGCGGTTTTTAGCTAAACCGTTTAATATTTTAAGCTGAAACTTAACAGAGCGATGCGTTGTGGTTACATGCATCTGTGTGTCAAAAATAAACAAAATCGGACAATTACAACAAAATTTATAGTCTAAAATGTAAAAATTTCAACTCCCCTTGCCTATAAACTGCGTCAATATTTGACTCTACGCAATAATAGTAACAAACGACCTAGAACCACCAATTTTGGTTAGCTGATTTATGTGCCTCTAATGAAAAAATCCACATCCAAATTTTATCAATGCAGCCCCCCCACCCCCCGCAATCGATTTACCGTGCTTTCTCCCACACCCTTCAACATATCCCCTTGAGACTTACCCCATATACTTTCAATAACTCCTTTGACGTAAATTTCGATTTTCATCAAAATCGGTTAAAATTTGCGGAACTTATAGGTATCAATATCGTTTTGCACCAACAAAAAAATGTTCCAATTGGAAATTCTTAGTAAGAATATGCAGGAACAAACCTTTTTTTTGAAAAAAGGTACAGGGTATTACACTGTCGGGCACCGCCTCGACTGTATTACATTTTTATTATAATAATTGATTGTTTAGACGCGGTTTGAACTCCAAAATAATGTTAAGATGGCTAAATTAAAGAAGTAAAAACAGCGTAGAAAAATAAGTTGGGCGAAAAGTTTTTTTTTATTTAAGATTTTTTAAAGTAAGCCCAAGAAAAATTTTTTTTAAGTAAAAAAATATTAAAATAAGAATAAGCCTTTTGCTGCCAGCGCTTTTTATAAAAAGTTAAGTTAATTTTTAAAAACTGGTTTAAGCTTTACTAAAAAAAATAAACAAGTTGGAAAATAGTCAAGCAATTTAATTTGTTCTCATTAATTGAATAAATTAAAACTTAATTTTAGAGATTTTGGTCTTATTTTTAAATTTATTTTGTCTTGAAATTTTATTACGCTAAAAACAAAATTTCCAAATTTTTTTTTATTCGAAGCATTTAATTTTATTTAAAGATTTTACAGTATTATTTTTTATTTTTAGTTGAAAATTTTTTTATGATTAAATCGTAATTTAATTTTTTTTTTAATTCATCTTGAATTAAATATTACATAAATATTATTTTTAAAATGTTTGTTCTTATTTTGAGTTTTTTTGGTTCCTGTTAAAAAAAATTTTTGCTATTGTTTTAAGTTTGATTAATGTCTGTAGCCCTTTTAATCGTATTTTAAAATTTTTTGATTGAATTTTAGGAATTTTGGCTTTATCTATTTAGGCCTTCTTTAAAGAATTAAAATCTAGTATGCTTTTATATAAGAACTTGGGTTTCATTTGAATAATTAAAGTCAAATGTGCTGCAAATACTTATAAAGACTTCTTTTTAGAAATGTAGTAGAGATGGGCTATGCCAATTCGATATGTAAAAAATCCAAAATAGGGATAAATTTTTGTTTTTGTGGATCTTTTATTAGTGTAATTCATTAAAAATATTATATTTAACAAACAAAACCATTATTATCTAACAATAACATTACACACTGCCTCTAAAGAGATTTCTCAAGTGTTTAAAATAAAGGGATCGATATATATATTTGCGTTATCGATAAATCATCGATTCGATACCAATTTGATTCAAGCTCAATTTTTTTTTTATTAAGTACGAAGCTCAAATTTTATGATTTACATTTCTTGCGGAATTTTCGCATGCTGCGTATGGGCATTTATTTGGATTAATAAGATAATTATGGGTCTGTTTTTGTTAAATTTTTGACCTCTAAAATTTTTTTAGCAATTTTTGCTCACATCATTTGTTCAAAATTGTAAAACTATCGAAGCAAAAAAAGGCTAGAAGACTATTTTCGCCTATTAGATCTCACAATTTATAATATCACATTTTTTGGAACTTAAAAAAAATGATGTAAAGAAAATAATTTGGATGTAAAATTAATTTTAAAATGGTAATATATGGAAGTTTTATTGACTCGGTTTATTGAAGCGTATTGAGGAGTCGTCAAAAAAAACCAGATGCTACGGAAAGTCATTTTTAAGTGCTGGGCGGGTTTTCTGCTTACATCTTCTTCATCTTCTGCTATCCTTGACTCCCAGTGGAGCATAGGGCGAGGCCCTACCACCCTCTTATACCGAGCTCTATTGCGAGATGCTTGGCTGTCTTTCCAAGAATAGTTTGCTGCTTGCAGTTCCGCTTCAATCGACCTTCTCTTCTTCTTCTTCTGCTTTCTATGTCTTCGTTATATCCATATGCATTATATTGGCCATTGGACCTCTGGTCTTCTGATCTTGAAATTGCCAAGGAGCCAAGATTCTTTCAAATAGTCTATTGCGAAATATGCTGCCATATTTTTGTGAAGCATTGTTTTAAGGAATCTCAATAAAAAAAAATTTTGCTTATGATTTTCGCCAAAAAAGACTTAATGCTATTCATATACTTAAGGACCCGTACACCTTACACTTCCATTGACATCGTATGCACGTTGCGCATATCTTGAATATTTCGTAAAAATTGTCGGGAGCTGCTTATAAATTTTATGATTTCTGTGCAACTTTCACACTTAAATCGTAAAGTTTTTTTAAAAATTGATTATCCAGATCACAGACCTATTCAACTTTTTTGTAGCTATACTTTTGTAATGAGTCTCATTTCCAGCCTGTTGTATTTTATTTGACCTAGTTCACTTATCCTTCGCACTTTCATTGATTAAGTTTTCCATTTGAAGTACTCACAACGATAGCTTATGAAAATTTTCCCCATAAATCACAACTGCTCGACTCAAATTACATTTAAAGTCAATTTATTTAGTTACTCTTTAATTACCAGTTTCGCACATTACAAGCCACAAATCAACTAACAAATTATTCGCCTATACACTGTAATTAAACACTTCAAAGACGCCGCGAAGCATGCAACAAAAAAAAAAATAAAATCAAAGATTTTTATACAGCCGGTACTCTACTATATTTATCGCCAAGTGGTTTGGGAGGCTCGCTCTCACATAATTAAGCAAAGCACTAAAGCAAAACAAAGTTGGGGTTGGAGTAGGTGCTTAAAAAGGGGCGATACAACTAATACATGCTTTAACGGTATCTATATATAAAAGCGCTTAACACGCACTTGAAAGTTATGACGTCCTTGGCTTTGACTAACGCGTTGGGTTCACAGTTGGCTGCCCCCTCTAATACACACACACAAAGAACTATGAATCGATAAAGCGCCTGCATATACACATACTTACACTCACTCTCTCTTGGACACACACACACCCTCACACACACACACACGCACCCAAAGAAGAACAGGCCAACAAGCAGTAGCAGCAGCTGCTGTTGCTACGTCCAAAATAAAACTTTTGATGACGTCAAAGCGTAAAGGAGATGGCCTGCTATCTGCTTGTAGTATACACTTACTATATATGTATGTATATAAGACAAATATGACGCTGTCACACATACATGCACATGCATGCACACGCATATATACATACATATGACATCCTTTGCAGCGCACACTATAAATATACGCTGCGTATGCTTAATATATTTTCTCAAGCTTGCGCATACCACGTGTTGTACATCTATAATTGTGTAAAAACTATATACATAAGCTTTAAAAACTTAAAGACCCAAAAACAAAACATAAACAAGTTTTTATGACCATTTAAGCAACAGCAAGTACGCAATTTGACAAAAATATTTATTATATTGTTGTATTCAATTATACAGTAGCCACTAGCATGTCAGTCTTTATTCTTTAGTCTTTTATTGCAATTAGAAGATGTTACTATCGCAAAATAGCAACAAAAATCAACTTAAGCAACAGGGATCCCTAAAGAGCTACCCAGACCAATACATGTTAAGTGTGCATAGATTTTGCTTCTAGTTTTTATAGTAAATTAAAGCTTGTTATGAGCTAGTGCTGGAGAAAACATCGATGTTATATAACTTTAAAATATCTATTATATATATCGATGTTGGCCAACAAAGATGTTTCTCCAGCACTTCAGCACTCATCAAATGGGTGAGCCTCTTAAAAAAAACACGCTGTAAGCGAATTAGAATTTTAGAGCACAAAGTTTAAAAACTTCTTAGATGTGCATACCAGCTAAGAACAATCTCGAAGATATAGATAGAAATTTGTGATTATAAACCTACTGCATTCCGGCTTAAAAATCTAAAACAACTAGGCTTAGATAAATTGCTAGATATTTCTCAAATCTAGCGCTTAGCTTAAAGTTAGTATTAATAAAAAGCTGCTTCGCCTAAAAGAGAACAAAACGTGAACTACTAAAATCATGATAAAGCTAATAAGCTACTTGGACAAGTGTATCTTGACTGCATATAGCTAGAGATGCGACGCCATCAGTGTTGATTCCATCGCTGTTATGCGTTGTAGTTGACCATTTGAAGTTGGCTTAATTGAAGCACCAAGCATGCCTCATTATTAGCAATAATAACAACAAAAAAACAGCAAGAACATCAAAGTCGAATGCCAACAACAACAACCAGCTACAAGACAAGGCAAAGAGACAATGTGACAAGATTGTCAAACAGCTACAAAGTATCTAACATGAAATTGGCAGCGCATCGTGTATATGGCTAAGACTATGGCTATAAGTAAAACGCGTTCTCAATCATGCAAAATGCAAAAAAAGCTACAAAGCTAAAATACAATTCGTAGCTTATATTTGTTTTTTTATTTTTATTTTTATTTATTTGTTTAAGACTTGCTGCTTATTTCCATATTGATGTTTAAATTAAAAGCAACAAAAATATAAAAAGTGAGATGGTCAAGCCGCTGCACGACATTGGGATACCCTGCTTCCGTGCTCGCGAAAACTGAAGTATTTCTGAGCTGTTTCTAGCTGCAAATTTTGTATTTAACATCTTTAGAATCAAAATCTTTTCTTAAGCTAACTTCAAACTAAAGCTTTATCAAGTTTTAGTTGGAAAGATTGAAAAATCTTGGTACAGGTGCCTTGTTGGAAAGGGGGAATCGGCATCAATTTGACTCAAAAAACTGTGGCACAACTTAGCGCATCTGCTGATGAAATTTGACAACACTAGCGCTTGAGGTCTTCGAGATATAGGTGTTCATACGGACGATTAGACGGCCATTATGCATGCTACAAATGGCTTACAGTCCGCCATGACACTTTTTGCATGATGCACACAGGGGGTCGTAAGGAGTTTGGAGCTGAGTGAAAATCTTACGGGGAAAATCTTCTTCCAAAAGTGGTCTCCCCTTCATTTAAGGCATAACATAATTTTTTTCAATTTTCAATAAAACATTGACAGATTCAAAAAAAAAACCTTTTCCAAAAAATAAAAAAATTCGATGAAAAAAATGGATATATATATATATAGTAGAAATTTGTTTTATAAAAAGCAATAGTTTATTTTATTATAAGGTACGTCAAACGCTTAATCCCCCCAAAATTCTCTGGTAGATACAGCAATCTATACCAGCCTATGTACCCTACGTCTAAAGAGTATATTGAGCATTTGTTTAACTAACTTACCTGAAATTTAGAACACTGCAGCTCCCTGTTATTATTATTTTTATATATACATTTTTTTTTTTTGGGCAGTGGCTGACATAAATAACGGCATATGTAGCGAGAAGAGTTTCGAATTTTTTATTTATTTATATGTTCATGTATCTTTTTTTTTATTTGATTTTTGCCTTCATTAGCATTTCTTTTGTTGTTACTTTAGCCGTCTGAGCAAGTTTATAAATGCTTAAAAAAAAGTATAAAAAATAATAATAAATTTTAAGCATACATAAATATTATAAAGCAGCAACAACTTGACGAAAAGTTTGCCAAATGTTTGTAGTTTGTTTTAGTATCTTATGAATTTCGCGCATTTCCTGTCAAACAAAAGCAAAAGTATCTTTATCTTTTAAGCGCATGCGCGCAGTGACAGAGAGGCAGCTATATATTATTAATGAGCTAGAGTGATGCGGGCGCTATGATTAACAGACAAAAAAAATTTCAACGACCTTGAGCTGCGAATTTGGGTTTTTACTTGTTGCTTTGTTTTATTACTCTTTGTTTTGACTGTGCAGAAATTAGAATAAAATTAACTAAGAATAGAAGAAATATTTTACGCTTAGCATATTTTAGTTGGAAGACTTTCTAAGACAACGATTTTGGGAATATGATATGCATGAATTTTGGATGAGTTGCGCAGATGATTTAGTATGGTGCATGCAATTGAAAGTTGTTTAAGTGGAGCGCTTTTTTTTTTTGGGAACTGGTTTGAATTCTTTTTTTTTAAGGTTTTTGGATAAAAGCATAATTTAGTACAATGCGTCACAGACATCACGCGTTTCAGTACTTATGAATTTCATCTAAGATGTTAAAATTTTTTTAAGTATTAGGTGCGCAACTAAGTTCTCGCTGTTTTTTTGATGAAAATGTAACTTTATTATAAAAAAATGGTTATCACTGACTCATTCAAAGTATTGCCCATCGCTAGCTACAACTTTTTCCCATCTTTCTGGCAGAGTTCGAATACCTTGACGGTAGAAGTGTTCGTCTTTTGAGGCTATTCTCGAATCAAGCCATTTTCCGATATCTTCATATGAATGGAACTGCTGATTAGCCAGACCATGTGCCATCGAGCGGCACAAGTAAAAATCGGACGGCGCAATATCTGGGGAATATGGCAGGTGGGGTAGGACTTCCCATTTGAGCGTTTCCAAGCAGGTTTTAACAGGATTGGCAACTTGAGGCCCAGCGTTGTCATTCAGTAAAATCACTTTTTCGTGCCTCTGCTCGTATTGTGGCCGTTTTTCTCGCAGTGCTCGGCTCAATCGCATCAATTGAGTTCGATATCGTTCCCCAGTGATGGT
The DNA here is from genome assembly GCA_018150985.1 of Chymomyza costata. NCBI lineage: Eukaryota > Metazoa > Arthropoda > Insecta > Diptera > Drosophilidae > Chymomyza > Chymomyza costata. The sequence goes on along the minus strand of JAECWU010000776.1, from coordinate 137,195 downwards.
TTCGCCTTGTTTCAACAGCTCATAATAAACAACACCGACCTGGTCCCACCAAATGCACAGCATAACCTTCGCAGCGTGAATATTCGGCCGAGCCAGTGACGTGGAAGCATGACCGGGTTGTCCCCAAGATTTTTTCCTCTTTGGGTTGCTGTAATGAATCCATTTTTCATCACCCGTCACGGTGCGTTCGTTTTTCAAATCGAATTGAAAAAAAAAGTTTGTGCTTTGCTTCTTCTTTAAAATGTTATAAGCCTATAACAAAATATCTTATATAATGCATTAAGTCAAAAGTTCCCAATTTCTTAGTGCCCACAAAATTTTTTTTAGATTGAATGTTCAATTTTGAAATGTTTTATTTAGGTAGAAATGAAACTTTTTTAGTCCAATAAGTTTGTTCAACGATAAGTAAAAAATGTGATCTTTGAGCTATTTGCGGATCGTTCTTAAATTTTACAGGAAACTGAAAGATAATTAATATCGGACAAAATTAAAAATTTGAGCTTTGATATATTTACAGATCGTTCTTAAATTTTAGGCCCCGAGATAATTAATATTGGAAAAAGTCAAAAATGTGAGCTTTAACCTATATCGTTCTTTAATTTTACAGGAAACTGATAGATAATTAATATAGAAACAATTAAGATTTGATATATTTGCGGATCGTTGTTCAAATTTACAGAAAACTTTTTAGACTCTGAGATAGTTAATATAGGAAAAAGTCAAAAATGTAAGCTTTGAAGTTTTTGGGGATAGTCCGTAAATTTTACCGGAAATAATATCCTGAGTTGTTGTAAAAGTGACTTACTTGGAGAGCACACTATTTTTAGCATTTATCTAGCGACATACGAAACATTTGGAAAACGTTTTACGAGATATTTTTTTATTTGGATAAATTTATATTGATCGTTTATGAAAAGTTCTTTCCGTATACTTTTTTTCATATTTAAATCTGTATAAAATAAGTTTGATCGTTTTTTGGCAAGAACAGCTTAAAGAGCTAAATAATCATACAGATTTAACTTAACAAAAATTTGTCTTGATCTATAGCGTAGTGCTATAGAAGAAATGCAAACCAGATTTTAAATTCATTCCAGACAACTGTGAATGATCTTAATTTCGTTTATAAGTTTTGAAATTTACACCTTGGACTACTTCTAAGAACAGACTCAAGACTCTGATTAAACTGCGTTTTATTAAAATACATAAAAAATTTTTCAAAAATAGCTGAAAACGTTTTTAATGTTATACTATAAAGGGTCATCAATCTTGAGATTTTTTTTTTTTAAATTAAAAAAAACACAAAAATTTCAAATTTTTAATTAGTTATTTGCTTTATTTATATAACTTATACATTTTGCTTAAAGCTAGCTAGTATTTAGATTTACAGAGTTAGATGTACAGGCATGTTCTAGATTTCGATTCCGACAAAAACTGTCGGAATCGAAATGAAAGGTGTTCTGGATTTCGATTCCGACAAGAGTCGACTCGTTTTGAAAAGTTTGGCTCGCAGCTGTCGAAATGAAAAGTATTTTGCTTTTTTTACTTAAATAAACGCATTAATGCCACTAAAATTCATTTTGTATTATTTTTTAATGCTTTAAGAAAATTTAGATGTGCTCACTTGAACTAATCAAGGTTAATTTTCATTATATATTTTTATTACAAAAAATCGCTATGAAAATGGTGTGTACATGCAAAACCAAAACGAGTGGAATGAAAGTAAGGTGTTCTGGATTTAGACAAAACAGAACTTCGAAAAGTTATGTGTTGTCGTGTTGCACAAGTAAATTCGAAGATAATTTTATTAATGGATGGCTTAAAATATATATATAAAATAAATTGTACAAAATTTGTAAATAAATAAAAAATATTTTTCGCTCAGAAAAATGTTGGCAAAAAGAAAAAATATGTTATTTAGTTAGTTGTTCGAAAACTTGTGGCAACTCTACAATGTTAACTTATCGATATCAAACAGCTGTTCAATAGAAAAGGTCGAAATGAAAACGATTCGAAATCGATGCGAACTCAGTCGAAATCTAGAACACCATTTGTCGGAATGCACTCGTTATGACTTTTCAAAACGAGTCGAAATCTAGAACAGGCCTGGTTATCTTTTCAATTGGAACATTTAATTTTACATAATGAATAAATATTTTAAGTGTATTATCGTTATATAGTCAAGGAAAGTGAAAACATAACCTTGGTAAAAAAATTTCAAATGAATCGTAAAATCTTTATTATCAGTAAAAAGAACCATTCTTGCCATTTACTTTTTAAAGATAATCGCTTTCAAATGTTGGCCACAACTACACCGTAGCTCCTTCATGCGAAAGTTCCAATTTTTGATGACGCGTTCGAGCATAATTGGATAACACGGATAATGTTGGCCTCTAACTAGCTTCAATCGTAGCTGGCTTATCCACAAACACTTTAGACTTCACGTAGTCCCAAAGGAAAAAGTCTATCTAAGTGTATTATCACACGATCTTGATGGCCAATTCGCCGGTCCGGAGCGTGAAAATAATTGTTCACTGAACTGGTTCCGTAAAATGGTCTAAGCACGCTAAAAACATTCTTTACAGATTGCGAATTTTCGTTATATAATTGTACGATTTGTAAACGTTGTTTGGTTGTAAGTCTTTCCATGATGAAATGGCAATAAAAACTGAATAAAAAACATATGGCCACTTGACAGTACTCACGCGTGATTTATCAAAAAACTCCATTGAAAAAAAACCTCAAGATTCATGACCCTTTATAAATATAAATAAAAGGTGTTCCTATTTGGAATAGGTATACACAGTGCTTAAAAAATGACTTCTTTTTAGATATAGCAAATATTTAAAAAATTTCAGAAGTTTGTTAATTATATCATAAAGACTTTATGTGAAATGCAAGTTCTGAGTAATCCTTGGATTAGTAGTTCAGTCAACTACGAACTTTAAAGCTGCTTACAAAGTAAATTTTATAAATTAATAAAATTATTATTTAAGTATAAGTAACTAACACATACGACTAACTAAGCTGCAATTAGCAAGTTATCTATCACAAAGTTTAACATACACTCGACTTGTACAGACATAATAAGCTGGCAGATCTGCTTGATAAGATCGAAATCCAAGCGGCTTCGCTTAACCAAACAAATATTTCTACTAATGCACTCATGCTGCGACTAATTTTAAATAATATTTTATAAAATACAACCATACCATCAATTATAAATATAAAAAGAAAAGAGTGAAGCAAATAAAAAATCAAAACCTGTAGATATTAGTAACACACCTTATACGATATACAAACCACAAAATACAATAAATCTAAAATATAAAGCTGCCAAAGTTAATTAAAACGATTGCAAAATTCTTTGAAAATAAAATGTGTTAATTAACTGAGAAATGTGTTAGCCAGCAAAGAAGCGCCAGAACAAGACCCTAGGGGAATGCCGTACACTTGCAGATACTTTGTGTGCTGCAAAAACAAACTTTAAGATACAACTAAAATAAAAGTGAAGGCACATCTGCCAGCTGCTGGCAATTGGTAACCAAAGCCAATTCTAATGCAGTTTGGTCAGTCTTAAGAACTTTCAATTCACGTTTGTCAGTTGTATCTTTTTTTTGTATTTGTATTTGTATTTGTATCTTTTTTTTGCTTTGCTTGCTTTGAATGCGAGCTGTTTTTATGTGACCGACAACGACACCGACTTCGAGCATCTGCAAATCTAACTAAGTACGAGTCCAAGTTAGTTTATAAGTAAGTTGTGGTTCCGTTTGTCTGGCAGCTTAATTGCATATGGTTTTTCAAGGCCAGTCACAGGCTTATGGCTTAGTTTCAAAATTGCAGTACATGTTAACTCTGATTTGGTTTTATTTTTATTTTTTTTTTGCTGGTATGTGGGCGCTTTGTGATTTCTAGAACACAATAAATACTTGCTGATTTAAAGGCAAAGTTATTTCAATTGAATGGATAAAGCTCGTCGTTGCTCATTCAATCAATTAAAGCCAAATGCAATTAATTTAAATAAACATTTACCAAATTATTTACTATAAATTAATCAACAATCAAAGCGGGCAGAAATAATAATAGCAAACCATCAATAAGAAAGTTTTATGCAAGAACTGTAGAAGTTTTGATGCTCTTTAGTAAGTCTGCCAAAAGCGCATGTGAGTCGGGACTGTACTGCTCAGATATTTCGCGCAAATTGTAGCTTGTTAACGACTGTACTAAAATAATTCACCAAAAAGATTATATTATTCGAATTTTATTTTGCCTTTTGGTCGCTTCGCTTCCCAACATCCATTCTTTATTCCAATTGAAATATTTTACTTTCTGTACCAGTATATACAACCATAGTATCTGTTTTTGTTCTCCCTTTTTCAATATAATTACGAGCTGCGTTTTCAATTCTTGTCCGATTCTGGGATCCTATAATTTTTCGCTTGTAAGACCGCAAGAAAAATATAGGTCTGGCAACGCCGTAGCAGCGATATCGATAAGCGACAGTGTGATAACTTCACGAATTGTTGCCATCACTTAGTCATATTTTAATCCTATTTAATGTTGATAAAGTTTAAGCTCATTATTACGAAATACTAGACACAAGTACCAAAAAACCAAGCCGATCTTTATCACTTCATATATAATTTCGCAAAATTTCTCAGAAGAAAAATCAATTAAAATAGTTTCAACAAGTGAAATATTTAAGAACCAAATTCTCTTCTACAAGATCTTCAGATAGTGCTGGAAAAACTGATGTTATATGACAAATGTATCGAAGCTCAAAATATCAAAGATGTTGCCAACAAAATGGTTTTCCAGCATTTCTGCACCATCAAATGGGTTTATAGTGCTAGAAACACTCTGAATTTATAAAAATAAATTTTTAAATTTTTTATTTTTTTTTATTTTTTTTTATTTTTTTTTTTTTTTTTTTTATTTTTTTAAAATTAAAATTTTTTTTTTTTTTTTAATAAATAGTTTTTTATAAAAAAAAAAAAAAAAAAAAAAAAAAAAAAAAAAAAAAAAAATTTTTTTTTTTTTTTTTTTTTTTTTTTTTAAAAAAAAACGGTTTTTTTTATTTTATATATATTTCGCATATATTTTCAACCAATTTTATTTGGTACTTCGTAATGCAAAAAAACAACCTCAAAAGTCGTTGATCTTCCAAATGACTAATCTCAAAATTACAAACAAAAAAACCTTATTTTATAATAAGATATAGTGTGTTTACGGCTGAACATTACATAAAACTACTTAAGGCAATTATGCTCAGTTCATTAAATGAAGTAAAGAGTATTAAAACTGACCACATTAAAAAATAATTAAATCTTTGCATTTATTAGATGGGTTGTTAATTTGTTAAAAACGAGTCATTAAAAAATCTAAAATATGATTGAACACATGCACTCAAATAATGGAATTTAATTAAAAAAGTTACGATGAGCAAAACAGTTAGCGTACAATAGAAATAAAAATAATAATTTAGCTGGTCCAAGAAGGGACTAGCCGACTATGGCATACCCTCTCTTTTGATGAGCTTTGAAAAATAGATATAGGTCGCATTAAACGCTATCTCTATATATTGGTAGGTGCTAACTATAAGCCGCTAGGTGCGGGGGACTGTGAATGGAACGGTCTCAAAGGACGTTTTTGCCTATAATTTTGACAGGATTAAAACGATTTTTACGAATTTTTACGTCTTGGTGGATAGCAGGATTATAAACTCTGTAGCGTGTTTCAATGGAAGGAAGTGTATATATGCTTTTGAACTATTTTAGCTATAAGTGCATCCCGAACTGTCGAGCATGGTATCTATCAATCTACCTATTTTTTTTTTTTTGTCATTCCAGAATTTTTATTTGAACTTTGACAGAAAGCAAAAGTCGCGGCTTAGCAAAAATCTTTATGACTTTTTTGTCCTATGTTAGCCCTATGCACTCGAACTGACGGACACACTTCAATCGATTTATTTAGTCATTCTACCGCTTTGATTTCAAATTCGAAACAAAGCAAAATTGCTCATATTTTATAAATGCTATATGGCTCCAAAACAATATATGAGCAATTAAATTTTGGCGTGACGTTACATTTGGATAAGAAAATATCAAAAAATGAATAAGCTTAGTTTTTAAAAATTTTTCGAATTTAATTTTTTTATCGATCAAGTAGCAATATATTGGGTAAAAAAAATTGTCAAAAATAAGACTTATAAAAAGATATAAGCCAAATACACATGGCGTGACTTTGAAATTTGCAGGGTGCAAAATTTGTTGTAGCCTGTCTCTCTAGTTTTGTACCATTAGTACCTTTTACCCTTTAATTTAAGAGTTCAAGAGATCAATTACGATTTTTTTCACAAAGTTATGGCTGTTCGAAGTTTCCAAATATATCCATTCGATGTCATTAGCATTTGCATTAAGCTTTTGAGACAATGATTTCTTACTGTGTAATTTCTCTTAAAAATTTTCGCTTAGGGGCTTATTTTTCTGACTTCATATTCGTACTCAGCGACCACAGACACCAAACAAATTTTGCACCCTGTACATAACCTCAAAAGTAGGAAAAAAATCGTTTTTCGGGTACATAACCTCAAAAGTCTCAAAATCCTGACGTGATGGGCCAATTCTGACCCCGGATTCGGATTCTGCGCAGGTTTCCAACAACTAAACCATGTTTACCTGTGTTATTTTACTAAAATAAAACATGAAATTAAAAATATTAATAACTTTTAATGAGTATAATTTCACGAGACCAAAAGATTATGATAGTCAGTGGTGGATTCACGGGGGGGTGTATCGGGTCAGTCTTTTGCCATCTCTGATATATTTACACTTCGAAGTGAAGAACCCCCACTAAGACCAAAACTTGGATCCGCATCAAATGACAGTATAGTGATAAAGAATAAAAAGTAAAGATGGTCTTGGAAAAGACCAAAGTGGCCAAATCATGAACTTTAAGCTTTGTAGCCAGTTTTAATCCCATCTTACAAACTCAGTTGAAAGGAAAGTTTGGAACTTTTTTGGTTAATAACTATGGATTATGTCTTTTAATAATACCTACAAGTAAAAATACTTTTGGTTTAGTTTTAATTTTTCGCTCAGGCTGGGATTTTTTGACGAAATTCCAACGTATTCAAATTGTAAACTGCTTGTTTGACTGCAATCAAGCAGTTCGGACTTAGAATATGGTTCCAATAGTTAACCCCTCTTGACACAAACCAACCTCTCCCGCACACTGACAACAGCTTATCGAAAAATTTTTATAAAAAATCCATAGTCACCAAAATAAGTGCGTCGACTTATGTAGACTCAACTATATAATTTTTTGCCAAATTGCTTGAAAGCTACAATTTTGACTGTTCAGTATTAAATAACATAATAAACATCTTCCTAAAGTGTCCAAATGGGAAAAGCACTGTGAGAGTGCAGGGTATATTGTAGTCGGCATGCGCCGATTGTAAGCGTCGGCAGACCCGCCTTGAGCAGTTTCGGCCACGTTACTAAGCGCTTACAGGCCCCATGTACTACAAAAAAATGGTAAGAGGGTTACTTTTGGAATACCCAGCCGGCGGGCTTTTCCTACTTTCACCCGCTATTTCCAGCACCCTCTTTCCTGCGCTGCTCTACGCTCATGTCTTTCACTAGCTTAATGTACCCCCTTACATTTTCGCTACAGGGTTTTCAACGACAACTATTGCAAAAAATGTTTATAGGCATCCTGTTCTACACACACACATATGAGTAAGCTCCTGAGGCCTTTTATTTTTTGCTTTGGACACGAATTCGTCAGGCAACTTCAAATTGTTAGTACGCCAAAATCGCATGGAAGTTAAAAAACAATAAAACCTTCAAACGCGCCCAGTTTCAATTTGTTAGACCTTTGGCACATTTGCTAGGCTTGCCTAGTTAACTGTAACTGCGATTGTTACCAATGGCCATAATGACAATGATGACGATCATCATGATCATCATGGGTTTTGATGTTGGTGGCTTGAACTGTGGCAAATTCTTTTGTATGCTCGATTTAACATTGAACTTTTTTGCTTAACTTTGACTACAGAGGCATGCATAGCGAGCTCTATAGATACATAGTTCAATAGTTACAGATACAATGATTTTATTCCCACAGCTTCAATGATTTATGACCTGGAAAAAACGTACATGCAATTGTCTATGTGTCTAAGTTATGTAGCTCCGTGTGTTTTTATGTGTCTTTATGTAAAAAGGAGAAAAAACAAAATGCAGAAGTATTACGCTTAATAAAAAAGCATTTTCGTTTGCTCTATGGCGGATCTAACTCGCATCTAACGGATGGAAACAAGAACCTTGTTGTGCATTTAATACGCCGATCAATATACGCCGAGCACAACAAAACACACCTTAGTAGCCGGCATGCTAAACGCTATAAAAAAAAAAAATATATAAAAAAAATAAAATGCGATGAATTATGGGGCAAGTTTTTATTTTTATTTTTATAAGGTTTTTTTTGTTGCTTTTAATACAAAGTTACTTGTTGTTAGTTGCCAGTTAGCCATCACTTGCTTTCAATTGTCCATCCATCAAAATCTAACATCTGTGGCATGGCATCTAGCGCATTTTCCGATTTTGTTGCAATACGTCAACAGTGTTGACCTTGTCACAAGTTGCTCCAAAGAAATGCGTGCAGAAATATTGCCACATACTTTTGGTTCAAGGCAGCTCTTAACTTAAACTTTTTTGTGTGTTTGATAACTTTGGTAACTGCAATTAAAACAAATAATGGCTGAAAATTACCTGATGTCGCCCAATTGCCATTGGGCATCATTTCTCAATTAGCATAAATTAAATTTAGTTTATGGCTAAAAATGTGCACGATGACACACACGCAGCAACTGCAACTGGCCAAGCTTTTTGGTCTTGTACAATCTTCAATGATCGTGTCATGATGCGGCCAATCATGAAGAGTAAAAGTGATCTAACCGGTTCGACGTTTTAAAATTCTATAGTTAGCTGCAAAATTTATGACCAACTTAGAACGAAACGCCACAGCGTCAGACGCAGCTTCAAACGTGCCATATAAAAAGTCCAGCCAGCGATCTGTGATCAACGCTCTTGATCACTGATCAACGATTGACGTTCAGACAAAACGGCTAAAACCACTTTGCCACCAGCCTGTGACTGAAACGCTTCTTAGTAGACATCATCATAACTGTGCTTGGCTGCTTAACTGATTTCGTTATGTATTTTGGTTTTTCTCAAGCACTCTACAGTGCGGGGTATATGGGTTTTATGGCATATAATGTAACAAGTCATTCGGTCACACCCAATTTTTGTACTGCATTAAATTTTTTGGAAATCTAGGGAACAGTGTGTCTTAAGACTCTTTCTTTGAAGATTTTAAATTTTGCAGCAACAAAATCTATTTTTTTTTTTTTTTTCTGAAAATGAAAGATTGGGTTATATGGGTTTTGTGGCACATAATGAAACAAGTCAATCGGCCTGACCAATTCTCCTGACCAAGATTCTGGCTCAATATGGCACAATGTGTTTTAAGGCTCTTTCTTTTAAGATGCATAAGAGTCTTTAAATTTTGTAGCAACAAAATCTATTTTTTTTAAGTTTTTTTTCCTGAAAATGAGAGATGAGTCTTTTAAAGATTTCTTCTGGAATTTAATTATTTTAAAACATCGTTTTTAAAAAATGAATTGAGATCAATTTATTTTGGATTTAAAATGATTTTCTGTGAAACTCAAGAATTTTCAAAATTGTTTACAAAAGTATAAAAATATAAATATCTTGTTTTTAAAAGATTTTTTCTAAAAAGTTCATAAATTGGTTTAAAAAATTTATAAGCAGCTAAAAGCGAGCTTTTAAATTTTTTAGCAAAAAAATTTAGTTCTTAAAAGATTTCTCCTTAAACTTAATGATTTGAAGAATTGGTTATAAAACATGGTTTTTATCAAAAAATCATATTGTTCACAAGATTTTTTTGAAAACTCAAGAATTTTAAAATGAAAAACTTGAGCTTTTAAAGTTTGAAACCAAAAAATTTAGCTCTTTTCGTTATTAAATATAAATTTTTAAATATTTTTAAATATCTATTTTAAGAAATGTTTTTTTCAAAATGAATTTGAAGCGAAAAATTCTAGTTTTGAAAAGAAAACTCAAGAATTTTAAAAGTTGATTACAAAAATTAATTTTATAAAAAAATATATATTAATATGGTAATTATTGTTACTATTTTTTAAAAGTGTTTGTCTGAAATGAAAAGATTGGGAAAGTTGGATATAAAAGCTGAGATTTAAAAAAATTGGTCTTAAAAATAAATCATAAAATAAAAATCAATAAATCTTGAGGGGTCTACGCAGTTCAAAAAATTTCGCGCGGAATGACAAAACTTCATATAAAAAAAAAATATCCCATTTGGTACTTTTTTTTTGTATGAAGTTTTTTCATTCCGCGCTAAATTTTTCAAACTGCGTATAGGCCTTAATGTTTAAACGATTTCTTCTGAAACTCAACAATTTTAAAATGAAAAACTTGAGCTTTTAAAATTTGAAGCCAAAAAAATGTAGCTCCTAAAATTCGTTAAATAAAATATAAGGCTATTCTTATAAACAGAAGCCAATTAGCTTTAAGATGTTGGAGACAGGAAATCTTCTTTTTTAAAAATGTATTTTGAAACTCAAGGATTTTAAAAGTTGGTTATAGAGACGAATAAAAAATGCATATAAAATGCAACCTTTCATATTTATTAAGCAAGAAAGCCTAGTTGCCTAAAGAATTCTTATAAAACAAGAAATTTAGTTGCGAAAAAATTTCTCAAAGATTTGAAAATTTTGTTTCCAAAATTGACAATAATTTAAAATAATGAAAAATATGCAAGCTTATATAAATTATTTTTTAGTAGTGATAACCTAGGCGCTAGTAGATTTCTTTTGAAACCTAAGATTTTGGTTCTGAAAATATTTTAAAACTTAATACCAAATGAAAGAAATGAAAAAAAAAACAGATTCCTTTTCAAGATTTTGGTTCTAAAAACGAATTAAAACTTAATACCAAATGAAAGAAGGGGAAAAAGAAACAGATCTCTTCTTTGTCCCAAAGCTCTTAAAAGTTGTTTTTAAAAATTAATGAAAGCTTAGTAAAAATACCATGTGAGCTTTTATATTCATTAACAAAGGGAAATAGTGTGTTCTGTTGGCAATAAAAATAAGAACGTTTTTATGAAATTGCATAAGATCCAGAGAAAATTAATGTACTCAAAGAATAAAAGATATTATGAATTAGAACGATTTTTATTGAAAAGGACTTAGATCCAATATTGATTATTAGACTCCTGGGTAACGTAGCCCCTTACTCTGTATCTTTATCTTTAGCAAAAAAAAAAGGACTCTGAAAATATCGCTATAAATGCAAAATTAATATTTATATATTTTATTATGACAATAATTTATTTCTCGTTCAACTGTTTATGTTCTTCCATCAGACAGCAAGGCGCTAGTATATATTCATTTATGGTTATACGTTTAATATATCGAAGCAGTTACGCAAAATTATCGTATCGTAACATATATGTTACAATTTTTCGAAAGTCAATTTCACATCATCAAAAAAAATATTGTAAGCCAAATCATCATAGTGACGTAGATAAATCAGATTTATTTATTATGTACTTATTGTATGACAGTGTATTGTTTAGCCTGAAAATAATTATCCATGGGCTATTCAAAATTTGTTGTAATACTTTGAAAATGATTTGCTGTTCTTTATAGAGACGCATATTCTTTGACATGTCCAATATGTTGACATATGATATGTATCTTATAAGTTTATGTTCTAAGTCAAACTAACTTCTTCCTTAAACGTAACAAAAGCTCTTAGCCGTCGCCATCTTTTATTTTGCTTTATAATGTCACCGCTAGCTGGCGGAAGCATTTTTTTGTCGCTAGGTGGCGCAAACCAGTTGTTGCATACGAAATTTTCCAGAGATTTTAAGTTTAACGAAATATTGCTAAGTCAGCTAAGCTTTTAAGATCGAAGCTGTTAAAAATTTATTAATAAGTTCAAACAGTATTTTGATCGTTTTTTAACTGATTCTTCTGCTTTGCTGCTGATTCTTCTTTAGTCAGATTATATTTCAATTGTACTGCTTAACCTTAGTCAATACCAATATTCTTATGTATCGCTCATGATTCTTCTCTGCTGCTGTGACTCTTCTGCTTTACTCATAACTCTGCTGTCCTGCTGTTATTCTTATTCTTTGCTCCTAATTACTCCCAGTTGCAGTTAGTCTTCTACTTTACTCCGAATTCTTCTGAGATGGCTGTTTTTCTTTTGCTTTGCTTCTGATTTTTATCTACTGCTGTTACTTTTCTGCTTTCCTGCTAGTTTTCTGTAGTGCTCTCATTCGTTCCGAATTCTATTGCACTGCTGTTATTTTTCTTGTTATTGACGTCATCTTTATCTGCTGTAAACAATAGCATCGCTTCTCTTTTCAAATGCATAACTTTTGAAGTCAGATCATGCACCATAAACTTTATGTTTTATATTTTGTTTTACATATTATTATCTCATTGTTATCTCATTTTTGGAACCACTTTTAACACTCTGTTAACAAAAAGCTTGTAGTATATCTTATGCTATAAAACACTTGCATATTAACATATCAATAAAACGTACGTGTTTTGCTTTATCATCCAAGTCTTGTTTTGTTGGCAAAACAAAATCTTAAATTTGATAGCTTTTTGGCACCCACATCCTTAGTTAAGTATTTCAATCAGAAAAACTAATTCAATAATATGCAGATTCTTTTTATTTAAACTTAATCTAAAAATCGCATAAACCTTTTTTAATTAATAGACACACTAATGCTATTAAGACTCATTGATGATATTCTCTACAAGCTGAAAAAAAGAACACATAAAATTTATAGCCTCAAACAAAACTTATAAAGAACACGTCATCTAAGCGTATCTTCTGGTCAACACTTCTTTAAAGTCTACAAATTTTTTACTTATTTGCTTTTGCTTTCGTTTGCTGCGCTTGGATTGCGCTTGCGGCTTTATTTTTATTTATTTGTATTTGTTTTTTGTTTTTGTTTCAGTGTTGTTTTTTTTTTTTTTGTATCTTGTATCTGACCAGTTTGAGTGCCGTTAATACATTAAACAAATAGAAGATTTAGATACATTCTTTTGTGGCTACAAAAGCGTTGATTTGACTAAATTAAGTTGAGATCTGCTGCTGGCACGGCTTAATGGCTGCAAATTGTAATCGATTTTTATGTGCTTTGGACATGGGAAATCATTTATTCTAGATACCAACTAGTTTGTAAACATGGAAGCATCTTAAGATTATTATAGTAGAAAAAATGTGTTATTTTGGTTATAAAAATTATCTTATGGTATTTTTTTTAATTAATTGTTGTAGGTCAGGGCAACACTGGCTATTAAAACCAATTTTAATTTTATTTTAAGGACTTAAATGGTGGTCATAGTGCAGAAGTTGCAAAATTCAATAAGTAGCCATAAAAAAAATTATCGTTCTTTAAGTATGCATACAAATGGCTTTAATCTGTAAACTTTAATTTAATGCGGGTCTTGAAATAAATTTACAACTCAATTTTTATACCCTGTACCTATAGGTACAAAGGGTATACTAGATTTGTGCAATGTATGTTGCACACATAGAAGGAGGCGTGGCAGAGCCCAAGTCCTTTATACCAAAATGCTTATCATAACCTCGTGTAGCGATTGAGCCATGTCCGTCTGGCCCCTCAACATATCCCCTTGAAACTTACCCCATAAACTTTAAATAACTTCTTTGACGTAAATTTCGATTTTCATCAAAATCGGTTAAAATTTGCGGAACTTATAGGTAACAAAAAAATGTTCCAATTGGAAAATTCTTAGAAGGAATATGCAAGAATAAAACTTTTTTCGAGAATTAAAGGAACAGGGTATTACACTGACGGGCACCGTCTCGACTGTATTACATTTTTTGTCTTGTATGCATTTATGAGCTTAACAAATGCAACAATTGGCTTAGGATGTTTATGGCAGATACATAAACTGAAGTTTGCGAATTATACAAGATTTGCAGGGTAGGGCTAGTGTGTCATTTGTCTGAAGTGAAAATCACCAAGTGCATTATATTCAAGACGAATAAGATATATTGAGTTACTGAGATCTATTCAAATGAGCTTAAGCTACTTTGTTGAAAACTTCAGAGTACAAATATTCGTCAATATTAAATTGAAGCAATATTTGAAATAATTAAGAACTCAGGCTAAAACTTTTCTGGAGAATCTAAATTCTTGTTTAATCTAGCAAGCAGTACAAAAATTTGCTATCAAAACAAAAGGCTATTTAGCTTATACTATGAAAAACGTTGCCATGCTCTTTTATAACTCTCAACCAGGTGGCAACCTCAAACTAAACAAATCACATTTTTGATTTATTTTTTAGCTCTTATTGTTTTTAAATTAAAATAAATTTTTTTTAATATAAGTCATGAAACTTAATAAAATTAAAATAAATTACTTATACTGACTCTATTTTTTGAAGCAAAAACAGGGATATTTTTAGATAGCGAAATATTGATTTATTCGATGGCAACTCATTAGGGTTTTAGGGCCTATACGCAGCTCGAAATATTTCGCGCGGAATGACAAAGCTTCATATAAAAAAAAAAAATCCCATTTGGGATATCCCAAATTTCGAACTGCGAAGACCCCTTTAGGCGTAAAAACTTCTGTCGTGTCTATTTGCATTGTATCAATTGCTCATGTGTCCCATAACTTTTGTGCATCAGTGTAAGCCAAATTTGTCAGCAGCTTTGCAATAAAAATGAAGCCTGAGGCTACAAAACCAAAGTGTCAAAATGCATTTTATTACAATTTGTTGACTGATTATAATCATTATTAACATTTAAATACTAGTAACAGGTTATTTTATGACGTGTTGAACACATTTGTAAACGTAACAAATAGAAGACATTTTAAGACGCCCCCTTTTAATTCGATTTTGCAATCGTATCAAAATTTATTCAACTTTACCCCACCATTGATATCTATAAAATTCCTTGACTACTAATTTAGTAATTAAAATAAAAGCCAGCTCCGCAACCATTTAAAGACAAAAATATTCATTCACATATGGTTATAAACATGCTGCTGCAATTCTCCCTAAGTCCTGGCATGGATAATAGCCATAGAAAATCGTGACTCTTTTCTTTTAAGTGGTGAAATCCGTTTTCGATCTTTTCACAGCCAATAATGCATATTAAAATGCCACGCTAATTGTTATTATAGCCAGCCTCGACAATTAAGTAATAGTAGACAAAAAAAAATAAAAATAAAATAAAAAAAGACTAACTAACTAAACAAAACTTAGGTAAATGCAGACGAGAAAGAAGAAGACATTAAAGTTTGCGTGTTGCCAAAGCAAGCGTGGAAGATGTTGGATGTTGCCAACCATCTCGAATGGACAAATTTTTATGCACAACGGATGAGACAGTGCTGCTACTGTCGTTGCTGCAGCTGCTTGTGATGCAGTGGCTTAGTTGGGAGGGATCTTTGCCCTAAATCAGCAACTATTAGTGTTCCAAGTGTAGCTGCAGCAACAAATGTAGTAATTGTCTCTTAGGCAAACAATTTTTCATAGAACAACTTGCTTCGTCCTTGTGAGCAGTATGTAAATTGACCAGCTCCTTCACAGGGAGATTTTGTAGGTTAACATCTTCTAGTAGGTGAGCACCTAGAATTTTGTATCTCCTGTGGCCAAGTGCTTTACAATTTGTGATCAGGTGTTCCATGGACTCTTCCTCATCACAGCAGAATCTGCATGTATTTGAATCTGATAGACCTATTCTGTGTAGGTGTTTTTTGCAGGCGAAGTGGCCTGTTAATGCTCCAGTGAGTGTCTTCAGACTTTTCCTGTTTAGAGAGAGAGTAGTGTTCGATCTTTTGACGTCGAAATTTAGGGTTGTTTTGAAATGGTTGAGGCCTTCAATGCCATTCCAATATTCCGTGATTTTTTGTTGAGTCCATTTCTTGGTCTCATGTTTCATGTTGTTCTTGTTGAAGCCGAAAAAGGAAGTAGGGCCTATGAATGGCTTTTCCGCCCCCTTTTTGGCGCAAAGGTCCGCCTTTTCGTTGCCTTCGCGTCCTTCGTGTCCGGGCACCCAAATCAAGGAGACTTGGTTGTGGGTGGCCAGCTGGTTGAGTGCGTTGTTGCATTCTGTAAGGACTTAAGAAGTAAATGTGTAGCTCTTTAGTGCTTTGAGAACTGATTGACTGTCTGAGAGTATTTTGATTTTAAATCTCTTGAGTCCTCTTTTGGACAGGATCTCCACTGTTTCGCATGGAAAATTGTGGTATCAGTGCTTGTGAGCAGTAAAAAAAATTATGACAGGATTTTATAATGCTTTTGAGAATTTTAAATAAATTTTAACACAAATATTTTTTGTTGAAAATAATTTTTTCTTCAAAAAACTAGTCCTTTTTCGTATAATTCAAATATTTTAAGTTTTCCATTATCTGTAATTTGGCAACGAAGAGAAACTCATATGAAAACTCAAATCAAAACTACATCCAATGGTTAAAATTTCTTACTAATTTAATTAACACTAATTTATATATTTCCCGAATATACCGAAGATATACAATTTTTTTGTAAAAATCCTAAAGTCAGAGCGATCACTGGCTCGTCGGAGCACATGCGCCCAGCATGAATGCTCCGAGCGATGACTTTTGCAGAAGCTGCAGATACGAGTAAGAGGTAGAATCAGTAGAGCACTTCATCTGTTCCTGTGAAGCTCTTTGTGGGCGCAGGAAAAAGCACCTGAGAAATTATTTCCTTCACAACCTAGAGGAGCTAGGTCCTATCTGTCCGAGAATGATTGCTAGTTATAACACAGCAACAGACTGGGTTTGGGGATTACTCTTCTGGAGAAGGGGTTTAAAAAGAGATCCGTGCGTTAACTCAGGCCTAAGTGCGCTGGCTTTTTAAGGCATCTACCGCCATAACCTAACCTAACCTAACGTCATTTACACCCTAATGTAGCAACAACTAGGCGCTCATTACCCGGAAAATAAATAATTAGGCAATTTTATGCCAAGAATATGGTCTCTAATTTATGCGCTAGATCTTCGCTTCAGGATCTTAAAAAATCGTATACGAATTTATACTTCTCCTTTTCCTCTCCCTTTCAGAAGTTCTCAAAATGAAATTAATCAGAAATATAAAGAGTAGCTTAACAATTAGTCAAAATTTAAGCTTTGTTTTAATGAGAGGCACATCTTAAGTAGTTCATCGGGATTCTTTCCGATCCGAAGACTTCCAAAGAGCTCGTAGATTTTAAAAAAATACTCATCACCGGGACCGTATTTTTCTTCCTACGACCCTGATGATGAAAGTGTATGATTTTTTAAATTATTACAAGTTCCCAAGAAATGTAAAGTCTCACAGGAACAGTGGAAAAACTATATATATAACATATACTTACTCTGGATATACATATTTGCAAAGAAGTTGATTCTTCACATGTTTGGGATCAAATCAGTATTAAATAATTGAGCAATGGGAAAAATAAAATGTTCGTAACTCTTTAATTATGTGTTTAAAATTAATAAAATACTAGGGCAGTTTGACAAGTTTGTGAATTTTCAATTTTTTTATTTTTTATTAATCTGTATTTTGCAGATATTCAAAAACACAATTATTTTTATTATTTGCATTTATCATTTTGTGAAATCGCCAATACAGGGTGCGCCGGGGACCATCAATTACAGGCTAAGCCAGTCTTAAGGCCCAAAAAGGCCCTTGAGCTTGTTGGTCGTCATCTTCTGTTAAAAAGTTTATGTTTTTGGACGATTTTTTCCTCAGCCTTCTTTAGGTTTGCCTGACAAGACGTTCGTTGTAGCGGCTTACATGCTTGTTGATTTAAAGGTGTACGTCTCCAGTCTGAGATCGTGGTTCAAGGTTTCTTACGCATAATTTTTAAATAAAAGATATATTTTTTAAGAAAAAACGTTTAACTTTTAACATAGGCTGTTACACTAGGAGTAACAGGATATAAGAAGAAGAAGAAGAAGAATTAGTTCAACCATTTTTTTATTTTGTATTCCTTGCGTCTCTAGGGCTAATGACCACTACATTCGATCCAATTCTCTTACTGTACAGCTTTGTATTTCTTCATATTTGGATGCAAAAAATGATCGCTAGGTACTAGATCTGGAGAATAAAGTGTTGAGATCACGGTCTAGTTAAAGAAATTTTGACACCTGCTTGGGGTAGGCAGTGTTGCATATAAAATTTCTACGCGTTTTCTTATATAATATATTAAATGATAAAATAATTTCTGAGTCAAGAATTTGGAGTGTGGAAACAGATGAAGGATTTTTTTAAAGAATTAATAGGAAATTTAAAGTAGCCCCGTTGCAAAAACTAACTACGCCTGTTGCGATGATGTTTGTTTTGTTGGTGACGATTTTGTTGTTGTTGTTGTAATTGTTTCTGCTATTAATTATCGCCAAAAAACAAACATAGTTAGTAACAGAGTGCGTGTGTATTAGTGTGTGTGGGTGTTGTGTTTGTGTTTGTATTTGTAATGACAATAAATTCAACGTAAAGTAGCTGCACTGTGTAACTTTTTTATGCCCATTGCAGTTGGCCAACAACGGTGTAACAATTTTGGTTGTTGTTGTTGTTATGTGTGTGTTGCTGTTGTTTGTTGTCACTTCGGTCAACGCAGGTCGCAATTAATTTGTACAAAAGTTAGCAAGTAGACAACAGCAACAACAAAGCGCTGTAAACTGAGACTTCTCTTTTTTTTGTGTGTAAGCTTCGGCCGAGATTTCTCTGATAAGACAGCTGTGAGAACTTTGGCCTAATCAGGTGTAGGACTGTTTGGCAGACTGCCTTGTAAAAGAATTTTCAGACATTTGTCATGCCATTTGCAGCCGTTTACATAGCAATGAGCTTTTGTTAGGCGCGTTGTCACGATGCTTTAGCGCTGCTGCCCAAAAATGTTTCAAAAACACTTTGAACTCGCCCATGGCAAAACAATGGCGCCCGAGCCTAATAAAACAATTATGGCTAACTCTGGCACAGCATTTTGTCTATAGTTTGAAAAAGTGAGACCTTTTAAATATCGCTGCAGGAATGCAGCAAAAGACAAAAATTTATCACACCTTAGTTAACCTCAACACCTTGCCACGAAAATCGACAGCAAGCAATGATCATGTTGTTGATGATCATCATGATGAAGTTTCAGCTACAGTTTTTGGTATGCGCTTGAAGAATTGCAAGCGACGCGATGCCAAAGACATAGCACACTGACTGCAATAAGTTAATAGTTCGTTTTTCTAGGAGAGACATGGCCGCTAACCAAATAAAGCGCGCCAAAAACAAAATAGAGAAAAAAAAACGAATCCCAGCATAGCAAAGCAAAAGTGGGAGAAGCGCCACCAACTAGGCCAAAGGAATTTTAAGGCGAGTAGGCGAAGTGCGTATACTCTGCACGCAGCAAGACAAAGCAATGTTTTCAAAAATGATTAGGAATGTTTAAGAAAAAAGTTGTCCAGAATGAGTTATAAGCAATGCTCAAAAATTTGTATGCCAGGTACCTTAAGGGACCATAAGTATATATTCGATTAAAATGTGCTATAACGAAACTTTTTTCAAAACATGCTATCTTGAGCTTAAAACTGAAAGTAATTACAAATTTTCAAGTAATAAGTAGTCTAGTTCTGTACAAAATTCTAGGCGTGTCGAGGAGTCTACTTAAGCGTTACCAACTTTGTGACAGATCGCGAACATCTCTCCATCTATAGAGTGTGTACCAAAACATATAGAAATACTGCAAAGCAAAACGAGCAAAAGTGCCCCGAACTAAACCAAAACAAAGCTCAACAAATCGTAAAGACTTTGAGCTCTGTACTCTGTAAGCCCGGCTTTGCTTAAACCTCAGTTGTTATTGTTTTTGGGTGCGTTCCGTGAACCCCACGATGTTTGTGTGTCAGCCGCGACAGCAACAACCACAACAAAAACACCACCAACAAAGATCGAGGGAACGACACCGTATAGTGCTAATGATGGAAGCAGTTGTAGTACATCATTATGAGGTTTTTGGCTAAAACCGAAAACAGATTTGAAGCGCTTTTTGGGTTTCGGGCGCTTCGTGTGCTTCATTATTGATTTAATAACAGTCTTGAAGACACGTTTAAACTGCAATCCAAAGCGTGTGCAGCAAGTTGTCTTGAGAGAGTCAAGTTGTTATAGAGGAGATGATGCCATGAATTCCACACCAAACCACACCACATAGTAGATCCAATCCAATGGATGATGCGGGCGCGTCAATAGACACGAAATATTTGAAACCATATGATGAGGTTGTTTGTCTATGATGATTATGTTTATAGTCTCTTATATTCAATGTAATACATAGTTAGATGTATGGTTTATATAAAGAGACTTTTTGGTTATTATACACTTTAGGGAACGCAAAGTATACTGAATTCATCAAGAAGTTTGTAGTGCTTGTTAGAGGTAAAGGTAGATTTTTAGACTGAGTTATGTGCATGTTCTAAGTCGAGACTTTAATCTTTCTTTGATAACAATTTGTAATATCATCTGAGGCTACTTTGTGATCAAGATTTGCAAAATTGACGTAACAGTCATTGGAATCATTAGTAAGATAAGTCCAATCTTCAAGGGCTTTGTCTTTGCCTTAGTTTAAGATTACTCATAACTTGGTCTGGAAACCCTTATTGGGAAGGCGATCAATTAATACTGTCTTTGCTCTACAAAATTACTCCAAAAAGTCATAGGCAGTCTAAAGAGGACTTTTGGAAGATGCTTCAATTAATGGATGGTTAGGCGATCATATTCGAAAATACGTACCTACTGTATTAAGAGATTGAAAACAAAAGCGTTGACTATCAATCTTCATCTTCATTTATATAGATATTTTCATTTTCTCGAAAAATTTTAGGATTCTAAAAAGTCAGACGCGGTCTAACCTAAGCCATAACCGATGCTATTTAACGAGCAGGTTGTACAATCGATTGCATCTAGTATGGGGTCGTTGTATGAAGTTTCGTAAGGCAGTACGTTTAATCAAAAAGTTTTAGTTTTCCAAATGAAGTTCTGGAACCATTCGCGTCATGCATATCTTAGGTATGGCTGTTTTTTCGATAAATACTTCAAAAAAATCGATTGTTCGGGGACCATATTGGTATGTTCCTATTAATTGCTTGATAACAAAAGCGCCGACTCTCGGATCCTTATATAGTTACCAAAGACGAGTAACAAATTGTATCTTTGCCCGAAAAAGTAATTCTGAAATATTCTAAAAGGTCTTACAAGCGTTTTTAAAAGATCTTGGTGATCTTGATGTTTCTTTAAATTACTCGATAACACTAGCTTTGCCTATCGGATCCTAATATTAGTTGGCGAGGACGACTACGAAATCTAAATCTTCAATTAAGGATTAAGAGTTGTAAATAGTCAGAAGGGAGCTTATCAGTACGCGTGTTAGAATATCCAAAAAATTTATTGTTTGGCTTAAATATGCAATATGTAGGTATATTTCTTTTATTTTAATCGATAACAAATCATCTATCATATCCGCCTCATTTTGAGAATAAAATAGATGTCGTACCTTTCTACGGAAGATGATAATATGACTATTTTGGAATTTGGTGATATAATAATGATAATGGAAAGTTGCGCTGCCAAGAAAGTCAAATTCCCACTAAAAACTTAGTTATATGGGATAATTCTAGTCTGGCGGCTTTCAGCATCAAGATTCTATTTGCGTCGAAGAAGGATTCTTTCTATGTATTGGTGAGCGTGCTTTCTCCTCATTCTCAAAGAACCTTCAGTTGATAGCAGTTGATAGAATCCCAGTCTGTCTAATTTCCTAAAAAAAGAGTAAAATCGAGCATTGAGATTCTATGTCTGTTGAAGAATGATGTTCTTCTTTTGCCCAGAGCAATACAGTGACCCTAGTCAATCAACAATCTAAAGGAATTAAAATTGAAGCAAAGATAAAGATACGGCTTAATGACTCATTTCAAAATGTTAGCTTCTCAATACGCAGTAGTGTGGCACCTAAAGAGTTTCCAAACTTCGGCTTCTAACTTAGCTTCCACTTAACTTAAACAGAGGCGTCACAAGAGGGTTGCCCATAGCCTTGAGCCTAGTGTACTCTTTTGATAGTCTCTCACATTGTTTAAAGGTGTTCGTTCGACCATAATATAACAATGATATTAAGCTATCTGCAAGTTACAAGATACTTTAACTACAAGACCTACAATTTTGTTGCCGCGCCGCCTGCTAAATCAAATCTCAATGCGCACCTTATTGACAAATATATGGGTTAGGCGCAATTTGCGTTGCTGCAGCAGCCGATGAAATATATTTTGTTAAAGCTATCTCATAGATACAAAAAAAATATATATATATATATATATATATATTGTGTATACCACAAAGCAGCTTTATTGGCGTTTTTAATGCATGTTGTGCAGCATTTCGTGTGCAACCTGTTGGGAACTCAGTGCGCCTTGTGGCATGACTCTGGCCGGGTTGCCTGGTAATATTGATTTTGAGGTTAGAAAATGCTCGGTTCGCAAGCGATTTGCTTTTGTAAACGAAAGCGAAAATCGAAACGTGCACTTTGCCCGAAATTAACACTAATGGAGTATGGGTATCTTTTTTTTTTTTTTTTTTTGGGAAACTTAACTTCGCGTGTTTTGATAGCTGGCTGATATTTTTGGTTGTGGCAATAATGTGACTGCAATGCTGCCACAAAAATTGTGTCAAATTTTTATTTATTTGGCCAACTCCCCCTCGGTAAGAAAAAACACAGCAACTTCCCAAGCTAGACAATGCATTGGCAGCTGCACCTTGTTTTCCATGCAGCCAGCTTAATTTTGGATGCGCCTGGCAACCAACGGCAGAAAACCTTTAGAGCACACAAAATCTATAATTATGTAAGCTGCAGCGTTCCAAAACTGGCAGCTTATTTATCTTTGTCTTAGTCATGTCAATCAGTCTCAGTGCAATGTGCACTTTTGAACCCCAAAATCAAAAAAAAAAATATGCACAAAAATATCAAAAAAAAAAAAAAAACAGCCAAGTTTGGCTCTTGGGCAGCATACAAAGAAAATGCAAATTAGAAGCCTCAAAGATGAAGTTTAAGCAAACCTAAGCGCACATAAATAAGGCTTAAACGCTGTCTCAAAATCAAATGCTCATCATTTGTTGCCCTGGCCAAGAAATCGTGTGCCACGCATTAGATACCAAATGATTCTCACGCCTTAGCAACAACAACATCATCATCTAACAAGATGATATAACGCTCACATTAAACCAGTTTACAATATGCTGGCAACACCTAAACGGCAAATTTTTATTAGAATTTCATGCAAATTGTAACAGTGCGAACGCAGCTTGCAGCGCAATTTTTATGGATCCGCTTTTTGCATAATGGCGATGACGCTAAAAGAGGCTCCAAGACGCTACAAGAGTCTCCAAGACGCGCTTAAAGACGCTGCAAGACGCTACAAGAGGCGCCAAGACGCTCCAACTAGGCTACGCGGGCTGGATGAAAAGTAAATGCAGGAATCACTTGTTGGAAAAAATCCAAATTTGTCTGTAAAAATATTTTGATTATATCCAAAACGTAGAATTGTTCAGAGTCCTTAAAATAGGTATTGTTTTCATAGATGAGCATAAAGGCTTACTTTGAAAAGAGATTCTGTAGTTTTGGCAAGGGATAATAGTCACAAATACCCAAATCCTCTGAATATGGCGTGTACGGAACTCATTCGTACCGTCTTCCTTATTTATTTCAGATGAAGTGAGAATTCATCCAAGTGAGAATTCTACAGTCGTGCCTGCACAAATTCGAATTCGCTTGCGATTTAGTAAAATCGAATCGAAATCTAGTAAACTTTAACTGCAATGTCGTCTTGACATATTTAAGCGTTCCGAAACCTCCATGTTCCGATACTATTCCTAAAAAATATAAAGATTATCTATAATTTAGTGGAGCCGTCTGGCGCTGTCCAGCTTGAACATTGCTGCTATGAGCAGGATCGTACAAAGCTTTTGTCGATGTTTGAATTCGTACCAGACAAACTATAATGATTGGAGCTAGTGGCGGAACCACAGGGTTGTCCAGTCCGGATCCCCCTAAAGTTGGAAAAAGAGGTTGACAGTTTTTTGCGAACTGTGATTTATACACACTTCGAAGTGAAAAACCTCCTCAAGACCAAATCCTGCATTCGCACCTGATTGAAGCCCATCACTTCGAAAAAACAATTGTACAAATTTTTACCCTTTTTTCTCTAAAATTCAATGGGTTGCACATGGGAAAATTTCCTTTATGAAAGCACCATATACCTAAGTGTGAGGCCCTATGCTCCTCAAGGAGTTAAAGCCATTAAAGATAAGAAGATATAACTAAGTCACACATATATATTGTTTTTCGTTTTGATGTCCCATGGCATAATAGGCCGTCAAAGAAAAGGTACGGACCCTGTGGTCCCTATGTCAGTCCCTCCTTTTTCCTGAAGGATTTGAATATGGATATTTTTTGCAAATCTACAAGTCCTTTAGAAAATTCCGAGCAGCGGGAATCCCCCCATTTGGCAGGCCTGCTTATAAGTATGTATCATAAGCTCATCAGAAGCTTTAGACAAAATTATATTAAGGAGAAATGAAAGTGAACTATAAAATTTCTAGCAGAGATAAATCTGCATTGGTCACCTTCAGTTTCGTCTGCTCAGCAGAAATTCGCTGCTTCTTTGAGCCTAACTCTAATCCCTTGAACACTATGATGAGTCCAAGTCTCATGAGTTGCTTGCAAACGGCGCAAAAAGTCCCCTTTACCTGGACCTATTTTCCTCGATGGGTTTGCTAACTTAGTCTCTAAGCTATTCCAATAACTTTTCAAGCCACTCTCGTATAAGCTACAAACAAACTGGCCATTACAACAGCCAAGTTCCTTGGCGTTACTATTGGCCAATATACACATTTTTCTGTTGGCCCAAAAGCCGATGTATGTAGCTGTGCGGGTACCTGCTTAAGATGCGCTTAAAATTGGCTAAAATACGCTTGGACAGCTCGAGCTCTGCTGCTTTGAAATGTCCAAGATGGCCTTCGATGATTTTTGCAACGATTAAAATTAATATAGCCAACATATGCCTTATAGCCGGGGTGCTCACCAAGCAGTGGGGAGGAAGACAACTCAGTTGCATTTGTCTTACAGCTCGGATTCATACAATATGATTTTTGTTGGTTTTTGGTGAAACTGGAAATTTTTTATGGCTCAGTTTTTGACTCATGCGGTTTTTAACTTGAAATTCTTTTTGCACGCGATGTCTTTTTTGTATGATGTTTGTCTTGGAGATCTTCAGATACTGTCCAAGTATTTTCAATATACAATATTTAAAACAACTTAACTTGATGCAATTGTTTGCATTTAAACTAAAACATAATAGAACTGTTTAAATTTATTTACATATTATACTTTTAATAGTTTTGATAACATCTATTGGTGGCCAGTACATTTAACAGCAGCAGAATATGTTAAATTTTAAAGGTGACGTTTAAGCTTAGTTCATCCCAAATGTTCTCTAAGCCCATGTGAGCAATATATATATCTTGTACCCACAGCTGCAAGATAATGTTTACATAGGCAGCAGGAGATTTTGTATACCATTAGTTCTCTATAGCGAAAGGCATACCTAACGCATGTATGAACCATAAAACCTAGAGCTTACTGGAAAGAGGCGCATTATCCGTTTCTTGACGCGTTATCCCTGCTAGAAAAATCACCCGGTCGAAATTTTGAAACTTCATAAGTAGACTCATGTGAATCTAATCAAAAAATGTTAAATTTGCAACAAGTTCGCTGTCTTGCAAAGTCAACAAATTATGGAAAAACCCTTGGAAAAACCTTTTTTTTTGGTGACAGTCGCACTTTTTGAAGCTTTCAAAACATGGCCAAAAACTAAGAATATAGTTTTCTTTTAATGTAAATACGTCACAATAAGTGAATTTTTTTTTTTTTTAAAGCCAACTTACAAAAAAAAAAGCGCCCATCAAATAAATGCCGGCCTAAAAATTTTACAAGGAAACTTTTTAGGGGGTGCCATTATTAAAATCGTAAGATGTTGCAAAAATGGCCAACCTAATATTTAAAATAATGCACATTAAAATTTAAAAAACATAATGTATAAACTCAGTAGTTCTAGAAATATAGATTTGGTACTATCAAGAAATTGAGGTTTAGATGAAACATGAAAGTAAATCTGACCTGGCATTATGCCTTATTATATGACATTTTAGTAAGTTATCGAATGTGCTTAATGTTCGATAGATTTAATTTCACATCAAAATATTTGTTTAGAGCATTCCTTAGTCAATAGCTGCGTTGTTTACTCAGCTTATATGTTTAATTTATATAAGCACATAAATCAAGCATAACCTTAGCAGAAAAATTAGCTGCCATCTCAAAACCATTACATGAAGACAAATTTATTTTTCACACATCTAATGTAGTTTTTTTTCGTAAGATTTATCTTTTTTAAAATTGTATCTTGAACACCATTGACTTTTGACCGTGTGACTCTTTGACACTTTTATCTGCGCGGATTTGTGCACCTATAATCAAAAACATACATAAAAATATAAAAAAATATAAAAAAAATATGTTTCCTAACATGTTGTTGAAATTGACAAATTAATAAAAATATTTTGTATGGCGGTTGGTTTGGTTGCTACTTTATAACAGCTACCCACTGGGATTGTATTAGCATTAATAAATAATAATATTTTAGAAGCTAGTGTAAACAAAAATTACTTTTTAACAAACATAAAGATTAACATTCAGGTCTAATTTATCTGCATTGTTTTAATTTAAAATGAATTTTGTAATATGAGAAGACCAGCCGTTGTCCGTCGTAGTCTAACATTTTTAGGTTAAAAGTACAGACTCTAGACATGAATACACTGAATAGAGGGTGCTGAATATATAAACATACCCGATAGTGCTGGAGAAATATCGATGTTATATCGATGCATTGATGTATCAAAGTTAAAAATATCTAATATATGTATGTTGGCCAACATCGATGTTTCTCCAGCACGACCAAACACCCATTTGGTGAGTGCAGTAGTGCTGGAGATACATCTCTTTTGGCCAACATCGATTTATTCTATATTTTTAACTTCGATACATCGATACATCGATACTTGGAGCACTAGTACCCGATCTGCTATTTAAAATTTTTAAATAAAAAACATTAGTATGCCATTTTTTATCGTCGGTAAATAATCTCAAAAAACTTCATCTGAGTAAGAGAACTGAAAAACTTCAGCTTTTAACAGAGATTAAATTATCTCAAATTTTTTGTTTGAACTTTGATAACCGGGCGATAATGGTCTCAGAATCTAATTTTCGAGGCGTTTAGAGAATTTTTTTACTGCATCTTATGATATCTTAACACTATGCACCCAGAAAATAAAACAGGCCTACAAATACCGGGGTCATGTCATAACCTCAAAAGTAGGAAAAAACGCCGTTTTTCGGGTAAATAACCTCATATATCTAAAAATCCTGATGTGTTGGGCCGATTCTGGCCCCGGATTCGGATTCTACGCAGCAAATTACTTCGGAAATGACCCTTAGCTTTCCAACAACTAAACCATGTTGGTCTGTGTAATATTTGTAATGTAAGAATCCTAAAAACGAATGTCATTGATTACTATTAGACATTTTTATATCACTTTAAACGACTATGGCAAAGCAGAACGGAGGCTTATGTGTTTGATATGAATGTAGGCATGCATCAGTGGCAGAACCGCGGCGGGTTTTCGGGTCTGGACCCTCCACCCAAAATTTTGAAAAATGGGTTGACAGTTTTTAGCGAGCTCTGATATACTACTGTGGACAAAAAATAAGGTTACATTGCATTTATAGTATATACACTTCGAAGTTCAAAACCCCCCCAAGACCAAATCCAGGAATGCGCTCCTGGCATGGGATCATCCATAAACTACGTTACGCTGATTTTCGTCAAAAAGATACCCCCCCCATGTGACGCAGTCACGGAATATTCTAAAAGATTTTCCGCCCGCCACCCCCTGGAGCGTCACGTAGTTAATGGATGATCCCCATTTATGTATGCGTGTTCATCTGCTCGCTCGTAACTTCTAAGCCCCTTACCATCGTTAGACAAATGAGGTATCTTTGGAAGCGTATTGATCATCCGTTGGTTATAAACTATTTGACAAAACATTAAATTGCATATGGCGTCCTCTAGAAGAAAGTCATGAATAAAAAAATTTGTTTTAGTGATGTGTTGCGTATTACCTAAAAGAACTTCATTAACACATTTGCCAATCTAGGGCTATTCATTGAATATTACTATAAATATGAATTAAGTATAGGAGTAAGTTCTTTATCTAAAAAACGATGAATATTGATTAACCCAATTTCGGATGAACATATTTTCTTATTTTGCATTTTTTAGAGCTTTTTAAATTTATTTGTTTTCAACTTTTCACAGCCTCAGTTGCAATCCAAATTTATAGTATAAGAATATGTTGAACCAATTCTTCACAAAGCATACACCAACATCAACATTAAGCTTTTTGTTTTAGCAGCTTTAGCTTTTGAGCTGAACTTTATCTAATTTTCGCTCCTTGAAAACTCTCTGTTTCCTAAAATATATTGTTTTTCTCCGTCCAATGATTGTTATCGCGCAAAAATTTTAGAATACTATGTAGTTGCTATTTTTTTTCTTGCTCCCTCTTGCGGACAATTTTGCAACTAACTTGGTGTTGCCAGCAAAGTTAGCAGGTAGTGGAGCCCTCCAGTTTTTGTAAAATATTTTCAAAAATATCCTCTACTTTTAAGTGATCAAAAAATCATAAGAATCGGCGAGCAAGCAAGCAGCTAGCCGGAGCCTTTTACTTTATCTAAAATACTAAAAAAATGTCTGTCGAAAAACAAAAATATCTGGAGAATCGCGTAGAACGCCAAATTTATGCACAACATAGCCATGCATTGACATTTTTTTTTGTAAGCCAACTAATGCAAGCAATTTTTAATAAACCCAACTTTTTATTAATTGCAGTTGCTTAAAATTACACACAAAAGAAAAAGATATTTGTATATTACAGAAAAAATTATAAATGCTTGTTGCAGTGCCTCCAAAAAGAGTCAAAGCTCAGCCCCGACAGATGCAACACATGGGCATGCCAATGCCTTAGCCGGAGTTACTTAGTCAAAAAAAAAGCAACAATTACAATAAAGCCAAAAGGCGGCACAGCTTTTTGGCAGTGACAAATACACAAAAGATATTATATGAGCAATGTATCTTAAAGATACTTATACATGGCATATTTGCCAGCGGCAGCTAGAAACATTCTTTAAGCTGCTGCAAAACTGTGTCAAATGAACTATATGCAAATGCAGGCAATCAATGGAAATTGTGCTGCAGTTTTAACCATGACATAACCAAAAAAAAAAAAAAAAGATACAAAGATACTTGTACAAAGAAGACACTAGGGCTATTAGTAGTACGAAAACAATGCGCACAACGATTGCATAAATCAATCAAATTGTCTCTCACTCGCAAGCCCATTGAGTAATAGATCCAATTTCGATATGAATTTCGACAGACTACAGAAAGACTGTGCAGAAATTAGGTTTTCTTTTAAGGTAACTTTTTTTTTTTGGGTTTTTTTGCACAACTTTAAATACCAACCCCATTAAACATTACATTTTGTGCCGCATCACAAAAGCAGCAGAAGAAGAGGCAGCAGAAATAACAACAATTGATGAAAATCGACAATTAATAGTGAAAGTCTAAACAAGTATTCCAAAAAATAGGAAAAAAAAAGAGCAAAGACCAGCCCCAGCCAAATTCATTATGATCATGCAACATGATCATCATTAAAGGTACTATACTTCATGCAGGCTATAGGAAGTTTTGTTTGCTGTCTATTAGGCTGCGTCGTGGATTTCAAAGGCGATAGCATCAACGCCGCCAATGCACAAGTCGCTTCACTGTACCTGCAACTACAACTACAACTTGCCAAGACATAAAAATGACTAACTCCTTTGGGCCCAAGCCAAAACCAAAAAAAAAAAAAAAAAAAAACAGCCCGAAACCTGAAAGCCCATTTGTATACTTCTCACAAAACTTCACACGAAACGAGGCACAAAACTTGACTGCGTCTGGCTTGGAGTCGACGTTGTCGTCTTTGGGCACCCACTGACTCAATGACTGAGTGCGCCGGCTGACCCATGCTTGAAACATTTGACTTGTAGACTTCAACATATTACCATTTCTTTGGGTCACTGCACAGCTACAGTATACAACAAAAGTCTGTCTCTGGTTCCATTTGTCTGTCTGTCAGTCTGTCAATTTCGGCAGCTGCATATGCACTGTATACATTGATGGCACAATAAAACCGTATACCCCTAGTAACGTCCAGAGTTCGCAGTTCAAAGTACATGGCTTACGCTGTGTGTAGGCCCATTAGTTAAAGCCCATGGCTGTTTGCTTGGGTCTATTGCCCAAGTTGTTAGATACTGGCATAGCCTGCAAGCGCCATGGCAAATAATATGTATTAACGACATTATATAAAACAAAAAAAAAAAATTAGCAAACTTATGTAATGGCAAGAAGACACGGCGCAGCTAGCTGCAGCCAAGATTTGGAATTTCGTTTTTTTGCCATGTTACCAAGTCATTATAATAAATTTGTTAACAAGCCTTACCGGCTAAAATAACTTAAAAATAAAAATACAAAATAATAAAACAAAAGAAATGGCTTTTAGCTCTGAAGTATTAAAAATTATTGCATTTGCTTTGAAGATGCGCCAACTGCACCCAACCCAATTGTTTTGGTTTTGTTTTTTGTTTTTTTCGATAACTAAGCTACCAAAATTACCACAGAAATTGACTTAATAACAATAGCACATTGTTATCGGTATTCAAAATGTTTATCGCATTTCTTCCCGGTAGCTTTTTTGGCAGTAGCCCACGGTAGTATCAAATTTTTTTTTTTTTTGATTTTTGTATCTGTTCAATAGTCTGCTCAAAATGGCTTTCTTAATGACCCTGGGCTATTTCAATGATATTTTATGTGTGTCTATATCTTTGTTTGTGGCATTGTTTTTAGCCATAGTTAAAGGGTGTGTTGGCTGAGTTTGATAAATGCTTTGAAATTATAATAATATGTATACAAACAAAAATAAATAAATAAAAAATTGAAAAATAAAGTTTGGAAAAATTTGAGCAGTTTATTAATGTTCAGTAAACAAAAGCTATATTTACAAAAAATATAAAATAAATTCAATAATTACACAAAAAATTGTTTCAGTTGAAGCTAAGCAAGTCGGGGAAATACACCTTATTTATCCAGTCAGACCATTTCGGGTGGTATGGCTTCAATGGTGGCTCAAATGTTGGCTTCCAATTCCTCAAGAGTCTTGGATTGTTTGGCATAAACCTTAGATTTAACATGGCCCCACAAAAAGTAGTCCAAAGGCTTTAAATCACATGATCTTGGCAGCCAACTATTAGGTAAATTTTGCGAAATTAATGACTCACCGAGTTATACGGCATATGGCGAGCTTAGAAGGAGCAGCATGACGACTAAATTTTGAGTAGCAACAAAACTTCTCCAATTTTGATAGAAAATTTGAACAATTTCCAAACTTTATGGCAAAGTGAATATGTTCATGGTGAAATGGCAAACCTTACTGAAAACAACTGACAAGAGATGTCAAAAGTCCATCCATAAAGATGGCCGCCATGAGCTATCGAAATCCTATCATCCCTATTGGTATTATCTTCTCTAACAGAAGGAAATTTTTATATCTACATGAATTCTTAATATCTTGGTATCTTTGGAGCATCCTTGCCATAACATCTTTGTTATACCCCAGAGCTGCATAGCATATGTACACACTGGCATAAGGACTGCATTGGTTATCAACAAAAGTAACTTGCCAAATGGTTTTTCTTCTTCACTTTATGATTGTGGTTGAGTATACCGAATTATGGGCTCAAAGTGTAGACAGTTCAGGAATCTAGATGATATTTTGCTAATTTTGACTTTAAGGCTAGTACGAAACAAAACTTCATATAAAAAAACACTGTCAAAATTCTTTGCGCCAAGAATTTTACTCATTGGTTTGCAGTTCCAGTGCTTCCCATTTTTTGTGAAATTGACATGTAGATGGCGCCAGCATCTACATTCTCGCAATACACTTTTTTTTATTCCCAGAGCTGCATATAGCTTACTGTATATGAAGACAGCCTTGGTTTTCCAGGAAATTAACTTAAAAAATGATTCTTCTTCTTCACTTTATAACTGTAGTTGAATATACCGACTTACGGGCTCAGAGTGTAGACAGTTCAGGAATCTAGATGATATTTAGCTAATTTTGACTTTAACAAAAAGTCTTTAAGACTTTATAAGTTTCATGGTTGCTTACATACCAAGAAGCGCCAGCAATATTTCTTATAGAGTCAGATTTGTATCTTTGAAGTATTCTCTTAATATAATCTATGTTGTCCCCAGAGGTTACATAGCACACATCAATATTGACTTGAGGGCCGAGTTGATTTTCATGGCAAATAACTTGCGGGACATGCCGTCAAAGCAAATAGTTTTTCTTTTTCACCTTATAATTGTCGTTGAAAAAACCAAATTGTGGGGTAAGAGGGTAGAAGTCTAGGTATCTTCAAGATATTTTGCAAATTTTACCTTTAAGGGGTCTACGCAGTTCGAAAAATTTTGCGCGGAATGACAAAACTTCATATAAAAAAAAATCCCATTTGGGACTTTTTTTTTATATGAAGTTTTGTCATTCCGCGCCAAATTTTTCGAACTGCGTATAGGCCTTTAACAGAGAAACTTTTAAGTCTTAATCAATTTCTTGGTTTGTATCTTCAGAGCAAAAAAAATCTTTTTGTTGCCCCTCAGAGCTGCATAGCATACGTCTACATTGACTTAAGGACTGACTGGCTTGCAAGGAAAATAACTTATCACTATGTCAAAGCCAAATGGTACTTATTCTTTTCTGCATAAAAGTCGATGAATAACCCAAATTATGCGGCTTGGGCTCGAAAGGTTTTTCACGAGTTGTTTGAAGTTATTTCTTTTGAAATAGTTAAGCGAATTTTAAACATGCCTTAGCTTATAATTTGTAACTTATATAGACTAGTTTTAAAATTCCATTTAAATTGTTCAAAATATAGTTCGGAAAAAGATTGGACCAAACTATTTTAAGACCAGTATTTTTTTTTAGCCATTTGAGGGCTTTAAAACCCGCTTGCTCTTAGCAACAGATCTTGCCTTTTCTTGTTAAATTTGATTTTATAAAAAAAAATTTAGCTTCCTTGTACCTAATTCACAAGGGAGTAAAAATTTATTTGATGTATAGAAACCTAGTTACGCAGCAAATAGTAACAAGGAGAACAAAATATCAGTGCATTGGGTAAAAATACCCGATTTTGAAAATAACTTTGTAGACGAGCTTATGTAGAGAAGAACGACTGTATTAACCTTAATTTTATAAAAATAATACCTATATATTGTTGTAAATACAAATATGCAACTACTTACTAGCGCCATCAAGCGGTCATACTAAACAGAAAAATATATGGTGACGTCAAAAAGTTTTTAAATTAATAAAGGGATGTGACCCAATTCAAGAAAATCTTCCAATTGTAAGAGAACTCCCTTTAAAAAGTAAATGGCTTACTTTAGGGGCACTGCAGACTTACCTAAGCAAGTCAACGTCACGGATTCTAACAACTACAGACTTGGTGATATATCCTGGTTCTGTAAGATTCAAGCGAAATTCTTTAAACACACACTTACTGATGCTCCAGTCTTCTCTCTTTGGAAAAGCTAGAATCTCAATGCTCGATTTCACCCAACTAGAACCATCCCAACTAATAAAGTCTCTGTCGGAAATTGGGCTGCAGCTCTAATGCCAGTAGTGAGCAAAATGCGTCCTTAGGGTTGCACTGCAGCTGTACTACTAGCATTTTTAATATAATATGACCATATTCCAAATTATTATTAAGATAAAATAGAAAAGTTCCAAATTTCAAAATTGTTTTTAAACTTTTCAAGCTAAAATTTGAGCTACTGTCTTTTTGTATTTTTTATACCACAAACCTTAAAAAAATCGTACTTTTATATGAAAGCTGCCACCGAAATGCATTAAAACTAGATGAAAGGCAACCCAACTAATATTTCAAAAATAGCTTTCTGTTTCTTAAGGTTCTTCTAGTGAAGAAACCAACAAAAGTTATGCCAAGTGCCAAATGGTCATCACCTTAAGCCACAATTTTAACATCACGCTCATTTCATACGAAAGTCATGTTTTTTAGAATTTTTGACACCATTTACATTTATTTAAACGCCCTACTGTAACAATATAATTATGCACATTATAAAAACCGATTTCACAAAAGAAAATCTCCAACAAAAAGTCCGAACAAAGTGCATTGTGCAATATGCCATAATAGTATAAATATATTTATTATAATCAAAGTTGTACACCCGCAAAATGCAACTCCATCCATGGCTACAACGTGGCACGATGGACAAGACAATTTATTACATTTTATGCGCTGCATTAACTGAGATGTGATCCTCGTTTTTGGCTGCTGCATCTTGGCTGTGCTGCAGCACTCAGCTAAACCCAAAAGCTGCCACACAATGAGGTGTCTATATGCGCCAGCTCCACAAGGCCCAGCGACAGAGATTGAGTATGAGTTTGAGTCAAAGTTGTAGCCGCAGCTGGAATCGGGGAGTGTGGATGGGTTTTTTGTAAGTCTTTGTGGCGCAGGCGCATGAGCATTTCTAATTAAGACATTCGATATGGAGTTTGCGTGTGGAACGCAAGACAATTGGGCAATG
Organism: Chymomyza costata; assembly: GCA_018150985.1. NCBI lineage: Eukaryota > Metazoa > Arthropoda > Insecta > Diptera > Drosophilidae > Chymomyza > Chymomyza costata. The sequence continues at coordinate 102,248 of JAECWU010000776.1, read as the reverse complement.
CTTTTTGGGCTGCCAACCCAGAGGCCAAATGAGCATCCAATATTAAAATACATAGGTATATTTTTTTTTGTGCAGATACGTAGTATTTAATTTTAATCGCAGTAGCTGTTGCTGCTGGGTGTTGATGTCTCTGGGTGGAGCTTAGCCAAATTATGTGCAGATTTATGTGTATAAAAAAAAAAAATCACTCATACGTTAAGACTGACATTCAAATCCCCCCAGACAGCGCTTGACATTCACGCATGCTTTAGTACAAACGCATCTGCCATATGAGCCATAACTAATAGTCCTTTATTTAATTTGTTATTTTTATTTTATTCTTACAGGTGCCGTACAAACCCTCAGCGAACAACGTATTAAAGCCAATCTTAAAACGCTGAGTCCCAAAGCAAATAAAATTAAAACTGAAAAAAGTGAGGCAGACAAAGCAGTAGCAGCCACAACAAGTACAACAAATACTAGTGTGGCAACAACAAGCAGTGCAAAAGCAGCAGCAACAACAACAACAGCTGCCTCAGCAGCTAACACAGCAACAACAACAGCAGCCACTACAACAACAACTGCAGCAAATACAACAAAAATCAGCCAATTGAGGCTTAATAATCCAGCGACAACAAGCATGTTACTTTTGCAACCCAATGTAAGTTAATAGATACACTTAATCTGTAAGATAATATGTTAAGATACATAGCATAATAGTTATTAGATTGATTATGTAGCTCAATCAGTTGGAGTTGGTTGTTGGCTGCCCTTCGATCAGCAGCGTATCTAGAAAAATATTTTCGGGAGCGCCAATTAAGCGATCTATAAGATAGTACATATAGTTACTGAGAATAATAGTTATTAGACTGAATAAGTGTTTTAAAGAGTTTTTGGTTGTCTTTGGCTCAGGAGCGGATTCAGATAATATTTTTTTGGGCAACCAGTGTCACAACTTGATTTTAATAATCACTAAGTAACATAGCGACATCAAGCATGTTACTTTTGTAACCCAATGTAAGTTAATAGATACACTTAATCTATAAGATAATATGTTCAGATACAATACATAGGAAAAAAGCTTGAGTCCATGTCTTAAAAAATTATCGCGCTTAATTCATTTGAGAATGCCTATAAATAAGGTTGGTTCAGTTAACAATTTAAAAGTATTTTTTCACTCCATTTTTCTTAGTGCTACTCTCTCGAAATTACTACTTTACTCTCTCAGAATTAGTAAAACTTGTTGAACGTTAAAGTAGAGCGCAGCTGGCTGGTTTTCGAACCTTAGACTAGAGACGACTTTAAGCTTTGAGGCTTAACTCAGAGACCCTCGTATATGATATAAGGCAATTCGGACTTTGGCCTCTAAAATACCACTACAAAGCGATTATCTGCTATTGGTGTTTAAAATATTTATTTGGCCTGCCTGCACATATAAGAAGTCTAACTCAAAAGTTAGTTTATCCTAACTTGGAATATTCAAGATCTAAGAGTTCATACAGACGAATGGATGGACAAACGGACGTATATGTCTATATGATGGTAGCTTGGGGGGTTCCCGGCATCTTTTTTTCTATGTTACACACATTTGCAACAATCTCATATGCTTCTTACCCTAAGGTGCAGCAAAGAAAGATGCCAAAGGTTAGCTGATAGTAGAAAAATCGTTTTCCGGATAATGATATTGTCGCTAGGTTTGTTATAACGAAGTCAAACCTAACTGATGTAGAAATCGAGCACAGTTGAGCTTATTATAGTCTAAGTTAAGATCCAATATAGCTTAATGCGTTTATCTATACTCTATGCAAATTTCCATGTTGGCAAAACAAATCAAAGCTGAATAACCATGCTAATTGCCAGCTGGCAGATTTGGTTGAAAGAGGTAACAATACCAATAACACCATCAACGCCATCAAAACCAACAATAGCTAACTAATTGAATTAAACGAAAATATATTGCCAAAAGAAAAATAACTACACAAAGCCAAAGTCAAGGCATAACCAATTAGAAGCAAAAAAAATCACCACAAAAAACAAAGACCACTTAAGGGTTGCGTTTGCACCAATCAGTTGTGCCAGATAACGCGCATGTCTAATATGAAACTCCACCCCGTTTAGAGAGTTATAGCTAAGTCTAAGAACCAGACATTAGATTTTACTAATTCATTTTACGTACAACTGTCTTACCTTGCAGAGCTCCTTTAGTTCACTCTCGCCGTTTGATAACTTTTCAACGCAACCAGCGACGACGTCAACAGCTACGTCAGCAGCAGAGCAGAGCAGCAGCAGCAGCTGCGGTGCATCATCTTCACCATCATATACATCACCATCATCTGCATCAGCAGCAGCAGCAGCAGCAGCAGCAGCACAACCAGCAACAGCAGCTACTCCAACAGCAGCAGTTGTCCCAGTTGTTGCCCTCAAGCAGCCAGGATACTTTGCTATCGCATGAGGAGGATCAGCTGATCAGCAATCTAACCGACGCTGCTGTATCCCACTCCGAACTCTTTTCGGATCTCTTTTTTCCCTCGGACTCGAACAACTCGTTGCTTTCGCCGCCCTTGGAGCAAACCGCCGCCGCTGCCGCCTTCTAGCTATAACAATACCCACCCAGCGCAGACCAATTTGCATTCCTCCTGTGAAACTCTTATAGGCAGCAACGAGGATATAACTAGCTCCATAGAGAATCTCACCAAGTTAACCTGTCTACGCGACAAACGTTTGTCCTCCATACCCGAACAGGAGCAGCAGCCACGCAACTCCGAGCAGGAGCAATCCTCACTTTGCTACGAGCGCAGCGCGCCCCAAGAACTGGGTCTGCTTAGTTTGCGCTCCAGCAGCGATCCGGCCATAGCGCTGCATGCACAGCAGCAACAACAGCAGCTGCAACGTCAAGCCGACCTATTGATCTCACCCATAGCTGGCCCTTTGTCTTGTGGCAGCTCTTTGCCCAGTTTCCAGGAGACGTACTCGCTCAAGTACAATAGCAACGGCAGCAGCCCGCAGCAGGCCACGCCAACGCAGTGTGCTACACCGGCAGCCACGCCCACAGATCAGGTCTTGACGCTGAAAATGGATGAGGATTGCTTTCCTTTGACCACAGCTGCGGAAGTAATGGCTGGTCTCAACGCCAGCCACGGGCAACTACAGCAATTGCATCAGCTGCAACAGCCACAGATGCCGCATCCCGGCAGCAATAGCACTAATAGCAACTCCTCGTACAACTATCATGGTCATTTTAATGCCATCAATAGTACTTCCAATCCGTCGCCCAGCTCATCTGCTTCCTCGCTATATGAATATAATGGCTCCAATAATGCAAGCCGCGAGCAGTTGGCCAACTTTGGCAACACAGATGGCTTTTACCAGCAGGGCTATCAGCACCATGTAAGTAAAATAATCTTTATTTGGATTAGGGGATCAGGTTTTAAGTTTAACTTTAAGGCAGTTATAGTCTTGGGATCGAAACTCTATTTTAAGTTGGTAGAGTCAGGTGTATGCCAGAGTTCGTTGTTCCAAAATAAATTTTTATTCAATTTAAAGTGATCCTTGCACTCAACCAGAAAACAGGAGTTCCTCAATTATAACTTAAACAAACAGCAATCCGTCAATTTGACATTCACTAGTATATTTCCTTATCCTTCACCTTCTCACCTGATGATAAGGTTGACGGCTTCTTTAAAAACCCAGTCCAACCTCTGGAAACCTAGCCAAGAAAGTCTAGAGTTCTCCGGTCCCTCGTTCTCGTTATCCTTTATGTTCACTAAAAGGTTCCCTGGCCGGTTTCGACCTGGTTTCACCCAAAAGATCTGATATAGGGTTGGGTTTCTTCCCCACCAGCAATTTTATAATAAACTTTTTATTACTTGTCTTTTTCACAGAACTACACCACGCATAATGGTGACCGCTACTCGTTGCCCACATTTCCCACCATATCGGAGCTGGAGGCAGCCACTGCTGCAGTGGCCGCTGCTGCAGCTGGCGTCAATGCCAATGCCATCGTTGTGCCGCCCATGCGTCGCGCCTCTTTGCCCGTGCAGCGCTCCATTTCACCCGCTTCCGCCGCCCAGAGTCCCAAACTGGCCAAGCTAACGCTCGCCGCCAGCCATGGCGCTCGACACACTGCAGCCGCTCTACAGCTGTCCAGTGCACCCAATTCGGCGGCCAGCTCTCCAGCCAGCTGTCGCCAACAGCTGACACCACCCACACATAATGGCGCTATGGATTTGCTAAATGGTGCACGCATCTTGCAGCCTGCCTCACAGCTGTGCGCCGTTTGTGGCGATACAGCAGCCTGTCAGCATTACGGCGTGCGCACCTGCGAGGGCTGCAAGGGCTTCTTCAAGCGCACCGTGCAGAAGGGCTCCAAGTATGTGTGCCTGGCTGATAAGAACTGTCCTGTGGACAAGCGTCGTCGCAATCGTTGCCAGTTTTGTCGTTTCCAGAAGTGTCTAGTTGTGGGCATGGTCAAGGAGGTGGTGCGCACGGATTCACTAAAGGGACGACGTGGACGCTTGCCCTCTAAACCCAAATCGCCCACAGAATCACCACCTTCTCCGCCCATATCTTTGATTACCGCATTAGTGCGCAGCCATGTAGATACTACGCCAGATCCTTCTTGCTTGGACTATGCGCACTTTGAAGAGCCTGATATCAGTCAATCAACGGGTGAGGGCTTGGGTCTTAGCGAAGCGGATAAAGTGCATCAGTTTTATCAGCTATTGACCAGCTCGGTGGATGTGATCAAACAATTTGCCGACAAGATACCCGGCTATAACGATCTATTGCCCGAGGATCAGGAGCTGCTTTTTCAGTCTGCCTCCCTAGAGCTGTTTGTCTTGCGTTTGTCCTATCGTGCGCGCAGTGATGATACCAAGCTAATCTTCTGTAATGGTACCGTGTTGCATCGCAGTCAATGTCAGCGTTCCTTTGGAGAGTGGTTAAATGGCATCATGGAGTTTAGTCGCAGCTTGCATAATCTGGAAATAGACATATCCGCTTTTGCGTGTCTCTGCGCGCTTACCTTGATCACAGGTGGGTTGAGTTATTGCAGGGGTTGCAGCTGAACATTTTTATAACTCTTCATTTTGTTAACAGAGCGCCATGGGCTGCGTGAGCCCAAGAAAGTGGAGCAGTTGCAAATGAAGATCATTGGCAGTCTGCGCGATCATGTCACCTACAATGCCGAGGCACAAAAGAAGCAGCACTATTTTAGTCGTCTGCTGGGCAAGCTGCCGGAACTGCGCTCACTCAGTGTTCAGGGTCTACAGCGCATTTTTTATCTTAAGCTCGAGGATCTTGTGCCAGCTCCCGCTCTTATAGAGAGCATGTTTGTCACCACCTTGCCCTTTTAAGAGCAGCAAGGACACAAACCACTACAACTTCAACTTCGCTTCCTTAACTTAGTTCTAAGTGTTATGTAACGTAAGTAAACGCAGCTAGCTCTAAATGGGAGTTGTAGAAATAGCTAATTCCTTAGCTAGTTCCGGAACTTCTGTTGTAGCGCTCAGCTGCCTAGTTTTAAGCAAATGCCCAAAAACAAAAGTATCCGTATCTATTAATAAAACCTCACAAGGCAACAAAACAAAAAAGTGCAAGTAGTAGTCCAGCACTCCAAAACAAAAAAAAATCAACCAAGTACCATAATCTAACCAATAAACTACTTACTTTTGACCCAAAAGGGGTTTCCTTCATTAGCAACAGCTGCCTTTAATATTGTACCAAGCAACACCCAAGCATTCCCTCCCTTACACGCATTATCCTTCCTTTACGTGTACTTCATAAATTTTAGAATAGTTTGCGTTACGGCATGGGGCTTACGTGACTTGTCAGTTAGAATTCACAACTTGTTGACGTTAATTGTTAAATTGTTTAATTTTAACTGTCAAAATCAATAGCTAGGCTTAACGGTCTGTGCGCCCAACACGCACATGTTTATAGCTTCGAATTGGAGCACCCTTAACGTTACTCTATAGAACCCTAAAATCCTATATACGTACGTATCTATTATATGACCAACCACATGCTTAGTAGTAGTGCATTGCCTACTCTTGCCTTTTGCTAACTTCTAGTCAATTGTCTTAAGTATCCAGCCCATATAGCTAGTACATAGTATATATTATAGCGTCCAACTCTAGAATTAAGTGTAGCCAGCATTCGATCTATAACACTATGCAACACAATTGAAATTTTAAGTGCGTCTTGGCGCTCAATAAATTTGTTTCGAGACATTAGAACGCCCGGTTGATATAATTTTTTAGCAATATTTGTTAAAGAATATATATTTTATTTTTATTTTTTTTAACGTTACAATTTCGTTAAAATAAAACTTCTATAAACCTAACTCGTTTTGGAGAATTTGACATGAACAAAGTGCTAATCGAAAAATCTCTACCAACTATTGATTAAGCACTTTTTAGATTTTTTCAGAAAAATCTAAACTTCAAAATTTGACGTTCATGACGCAGTAAGATATTGAATTCCGGTTTGGATTATTTAACAAAACCGATTTCTACATAAATCTTATGTTTTTTCTCTGCCATTACTAGTTCTTTGCTTTCTTCTATAAAAATGTGTTTCCGTACACGCAGAAAAAATGCCAACATAAATTTTAATTCCAATTGGATGAAAATAAAATTAAAATAAAATAAACTTTGATCCCAAACACAATTTTTTGAAACACTACTTTCGATGATTAACGTTTATTTTTAACGCCGCAGAATCTTGTTTTCTGAGTAAAACTATCGTTTTTGAAATATACACCGAATTCTGTTTTTACAAGGAAGATAAGTTCCAAAAGAAGCCGTGCAAAAGAGACATGAGTTAAATCTTTAAGCTGCTATGAAAATAATTTAGAAAGGGGAATTCCCGAACTAAATTTATAAAAGATTGGTTAAATACAAATTTTTTTCTTTTAAATTTCAATCAAATAGCTTTTTTTTTAATCGTGCTAAATCGAATTAAATTCTTTAAAAATTGTTTTCTAAACCGTGTTATTTGAAAAACGTAAAAAACATAATTGGGAAATATGTATATATGGATATTTATAATCAGGCCCAGGAGTGGAACCGAATAAAATTCAGGGGGAAGATTTAAATCGCAGTTACTAAAAGATTTATAGCTGTGTCGAATCGATGATTCTAGAACCAAAGAAAGGCCTGCTTTAAATAGAAATGACTTATCTGTAACGTCGAGGATCGTCTAAAAAGTATTTGCACTAGAATTGGATATTTATGAAACCAGATTAAGCTGCGTTAACTGAAAAAAATAATGAGAGAGATCTTAATTTCAAATTGTATACAATGGAATTTTTGGTTGTATAGTAAAATAAAACTATATTACTTTAAAGTAGCTCAGATATTTCGGAGCGGTCATTTGGAGGGTTCAGAAACCAAAGACCCCTCCACTAGATCCGCGATGATCAGGCCTGTTCTGACCTTTAATTCCAATTTAGACAGATCAAAATGAGTATAGGATCTGTGGTATAAAATTTTGTTCACGAGATATTGACGAACAACTGAAAAAAGTAGTTACATGTTTTTCAAAAAAATTTCGAAAATGGTTCTTAAGAACCAAAATCACCCTAAAAAACACTTTTATACGAAGGTTCATTTTTCGTGTAAACTAGTGTAATTTAATGTAAAAAAAAAATTAACTGCTCGGAGTTCCAAAATTTTCAGCGAGAAAGATCTAGAATAAAAATTTATTATGTAGGGAAGAAAACTATATTACGCAGAGATAAATTTAAAAAAATAAAAAAAAGAGCTTCATAAAAATAAAAAAGTATAAAAGTATAAAGTATAAGTTTTCTTATGTAATAAGCGAACGTGCATAATTAGCGAGTTTTTGAGTCACAACATTTTCCAAACCGATACGAACAATAAAAACACCCATAAACAATAAACGAAAAAAAAACTTCATTACTTGTTATTTGCAATTTTTTGGTTAAAAAATTTTATAAAATATATTAATAAGAAACAAAAAAAATTCGTTTTTCACAACGCATGCTAATTTTGGGGTTGAGTCAGAAAAAAAATATTTTAAAATAATTGTCAATAAATATTCAACTTAAAGTTGGCATAAATAGAAACAAAAAATATAAAAAGAATATTTTAAATTTTTTTTTTTTTTTTATCATATTTTTTATTTGCAAGCTGTCTGTTAACATTTAAGATATTTGGTAAAAAATTATTTCGGTATAAAATTTCGTGCTTTTTAAAACCTATTTTTCGATTCGTTTTAATTCTTCTTGCAACAAAACATGCGTTTTCAAACCACATAAAAAATTCCTTTTGGTGGAATTGCAAGCACCAAACATTCGTTTTCAAAACGAATCCGAATAAATTGTTTGGATTCGTTTACCGAAAAGTCAAGTTTCTTTTTTAATTTTGTAAAAATAATATTTTCATTTGTGTTTTTCCAAAACTTTACATTTCTGAAAAAATCAATTACAAAAATATGTTATCATAGGAAGCTGTTTCAACAGCTGGGCACCCTAATGATTTCTAAAAACACTTTAGGTGACAGGACGCAAAATTGTTGTTGCTTAGTGTAGTCGTAGTAGTAGTAGCAAAAAAAAAAAATAAGTATTTCTCTAGATTTTAGATACAGCTGCTCTGCCACTATATAGGTATAGTGCTACTAACCAAACTAAAAATTTTTGTCTCAATTTCTTTTAATTGGAATAGAGGCATAAGTTTTTTTTAGTAAACCTGGTTATGTGTTCTATATCTCATATAGTGGCGTCAGTTGTTTAGTATAAGATACTTTGTTAAATTTTCTTCAACAGCACTTAACGTGCACCATGAGAGTTTAAGTACCTTAATGTGATTTGTGTCTGACACAAAGAGTTGCACACAAAACACTTAACTAGTTGATAAGACAAAAATATCTTTAGACCTATTGTATATATAAGTATAGTATATTAACTAGCATAAGTCTAATTAGGCAGCAACCCAAAATGTAGTATGCAAAAAAGCTGATACTTTTCAAAATCCTTTTACTTTTAATACTAATAAGTCTATTACTCCAAATGAGTTCTAAAAGAATTGCAAATGGATTGTCCAAGGTGTATCGAGATGTGTCTAACTCTGTGTGTGCGTGTGTGTGTGTTATTTTGATAGTACCCGCTCTATGTGATTTTGTGATAGATTGGCATTGGAACTCTTTACACACCTTTATAGTATATATATGTATATGTCTATATATTTATATGTCTAACTTTTGTATGGTTTATTTTGTATGTTATATTGAAAAACTTTTCTTTCAAAAAATATAAAAATAAAAAACAAAAATTTGTATGAGAAAAAGTAAAAAAAAAACTTGTAGCTAGCAAATATTTAAAGAAAAAAAAATACAAGTAAAGCCTTTAGCAAAACTTTCCAGTTATGTATTAAAAAGTATATATTTTATGTATACATAAAAAAAAAAATTAAAGACTATTTTTAACTGTTTAGGATTAAAAGAAAAAACATATCTTTTGAAGCTTTTGTATGCACAATACAGTTTAAAGCACTACTAATTTATTTTCATTATGCTATGTTTTAACTAAGCGCAAATCTTAAGTTAAAAAAAAAAAACACACAAACTAGCTAGATAGCTCATTATTATAAACATTTGAACCTAGATTTTTTACCAACTACAAGCTATATTTAAGTAAAACATTGATCTGCATGCGGCAAAACTAAAGATAATATGGCTAACATATGATAGTGTCCAGTAAAAATTAAAAAAAAAAAAATAAAATTAAGTATTTAGCAATATTCTCTAGAGCATATATAGAGCAATACATGCACTAAAACTAAGCATATATCATGTCAGCAGAAAACTGCTGTAACGGCTATAAAATAGTAGCTCTGTGACGTAGAAGAGTGCAAAAAATAGGTGAAAAGAGTTAAGTGGCCAAATTGGTAGAGAACAAGAGAGAGAGAGAGCGTTCATATAGTATACATATAAGGAGAGGTTTGAAACCCTCTAAGGATGCCATTTCATAGCCGTTACATATCTCTTTAGCATAAGTACTAACTATAGCTACAATTTAAAGCAAAAACCTTAACTAAAACTAGCTCTAAGCTAAATTTTTATCAATCATATACATGACTTGCATTATATAATAAACTTTATATATATATTACAAATTTAGATATGAAACCTACATTGTACCTACATATGCATGAGACATACATACATTACATATAATACATATATTTTGAATATAAAAACTTTTACAAATTACTTCTTGAACCTGATTGCTTGCAAGCATTCATATTCAACCAAAAAATTGTTTTTTGAGGTTTTATGTGTTTTTGTAATTTTATATGAATGTCAAGTTAAAAGTGAATAATATATATTATATACAAAAATATATTGCGTGGTATTTTTGAGAAAAACATAATTTAAAAAAAAAAAACAAAACGTGAAATTTTTCTATAAAACGATTTTAAAAACTTTTTAATATTGCTAATTGTTATACATACATACTATACATACATATATATATTTAATCGTTAGTTTTAAGTTACATGAACTAGCTTTAGCCCAGCTAAGCGCATAAAGCTTTATTGGTGAACCCAAATCGGCACAAGTATAACTTAAAAAAAAAAATTAAACTTTTTGTTAGAAAAAGTTGCTTAAAACACTTTTATTTGGTTGATATAGCAAAGCTGTTAGCAACTTTAAATTAAATTGCACTTAATTTATATTTTGTTGTTACTTAAAAATTTAAAAAAAATGCAAACACACAACTAAGATCTACGCTCTAAGAAAATCAGGAAAACCATAACTAGAGCCGTGTTTACGCTGTCTTAGACGTAACTTTTGGGTGGAACCGGCAACTTTTTCAGATAAAATTTTTGGAACTGTTCCCAGGTATCAAGTAAGGGCCTATACGCAGTTCGAAATATTTCGCGCGGAATGACAAAACTTCATATAAAAAAAAATCCCAAATGGGATATACCACATGGGATTTTTTTTTTTATATGAAGTTTTGTCATTCCGCGCGAAATTTTTCGAACTGCGTAGACCCCTTTAAGTGTAAAGGACCCTGCCAAAGGCTGGCTAAGAAAAAAACTGCCCCCAACGATTTTTAAAAACTAATGCTCGATATAGAGATAAAAAAAATTTTTTTAATTAAAAATTAAAATTAAAACAAGATCTAAAAATTAAAAAAAAAAAAATTTGAACTAAAATTAAAAAAAAAAAAAAAAATGCTTAATTAACAAAAAAAAATATTTTCCACTTTTTATTAATTTGTGACTAAGCTCTGAATATTTTTTTAATTGTAGTATTTATTAAGCGCCTTAAAAAAAAATGTTGTCATTTTTATAGCTTGGTTTAACTTTTAAAAAATCTAAAAAAAAAATACTTTTTTTTTAAATATGTCATTCAGAAAACACGTCTTTTTATCAACTCTTTATTTGCTAAAAATATGAATTAATATGAAAATAATATTTAGTTTGTATAAAAAAAAAATATTTTTTTAACCTATATCATTAGTTTTTAAAAATCGTTGGGGATAAATTTTTCTGCTTTCAAAAGGCTCATGCGCAGAATGAAAAATTTCGCACGCAATGACAAAACTTCATACAAAAAAAAATCCCAAATGGTATATTTCATTCCGTGCGAAATTTTTCATTCTGCGTATGAGCCTAAAAATGTAACTTACTGACTCCCAACTGCTATCCAATATTTGCCCAACATACAGTGTAAACACGGCTTAAATCATAAAAGTTAAAAAACAAAACAAAAAAAATAAAAGAATTAAGCATATTATGCAATTACTATTAGCAATTGTTATAGTAACAAAATACCTAAAGATGCTATAAATAAATACTACACATATGAAATACCGTTATAGTTATAGCCTGTTGTGTATTTTTATCTTATTATTTGTGTTTAATTTGAACAATTATATGCAATATCTATGTGAAGTTGGTATATAAACTATATTATATATTTACAATGTACTTTACGCAATTGAATTTAAAAAAGCAAATCATTTCATTTCGATTTCAAATTGAATTAAGCATAAAACAAAGATTTTTGTAAATGTCTTTTGAGCATATATATATACATACTATATTATAATTAATTATACAAGACCTATACTATACATAATGTATACAAAAAAAATCATCTATTTTCATTGATTTGAAATAAAAACCAATTACTTTTCTTTAATGTTAAAAATGTGAGTTTTATTTGAAGAAAATTTGTTATCCCACCGATTCTTTCAGCATCAGACTAAAGGAATTTGTTGATGGGCTCTGTCACCACGTAGTGCCACTGGTGACCTGCTCCAATTGTCATACAGCGTTAGATTAGTGGCAACGCGGTTACTTGGTACTCCCTGCCAGCATCTCTTCAGCTTGACTCTCCTTACTATGGTGCCCACTGACGGAGCCACGGGGAGTCTTCTGCGAGCTTTTTGACATATGTACACTTCGAAGTAAAGAGGCCCCCTTAAGGCCAAAACCTGGCTACTTTTAATGCCATTATGAAACTGCAGTTTTTTCCGATGGAACGTAGCTGTTACAATATTTCACATAGTAATCTGGGCCCTACCGTCGGTTAGTCTCCTGCCTTCGATTTGTAGGTTCTAGGCAAGGCTAATTGCTGCCAGGATTGTGGTCATTGTGGAATCTCGAAATCTTATACCGAACCATCAGTTTAGCTTCTTTGCCGACCACAAAACGACTGAGCAGCTTCGCTGAGTCACCGACCACATACGGTCTTACTTTCAAGGCCGGGTCAAAGCTAGGGCGAGTCCGTCCCTCTAATACACTAAATTCCACAAGGAAGCAAAGTTGGCCACTTTCTATTCAACCTATTCTCTGCAGACATCCCTGTACATCCGTGGTTAGCCGCCGACTTTGGGCATACATATGTTAATTCTCCTGCAGCCTGATCTAACAGGTGAAAGGTAAAGATGTTAAGAAAAGCTGAAAAGCCCCCACCGTTGTCAGCAACCTCCCACGGTGCAAGTTCACGGCGACGTTCTATAAGTTAAATATTTGGGCCTTATGTTAGACAGGAGGCTCACACTTAAAGCCCATGTTTAAGCCAAATTGGCCGTATGTCGAGACAGGCGGCTTCGCTAAAAGTGGCTTCTCTGCAGCCATAATAAGCTGTCCTTGCAAAACAAGAGTGCCGCAATCACCAAAATAATAACAACAATCTAAAGATATGGTAAGCAAGTCTGTTGCACTGCATCCCTTACAAATCGGCGAATGGTCCAGAGAATGGTACAAAGACGCCTTCGATAGGAAACACCGTATTGTTGAAATGTATAAAAGATTGTGATGCAAGGAGATGCAGCTAAACTACCCGGACATTTGGGCCCGTACATATAAAATACGTTTTGGATTCCCAGGTTTTTTTTTAATGCCACTATATATAATAAAGCTGCTTTGTAGCAGCTCGAATTCAGTTGCGGATTTGTCGGCGAGAGAAAACTGGATTCGTATCTTTAATAGATCGGAATTGATCAAGTCGGTTTAGGGCCAAGCAACTCCTTCATTAACCGCATATTCAAACTACTAAAAACAATATAAATCTTTGATATTACTTTATCGTTAGTTGGGTTCTTAAGGAAAGTCAAGGTTTCTTAAAATGTTTACAAAAATTACTTATTTTATCTTGAAATTAATACAAGAAAATTTACAAGTTTTTTAGCACGAAGCTTAGCTTAGTATATTCACAGCTTAGTATTGATTTGTCTTAGTCTTTAAATCTCTAAAATATGCTTAAAAAACTATATTTGGCAGCAATTAACGTATGTACAATTTATATACATACATATGCGTTAAAAATAAACTTAAACATAATCTTTCAATTATTGTCAAACATATACCGTCAACATAGATTCAATGTTATGTCGGCAAATAGGACAACGTGGATCAGCGTAAACGCCATGCAGTGCCTCTGCACATTCCTTGCACAGGCATAAATGACGGCAGGGCAGCACAACAATGCATTTATTATGCTCCAAGCATATTACACAGTTAGGTCGATCAAGTGCCCCATCCGAAACATGTTCCTCTCGCGCAGTTCTGGAGCATGTTTGCTTCAACCATTGACAAATATTCTGCAGCTGGGCGGTTGTCTTCCGTTGCAGTCTTCGTAAAGCATAGACAACTATTAGGTACAAGTAGAAGCGAAACATGTAGAGCACCAGTATTAAAGCAATGCCAATGGATAAACAAAAGAGATTGTTGAATGTTTCAGTGCCACGTGTAACCAAAAAGTTCACTAGGCTGCTCATTTGCAGCAAGAGTTGGTCAAAAATAACTACGATGGCACGGAGTGGAAGCAATAATAACCACAGCGCAATATTGCCCAGTCCAATCAGTATTTTCAAGGGAATTGTAGCCAGAATGTAGAGCTGCCCTCCCGCTGCGTTGACCCATAGTTGTATTGTAAACAAGCAATTATAGAAGTGCTGTGCTACAACGTTCAAGATGTGGTTGAACAAGTCCACAGTATTAGCGGCTCCCTGCTCTAAAGCATGCTTGGTGTCATAAATAAACTGGCACAGCTCCTCGTAGAAGTTTTGTAGCTGTTGGTTTATTAAGTCTATAGTTGCAATGCATCCACAAATGAAACGCCAAACGTAAACACCGCTTTGCACCAGACAGAAGCCGATTAGATAACTGGCCCAAAAGAAGTAATAGACAGCAGCTTGTATAGTTTTAATAACATCCGCAATTGGCTGAAGTAATATTAGTTCGCAAAACCGTCCAAATTCGCTTAAAATAAACATTTTAAAAACATTGTTGAATTACAAACGCAAATAAACACAAAATCAGCGGCTTGTCTTTTTTTAGGCTTGGCAACAGTGCCGCATGCAATGCACATATATCGATAAATTCGCGTGAGCTATCGCTCAAGAAATCGCTCACGGTATCGTGCTGAGTATATATTTACTTTCAAACATACATACGCTACGCTGGCATAAAAAAATGTAAATACTTTCTAAAATAAAGTTTGGCACTTTTTTCATAAACTATTAAACAGCAACTAACATGGCGGAGACTGTAGTTCTGATCTTGTTGGTTGTCCTAATGCTTATCGGCTCCTATATGGCCGGCAGCATACCATTAGTCATGAAACTGAGTGAGGAAAAATTAAAATTTGTCACCATACTCGGCGCTGGATTACTGGTAGGTGCTGCCTTGGCCGTCATCATACCTGAGGGCATACGTTCTTTATATATGGAAGTAGAGCTGCCCCCAGCAGCCACAGATGTTAAGATTGCAGCAGAGGCAGCTTCTACAGTGCTTCATACGCATATACAACCAGATTATTCACGCACCATTGGCTTATCTCTTGTGTTAGGTTTTGTTTTTATGATGCTTGTGGATCAGGTATCCCAAAGTAAGAGCGGTAATGGTGATGATAAGAATATAACCGCCACACTCGGTTTGGTAGTGCATGCGGCAGCCGATGGCGTGGCCTTAGGTGCTGCTGCAACTACAAGTCATCAGGATGTGGAAATAATTGTTTTCTTAGCCATAATGTTGCACAAAGCGCCAGCTGCTTTTGGTCTGGTTAGTTTTTTGCTGCACGAAAAGCTAGAACGCAAACAAATACGCAAGCATTTGGCATTATTCTCTATATCAGCGCCACTACTAACACTGCTCACCTACTTTGGAATTGGTCAGGAGCAAAAGGAAACATTAAGTTCGGTAAATGCTACGGGCATTGCTATGCTCTTTTCCGGTGGAACTTTTCTCTACGTGGCCACAGTGCACGTTTTACCCGAGCTTACACAAAACAACGCGCATACGCATAAAAACAAATCCGCTAGTGACTATCGTTTGTTAGAGGAATCTCGTGATGAGGCTGGCGCTGATATAGTTAGTAATAATAAACAAGGCTTGCGTTGGAGCGAATTAGTTACTATGATATGTGGCGCTTTACTGCCATTAGTTATAACCTTCGGACATCAACATTAGTGTCTAACTATAGCATAAGATCAAAAGTTCGTAGTTTGTAAATATTTAAAACGTTAAGTTTATATACAAAGTACATTAAAAAGAATACATAATACTAGACATACATATATAAAAAATGCAAAAAATCTTAAATTACTTTCATTTTAGCCGCTATCCGTACCATTGACAGTGCCCAAACCCAACTTGCTGAGCAGCGTTATCAGTTCACCATTTTTGCGCATTACAGTCATTACTTCCTGCTGTTGTTGTTGCATTACGCGCAATCTATTACGCTCCTCTATTTTGGCCAATTGATTATTATTATTTATAGTCTTGGTATCCATATCCAGCTTCAGCTCCGACTTGATATGGTATAGCTCATCGCGTATGCTATGCAGTTTGCGCTCACAATCTCTTACATCCTTTTCCAATATTTGCGTTTTTAAGTACACTGTCTGGGCCAGCTTATACCAATCGGCCAAGCACTCAGCCATTTGTGCTACAGCGGGATTAACATTTTCCAACAGCAAGGCTTTAATGCGCTTGCCATTATGATCCACTTTAATTTTCTCTAGCGCATGGAATTGCTCATCATTGTAGGTTAAAGTTCGTGTGGCACGATCCCTTAGCAAATGCTGCCAGGAGTCACGCAAACGCTCCACCAAATACTTGGCCTGAGCGCTTGCTCTGGTGCGACAGGGGCATTTCTTGCCATTCATCGAAGAGTTCCATTGCTCACTGTTAGAAATACAAAATTTAGCCAAGTTTTTATTAAGGATGCAGTTAGGCTTACTTTAGCGTATCCTCTATGACAAAATGCTTGTGCATTTGGCTTATAACATCTGCAGCACCATCAAAGTCGTTTTTCACGTCATCTAAGTTTGAGAGCAATGTTTTCAACTCATGATCGCCTTTAGTCTGAAATTGGAAAGTTTCTTTAATAATATGTTTTGTGAAAGATTTGGCTTTAGGTACGTACCACTTTAGCCATGCTTTGCACTATGTCAGCGTACTCAATAACAGTGGTCAGCAAATGATCGAAGCTCTTGGTTTTTCTAAAAATGAGAAGAAACTGTGAGCTCATATTTTGGGATGACGCATTCATGTCGGATTTATACATTGAAAAAAAAATATATTCTTGAATTTATTTTGTAAGGATAAAGAGTAATAATATTCCGATGGATCCATTGGGCTTCCTACTAGCCGCAAAGCTTCTCAGCCAACCCCAAATATAAAGTATATCCGAATTTTTATATAAACCAAACCGCAAATGTCGCCGTTTGTTGAGTCAACATTTGTGAATCTCATTATGAATTTGGAGAAGCCTAAACCTGGCTGGACTCATCTTTAAAAGTATTTTTGAAATTGCTCTCTTAGTTCTGTCTAACATAAATTATCACGTGCTTATCTAAAACACATTAATCTTTTCCACCTTGCTTTTTCAATTATCAACTTCCAAATAAATATGATACTATTAGTCAGCAACGCGAAAATTTTCATAATCAGACGTATCAACAGTTTTGCTAAAATAAAATAAATTCGCACTTACTTTAAAAGTAAAGATATAGTTGTTATCAATGTTTGAGTAAAATGTTCAACGCCTTTTTTAATAAGTATGTCCATTGTGGTAAATATGTCCACGCGTCGCTTACACTCATGTCCAACGCTGCAGGCGGTCTGTAAAATAGAGAACAATTTTAGTTGGAAAACAAAGTTATAAGATCTTAAGTAGTAGGTTTACCTTAGCCAAGGCAGCATCATTTTCAACCGAAACATTTGCGGAAAACACAGGAAACTTGGGCAAATCTAATTGTTGTGGTAGTTGCACATTGTTATCATCATTACTGTATAAAAATATGGGTTGCTCCGTGGTGGTCAGAGGAAAAGCTTTTGCTGCAATATAAGAAATTATAAATGACTTAAAACCTTGCAATTATTAGACAATAACTTACCAATAGTTCTTGGTGTAACTTTCTTTTCCAAATGTTCATTATTGAAAAGCAATATTTGCTTTTCCAGTGGCACTTCGGTTTGTAAAAATATGCGTTCCCTAAAGTTGTCAATTTGCTCATCAGGCTCTAGAAACACTTCCACAGAGGTAGTGCGATTGGTGTAGAACACATGTATAACACGTTTGCGCAGTATAACCGTGACCTCCTGAAAGAAACGATCAAATGACCAAGTCTTTTCGCGATTCTCTTCCAGTAAGCCGGCCAGCAAAGGTGTAACCAAAGTCTTAAGCCCCTGTGATAAGTGAGCATGTGGCGGCAAGGTTGTGGACCATTCTATAGGACCGTTTTGGGCAAGCTGAGTGCCAGAAATGACACCTGAGGCCTTCTGTGTAGTAATTTGATGCATTGTCTCACGGTTCTTGCGACCACCAAAGGGTCTGAAAGGCAAATTACCAGTGGCTACATGATATAGAGTGACGCCTATGGACCACAAATCCACATTGGCCGTAAAGGAACGCTGTATGGATTTACGCAACACGGCGCGTTCATAGAGATCGGGATGCAAATATTCTTCGGTGCCATAGAGCGACGCAAATGGTTGATTATCCTCCAATTCACGTGCAGCACCAAAATCAGTAAGTTTGTATATAGTCTGACCATCCTCAGAAATAAATTTCATGATATTGCCAGGCTTGAGATCGCGATGTACCAGCTTGTTATCACGTAAATGTTTCATGCCAGCGCATAAATGCTCCAGCACCAGTAGAAATTCATGTTCAGGCAATCCATAGGAGTTTTCGGGATCATCGAGTATGTTAAAAAGACTGCCGCCTGTGCATAGTTCCATAACTATCACTTTGCCGCGTCCTTCTTGATCTTCCTCAATGGCCAGCAGTTTAACAATATTCTCATGATTGACCTTTTTGAGCGCCTCGAATTCGCGCATTTGTACATCTGCAGGACGCATGTGACTGTAAGGATTAAAGGTTTTTACGGCTACCGATTCGCCCGTGGTCTTGTTGACGCCCTGCAAAACGGAGGAGAAACCTTAAGTGCAGTGAACAAAAGAGAAAATTACGCATTTTGACACTTACCTGAAAAACCGAACCGGTGGCACCTTTGCCCAGCACGCTGGTAGTGCACCATACATAGTTGGGCGAACCACGTAAAAATGACATGTTAAAATACGCTTTTTGTTATGTTTTTAGTAAAATGTGCAACTAATAACAACTTTCATTAAAACAAAAAAATTCAGCAGCTGCTAAAACAAGTATAAATGGCGCGCTTATCGATGCCAAGCCAAACGATAACAAAGACAACGCGTTGCCAACTAACTAAAAAAAAAAACAGCTGCTGTGTATATCGATAACACTAGCTAGTACAACAATACAGTCGTATAATATTACACATGCAATAGCAACGCGCTATTTAATTTTATTTAGTTTGGTTTAAACATAAATAAATTATGCATGTGCTTAAGTCCAAAATAAAGTGCACTTTTGCGTTGTTGTGTTTAGCAAAGTTTTAAGCGCAAAACGTCTTTTAAAACGCATTAAACGTGCGAAACATAAAATTAAATACTGCGCCGCGTAAATTTGCAACATCGCGTTTAGCCTTTTGTTATTACATTTCTTTATTTAAATTAACGCCTTAAAAATATAAATAATGCACATTAGATTGCATTTGGTGCGTTTTATGTATATAAATTTAGTGCTCAGGTAATTGAAGCTCGAACTTGTGAAATGTTTTAATATGTAACTAATGCATTTTCTTCCGTAACTTTCTCGCCATTTTTTGCTTGCAGCTGCTGCTTCTGGCTGTACGACAACGTTGCTGTGGCAGATGCGCTTGCAACAAAAGTCAATAGTGCAACAACAACAACATCGGAGCATACAGAGGCGCCTTCGTCAACAAATCCAGACAATAAGGCGCCTATTAGTAATGAGGCAGTCGATGTACAGCTAGAAATTTTGCCAAATTACAAAAAGTTAAAAAAAGTTGCTGCCACAGAGCAACAACAAGTGCCACTAGATAGCGTTGCATTGGAGCCTGGCGCAGTGCCAACGCCAGCAGAAACGTCGCCGCACAGAACTAGTGCAAAAAATGATATAAATCCAAATGCGGCAAAAGACACGTCATTGTTGCGCGAAAAATTAAATGCGTTTTCGTCGGCCTCGTCGTCGCCGTCTTTGGAGGCGCTTAATGTAAATAGCAATGAATATATTAGTCTAGTGTCTAGTAGTGAAAATTATAGCTTAGCTGCTAATGAAAATCCGGCTATAGTGAAAAATGCGCAAGCTACCGCAACAACAACAAAACACAAAGTGCCAAAAAATCAATTAAATTATAATCTTAATAATAAAAATATAGCGGACGACGTGCTTAGTAATAATGTTAATAATTTAGACGTTAATTCAAAACCACAACAACAACAACAGCAGTTAGAGCAACCAAAGTTTGTTGGCGTTCAAACAGCGACGCCAACGCCAACAGAGCCGCAACAGCAGCAGCAGCAACAACCAGCAGTGGAAAGGTAAGTTTTGTGGCATTTCCCATTATAGATTATAGATTTATTAGTAAAATATAAACAGTTGTGGGCATTCGCACAAATTTCATAAATTTGCATAAATTAAGCTTCCACTTGCTGCAATTGAACATTGAGTGGTCTTTGTGTTGCTAACCGACCCAGGACGTATTAAAGCAAATGTTTGAGGGGTGTCCAAAGCACTAAAATGCGAGTATGTCTCGAACCCCATAAATATGGTCTTTGCATAAGCCACTGTTTCAGCGTCATCTGATAAGCAAAGTACGTTGCGCTGACGTATAAAAAATTATGAACGTAATTATATTTAGCAATTAGAACATTTCATTAGGCCCACAAAACCAAAAACCTTATAAAAAAAAATAACATATAAATATATGTACAATAGACTTGTCGCTGTTTACTTGAACTTGAACGTGGGACTTATATTCCTCAGTTTGTCAAAATGAATGTGTAAAAGAACGCACTATGTGCGTGTGTCTGCGATTGCTTTGTTATTGCATTTCCTTTGTAAGAATCAGACGCAGTCAGAGATCTGTGTATTTAAGAACAAAAAGTCTTTATATAGTTTCAACTACAAGAAGCCATGTCATGCCTACCCTAAGAATTTGAAAGAAATTGTGATCATACTAACTATGAATCATTACAAATTAAGAGGAAAGCTAAAGGTTAGGTTGTATAGGCTGTAGCGGCGAAGGCCCAGATCAACCAGAGGCCTAACGACCCATTGCACTTCCCTACAAAATTTTTGACTTAAACATTTGCTCCCAGCCCAAAAATTAAACTGAACATTGAATATTTTAGTGCCATGACTTGTGGCTACTTCCGATGTGCGCTAGCTGAACAACAGTTCAACGATCAAATTTATTCGATTTTTGGTAATCGAGCCCCACATTTAGCGACTCCAAAAAACTGGAGTCCAGAATTCAGTGGCAGCCGCCACATATTGACGAATTTCTTTCAGCTTGTTCAAAATCTACCGTCATCGCCCATGACGTGCACGAACAGATAACGATAGATATTTAGTGACATAGAACGAGATTTAGGCATCCAGGTGCGGATTCAGGGTTTGGTCTTAAGGGGAGCTCTTCATTTCAAAGTGTGCATATATCAGATGACTGCCCAACTTTTCCATCTTTTGGAGGGTACGGATCCGAAACCCCCTGTGGATCCGCTACAGAAGGCAACCCTAATTCCCTAAAATTTTCAATCAAAAAAAAAAAAGAAGCACGCAAAAACGAATCCGAATAAATTGGTTTGGTTTGGGTTTTTCGTTTTCCAGAGCACGGCTGATTATTCGAAAATTGTCTAAGGCGCTACATAAAGTGCGTTGATCTTAATGAGAAATGTAAATACTATCTCAACATAAATTACTGCGTGTTCATTGTTCAAGTGCAAAATACAAATAGTGGCCCTCGTACCTCTTGAGCAAAGCAGTCGAGCCCCCTAGGTTAGGTTAGGTTATAGTGGTTGCCTGTCTTGTAACAGCCCAGATGCAGAGAGCTGACCAGGGATGTCTTTATAACTACGTATACAGGCATTCATGGTCAGCACCCGGTCAGCTCAGTCGAGCCCCCTAGTAACTGTATAAAATTACGAAGCTATTTTAGATTTGCAAATTGAATACAATGTCAGAGCTGAAACATCTTTTCTTTCGTAAGGCATATAATTTCGGTATAAGCTCAGTCATCTCAACCACGCCTTCCTTGGTCTATTAGTTACACTTAACCCCACTGATAATGAAGTTTTAATCATCTACAACGTAGACTCTACGTAAATCGCATAAAATGTGCTGGTATAGGAGCTACTTCCTATGTACGGCCTTCACTGCGTATTTATGTGACTCTTATCAGCTCGTATTGAAACTATTTACAATTTTGAGCTACATTTCTAGTGGACATTATTTATCAGCTCATTTTTTTTTTTTGCTTTGATGTCATTGTTGTACTCGAATGGTTTGACTGCAATTCATTCAACTCGCTTTGATTTTATATACTACATAGACATATGTACATATGTACGCCCATCAACATCAAAGTTCCCTTAACACTTGCGTCAAGGTCAAAAGTGATTGTTGTTGAACCGCTGCCAAAATTAGATCGATATATTTTGTTTTTGTTTTTCTTGTAGTTTATATTTATTCGTTTTAGTATTTTTCAATATTTCTTGCAAGTGCCAATTAAGTGTTTTTTCGTTTTAGTAAAAGTTTTTGTTTAGAAGGTGTCATATTGCTTAAAAGCTATGGGACTCGGCAACTTTAAGACGAAAACATTTTCTTAGAATTTTTTAATATTTACGCAACCTTTCAACCTTGTTGATAAGCAGTGCATTATGTTTTATTTTTGTTGTGGGAATTTTCAGTAATCATTTTAGAAACTAGAACATGGTTTTGTACTGATTAACGAAAAACCCCGGCCAACAATGACGTCATACCTTGTGTAACTTTTAAAAGTGGACATCAATTTTTATTTCAAAATTATCAGTACTACAAAAGGTATCGATTTAGCTTTGTCCGTCTGTGTCACTGGACAAATGTCCATGGTCTTACAATGTGAAGCCCCTTGATTATTTTCTACGAAGGTACGTTAGGTCCATGTGATATGCTGATATACCAAAAACACCAGAGTTTCTCGAAAAACCGTCCAAAAATTGGACTGACAGGATCAGGCGCGGATCCAGGTTTTGCTCAAAGGGGGGTTTTTCACTTCGAATTGTAAATATATAATTTTTCCATCTTTTGGTGGTCCGCACACGAAAACCCCCAGGTGATTCGCCACTGGACAGGATGCTTCCGGTAACAGCTAGTCGTAGTGATCATTTATTAGTTATAACATTTTAAACATAAATGTTAGTTGCCCTTCAAAAAGAATAAAATTTTCAATTTAAATTTCGGTTGCTCTTAAAAGCTCCGAAAACCCCCTGTGGATACGGCACTGGACAGGATCTCTACGTAACAGCTAGGCATAGTGGTCATTTATCAGAAATACATTTTTTTAACATAAATGTTATGTAATTTCGCTACAAAAACAATATAAGTTTCTCTTAAAAAAAACACCCTTTATCTTCTTCATGCTTATTGTAAGTATAAATACTCGTGCCTTCTAGGTCTAATACACTTACTTATATGACACTAAGCCACAGGCTAATAACATTCCCAGATAAGGTTGACATATGAAAATCATTTACGTACACAAAATACAATAAACACAAGTACTCAAATTCCATACTTTTTCCCACATTCCTTAAACCAACAATCAAATAGAAATCATTGATAATCCAATATATTGCCTTACAACAATATTTATTTATTTACTTAGTGTACCACTTGATTGCAAATAAATATTGATTAATTGCAAGCAATTGATTCATATGTACATATTACTATTTATAACTTTTTTTTGTCACCATGATAGTGGTTCGTATGAGTTTTCATAGAATAGAGTTCTATTATGGAATAGTATTATCTTATCTTGTAATTAAACAAATGCAGTCGGACGTAATTGATTGAACTAGGTCTTCAATTAATTCATTAAAAAGTGTGCTCGTAAATAGAGATACTTTCTCGCTAATTTTAATTTGTTTTTTTTTTTTTTTCCGTCACGAACTATAACTGCCAATACTTTGAAACTTTGACAGCAATCGGCAAAAAAACAATTTAAAAACAAGATCACTTGCAGTCGGGACATTTTCACTAAAAAATACCCTTTCCGATTCAATCAAGCTTTTGGTTTACTTTGTAAACCCTTACTTTGTAAACCCTTACTTTGTAAACCCTTACTTTTTAAACCCTTACTTTTAAAACCCTTACTTTATTGTTTAATTTTTCTGCGTAGAGTAAAGTGGAACACTTTTTTGCGGAATTGAAAGATCATCATCAAAGTTCTTAACCGATTTTCAATAAAAACCATAAAGAGTAAGCTTATACGCAACATAGTAGTGGCACTAAATCCAATGCTGGGCGCCTAGGCACCCATCTGGCCTATTCCGATAAGAAAGGAGCGAACGAGTAACTCAGGAACGAATCAGCCCAGTCAATCCCAGAAACAAGAAAGAACGATAATGGGTCACATTGCCCAGTTGTCATATCTCTCGATCACTCTTGCCAAAGGTACAGCATAGGCTTAATAGCCGAGATGATGAACGTTCCGCATTACGACTTCTATATTAGCTGCGGAGATAAGGAGAAGCTAGAAAGCCTCTATTAGAAAACGCAAACAATATCTATTAAAGGGTTTCTTCAAAGGTTTAGGCTGTCTGCCAAGTCTCTCCCAAGCGGACCGCTTGTACCCAATTCCCGATTATAAATATAGCAATAAAGCCGTCCCATCAGCTATCCCATTCAACGACATCAACTTCACTTTGAACCACACCGTCTCCGGTGATTAAGGGTTGTCCTTAAAATCAAAAAGCATATAAGACTGTCTTATTTTTTAGTACTCAAAAGAAAATGAAACTCTCAAAACAAATATAAAAACTTTACCTTTAGGTCTAGACATTTTCCGTCTTTTTTTACACACTTAGTTATAATAAGTATATATGCAAATAATACATATGTATGTACTAAAATTAAACACTTTCTAAGTGGTTTTTAAGCCTGTGTGTTAAACCAAGGCTAATTATGTATAATATGTTTTATTGACAAATGGAAAACTATTTAAATAAAAATTTATTACCAAACCCAAAACAATATTGTTTGGATCTACGGGCAAACACCCACGCCATGTCTTGTCACAATGCCTTTTTCCAGTAATTTGCTTTACAGTTTTTCAATTTATTTTCAACTACATATACTATAGTTTTTTTTGTGATTTTTTTATGCATTTTATTTTTTTGTAAAACATTTAAACGGCGGCGTGTGAGCGTACTTTCTAAATGCATGTCTCAACTGACTGCCAGACTGTCTGCGAGGGAGCTCCACACTGAGCATAGTTTGGAGTTTGAGTTTTAGTTGAGCGTTGAGCTGAGGCTATCTACTGGTGGCCGGTCATTTCATTCATTCATTCAAAAAACGATACAGAGTCTAGTGATATTTTTGTTATTTACGAGTTACCGCTGTGGGGAGCTAACGCCAACGCTTCGAATTACCTTGTGCCGCATTTGATCCTTTTAAAGGCTGTGTGCGCAACATTTTTCAATATCGCCAAAAAGTTTTAACGCTTTTTTCTTAACAATTTTATATAGACGTACGTACTATGTTTAAGTGTGTTTGATTTTTTTTTATCGCTATGTTGTCTGTGTGGGTCAGCGGCGTAGATAGGGATATTTAAAGGCTATCATGCTTAACATGAGAGGCAGTTTGATAAGTCAGTGACTTTCTAAATAAGAGTTTTTATATGCGTTAAAAAAGCGTTGTAATAAGCTCACAAAATTCACGAAATTCTTTTGTATTGCAAATGGGTAAAAAAAAAATGCTACAAAATAAATTCGATTTTTTTTACCGATTTGTAATTGGCAAAGTGCATTTGTTTAATTTTAAAATCGCACGAAAGTAAAAAATAGTTTTTAAAATGTCTTTTACAGGCTTACTCGCCATTGAGGCCTTTGAATCTAAAGATATAAAAGAAAGTTATGTTAGTTACACCATTTATATATAACTAAAGAGCGGCTGGACCGATTTTGATGATCTAGAAGAAAGATTAGTGTCCCCCCGGCTACCGTTTATGATGATTAAGGTAATTTGGGATATAAAGAACAGAACAGTATCAAAGAAGCCATGGTAAACGTTCCTATTCCGTTTGCGAATCCGAGCAGCGACCTGCATTGTTTCAGGGTATTTTAAAGTCGGGCACGACCGACTGTAGCAAGCAATGGGATAAACATTATAGAAATAAAGTATTGTACAGGATACATAATAGTCTGTATGATCTGAATTGCATGAAAGAAGACCGAAGAAGGGTTGGCGTGCGAAGCACGCAGGGGGCGGAGCCCCCTAGTAAAAAAAAAATATATTAAATAAAAATTCAAATTGTTGCCTTATGTGAAAAAAATGAGCAGCATTTAATTTGGCACTTAATTAGTGAATGAGGGAGGCATTGTTGGGGATTTCACTAGTAAAATTTAAAGATTAAATCCATGTAAAACAATACGAATACAAACAAATCTGTGGAATTGTGGAATTTGGAATCCAACCAAAAGGTGGTATTTGTGGTCCGAGAATTGGAATTTGCTTGCAAGAGATAGATGCGTTACTCACGAGTTCCATTTTAGCTCGATTCATTAAGTCCAATGGGTTTTAAATTTTTATATTCCATTCAATAATTAGGTTTACTCAAGGCCCTCAACAAAAAAGCGTTTGTTTAATTCGACCAAAATCTCTTATAGCCAGCCATTGGTTTGGGCTAAAAAACAGAAAATAGTTGCTGAGGCTAGATCTGGATAGTATGGTGGATGTCACAGCAATTCGTAAACCATTTTATGAATTTTCACTACTACTACTACGGGAAGTTCAAGAATTCGCTGACTTATCAAACAGACTTCGCATATTTTAAAATAAAATTCTGTGAATCTTATTATCTTAAAAATTTGAAATATTTTTTTATCCCCTTATAAGACGAAGATCAGCAAGATCTTAGTTAAGAAAATATCTGGTAGTTTTAAGTAAAAATTGGTTAATATCAGTCTAGCAGAGCAGCTTACTATTAAACTGTTTATCAAGATTTTGGCTTGAATGATAGCTAAGTGATTTAGCACTTAAAGAGAGACTCCGATAAGTTTGAAATTATATCTATTTCTATCGTTCTTTTGGTTATTTATATAGTTGCGATTTTCTACATTAGTATAGGGTAGACCATCGGTTGGTTTGTTTGTTAATTGCATTCTAATCGTATATTTTCCAAAATATCGTAATTTTCGTTTACTTTTTTTTTACGAAAACATATCTACTCCCCATCATCCATTGAACGAATAAGCGGTGCTGATAATGGTCCGTGGGCCTCAATTATTACGTTATTTGAATCACCTAGCAAGGTGAAATTCTTGCGAACGATGACGCGTCGATGTTCCCGTCGACTCGTCGACACTGGCTTCAACTATGTTTTTTTCATAGAACGACCATTTTCATAGTACGCCTAAACCACTTTTACGCATTGTTCGGTTGTTAAACGATCCATGACTAAAATTGAGTAGTTTTGAACTGGACATATGTCAAAGAGCATCCACTTTGGACGGGTATGTTTCGAACTATGAGTGTTTAACAACTAAAAGCAACAGGTGGCCCACCCTTCATAAATTTGACATAACTTGATATCATTAGTTTAATAATGTGTATAAATTTTGCAAAAATGTGTGCCCTATGCTGAACGTCCTAGCTCCCAAAGCGACTCTTTAATATTGGCGATCCTTGTAATCTTTTCTACATCGATAGCACTCAATACGATAGGTAAGATTGTGATATTGATATGCGCTAACAATAATTGTCTGTGTACATACATACCTATTTATTAATTAATTTTAAGCTGTAAGGCAAAAAAAGAGTTTTTGTTGCAAAAAAAAGTTTAGCAAATCTTAATGGCAATCCCCCTTGCGAAAAAAAAGTGCCCACGTCACTGATCTGAGTAAAAGTGTAAAATGGGAACAAATTAAAGTGGGATTTCTTGTTGTTATATGTGAGTTTTAACTGTTGGTGGGGCGCATTAGATTTGATTCGATGTCATGTTTGTCTGCTCGGTACTAATGGCTTTATCAGTCAAGCCAAAAGCCAGCCCCAAGTGACAAGGAGCAGTACACCAAACACACACTTTCCATTTTTTTAATTTTTATATGTCAGCTATTAAGTTAAGACTGGCAACAAATGAATTTTATTTATACATATATATGTATAAATCTTTTATACTTTTAGTACAAATTACATTCAAATAGCACCTCCAGAGAATAACGCATCAACTTGACTTGGGCCAGTTTAGTCATTATTTTACACTTAGAGGCGAATGTCTGAGATTGTGTGTGAATTGTGGCAGGTGATTGCGTCTGTGGCTGTCTCTTACCTGATGGTACTCTCTTGGTACTTTCACTTTCAGCAGCGGACTGTGTAAGGACTCGGCGAAAAAGTTTTACAATTTAGGCTTTCAAAAATGTGCATAGAAATGCATCATGATCTTGTTACTATAATCAAACTTGGCAAAAACTAAAAAAATAAAACTCGACAAATAAAAATAAAACCTGTGATAATCATGTACAACACGTTGTGTGCGCGTATCAAGCTGACGATCGACATGACCATAAACTTATACAATGTCTGCTTGGATCTGTCTAACTGTCTGGGTTTTTGTTTTTATTTTTCCTCTCCCAATTGTCTAGATCCTCATCATCATCATCATGATGACTGCCGCTTATGCAAATTTGTTAAAGTTAGTCGAGGACACACACCGGCAAAGAAAACAGTCAATGATCGCTCAACGATCAGCTGCCAGAGTCACTCCATAATGATCTTATCTAGCCGCCAACGCCATCGCTATGCACCAGCCAAGTTAATTGATTGTGAGCGTGCGCTCATTGACTTTCGTCAATCAATTTGGTCCGCAGATCAGTGATCGCTGATTGCGCTGATCTCTGGCAACATCTGTTGCATTGCGCTCATATAATACGCCTTCACTTTACTGCGGCTTACTTTGGTTTGGGTTTACTCTTGCCAGGATTTTATTGATTTGGCTATTAAGTGTGCAATGTGAAAATTGACAAGTGTTTTAGGGTTTATAAAATATCGTACATAGGAAATATTAAGTTGTTTATAAATTGTAATGTAACCAATAAGTTAGGGAATTCCAAAATGTTTTTTTTTTTTTGTAATTGCAATCAGCATATCGAGGGGAAACCAACTCCGTTTAATAATATTATACAACAATATAAATACAACATCAGGAACCGATATTTTCTTATACCGAAATTACCATTTGAGGACAAAATCAAAAATAGAGTCTTTCTATATGCATAAAGAAATGTGGGGCGGTTCCCTTTACCCTCCCTAGTTTTCACAATTTTTATAATTTTTCAACTTAATTTGAAACTAAGGCTGGGAAGGCTTGTTATGAATTTCGGTTTTTTATTTAAAATAAAAATCGCGTTAGACACCAGGGCATATAGATTTAATTTAATTTTTGAACGTACAAACTGCTTGTGAATCACAAGCATTAGCAAATAAAAAACATTTCTTCTGAATTTCGGTTACTGTTTGTCGATTAAAATTGATACCAGGGCATATAGATTTTATTTAATTTTTGAACATACAAACTGCTTGTGAATCACAAGCATTGGCAAATAAAAAATTTCTTCTGAATTTCGGTTACTGTTTATCGATTAAAATAGAAATCGCGATTGACGCCAGGGCATATAGACTTAATTTAATTTTTGAACGTACAAACTGCTTGTGAATTACAAACATTAGCAAATAAAAAACATTTCTTCCGAATTTCGGCTACTGTTTATCGATTAAAATTGATACCAGGGCATATGGATTTTATTTCATTTTTGAACGTACAAACTGCTTGTGAATCACAAGCATTAGCAAATAAAAAACTTTTCTTCTTGCGGCAAACGATAAATCGATAACAACATTGCAATATAGGAAAACCTTTGTTATTTTTGTTCAAGCACATAATCATGGTCTGAAGCGTATTAAAACTTTGGTACTTCAGCAAAAGCTCTACTTTCTGGTTTTATTTTTGTTTTGGATATTCGCATTCCTGTCATTTTTTCAGTATGTTAGCTGTATGCAACTTTTCATTCATTTATGCGACGTAGGCGCCTGCATATTAAATCGCTCCATTGTCGATCTGTGGGAGAGCACGTGTGTGCGTGTATCTGTGTCTGTACCTGTGTATGTGTCCTTTTGTATCTGTGAACTCAACTGTTTAAAGCCGGTTTTCGGCATTGCAGTTGTAATTTGCCGGCATTTTGTCTCTTATGTTTTTTTGGTTGGTCCAATGTAGACAGACAGAGAAATGGACAAACAGTGTGCCGGCAGCTGATTATCACTGCAGTCAAAATACGTATGGGTGGTTATTTTCGAACATCAATTTGGACTTAAGAATTTTTTTTGTAAATGGGTTATGAAATAAGAAGTTTTTGCTGAGTTACTATTGTTTGATATTTAAAAAATATTTTTTTTGTATATGATAAAAGCATATAAGCCCTATTTTTGTTGTAGTTAGACACCTTTTAAAATAACTTACTTAGCAATTCTGCATTTCCACACGACCCATAACCTTAACTTCGGTTAAAAATGCCAATATAAGTATGTTAAGTCGAGTTTTGGGATATATTTTTATTTTTGGCAAGCTCCGCGGCGAAGGCGGGGTCGTCAAGCCCGTAGCTCGTGCAATGGAATCCCCCTGCCTGTCAATGAGTTTCGGGATATTGGATAAATAATTCTTGCTTAGTTACATTTACTTGACCTTTTTAAAAAACGGTCACCTTTTTGAATTGCTTAGATACCAATTAGCACTAAAAAGCTGTGTATTTCTGCCTGACTGTAGCCTTGACTACGAAAGTTAGACCCCTTCTGCCTAAATGAGTGTTAGGAAAACCGCCAATCTGCCAGTGTGTACACATTTTTAATGCTCTTCTATATATATACATATACATATATATTACACAAGGCCGTTTTTTGTGACATTAAAGGCTCCTAGACGGATCGCGCGATTTCAATAATGAGGTATCAATCGAAAGCTATTTACACCTAGATGTGCAATAAGGTGTTATTTTTTCGATTAAATCTATATTTTGGTGGATATCGCTAAAATAAAATTTCAATCAAAGATAGTCCAATTTGTTGAAATCGAAAGCTATTCACGCGCAGAGTTCTCCATTATGGCCTTGAGTCACTTTATTGCATTTGAAAAGAAATATGCGCGTTAATGAAGGTGAGGAAGAGTTTGTCAACTATTTGCTTCAAGTTGGAGGAGATACGTTACCAAAAGATGATTCTGGGCAGTCTATATTATGCGCACGGCTTTTAGGATGCGGCCACCTATTACACTTTTCATTATATTGGCTTTTTTGAATAAAGACAATGTATTATTTTCTGCAAAGCTATTTGTATATTATGCAATGCATTATCTGGCGATTTCCGCCGCCGGGTTCACTATATTATTTATTTCGTAGTCTCAAAGAAAACTTTTTATAATTAAAGAATTGATAACTTTGCAATAAAAACCAACAAATGCTTTTAAATAAAGTAAAGTAAAACCAAAATGATTTAGCTAAGCTCATTTTACCCAAAATATCTTAGTGGAACTAAGCATTTATATTTGAAACTCTATGCGAATTCTCAGCAGATAATAAGTACTATACAAGTTAAGGCAAAATCGTTTAGAGTTTTCTATCGCAACCCTGCTTTTATTAAAAGTACATGAACTTTTTTTCATTTTTCGAAAACTTCAGCCACTCCCAGAAAATATTGTTTGACTCAAAATTCCGAAAGAACGCTTAAACCTATTTCCTAGAATGAAATCAAACAAATTTCGTTCGTTTTCTAAAAGACTTACCCATATATCAAATAAAAGCAAAACTTTGAGCGATAATTTGTGCATATTTTAATTTTTATCAAATTTAGATTTATGGTATTGGCTTTATTTGTTTATATGCGTATATTTTTTATTTAACTATAAATTGGCTTTGAAAAAAAAAATGAATTTTTACAAACTTAATTATGCATTTTGATTTAAGTCTTGATACTTGAAAGACATTTTGAGTTATGCCATAAGCACCCAGTTAATAGTTCAAGTAGTTGGTCAATGCAATATGCCAACTTTCCTTAGCAATGCAATTCCCTTTACCTTTCCCTCCCCAACAACTTGCAACACTTAATAACTCGTGTGTGTGCTTGTCGTTTATTATATTTTGTTGGTTTTTTGTTTTTGTTTTTCACGTTTTCATTGTAGCGTTGTGTAAGATGTACATTACAATTTTTAACTTTGAAAACACTTTCGCATTACAAGTGTTTATCTTTCAATGTGGAACCAGAGGCGGCAGCAGAGACGTCACTGGTAATAGCGAAGCGTTAGCAGCCGGAGCAACAGCATCAGTGGCAATTCAATTGGCACCTGGGGCCCGGCTTAACCTTTTCTTGCCGGCAAGAAAGAAAAACCGCTAGCGAAAAGTTTACTTCTGTATGTTGAAGTTAACATACTCTCAATGGTATAGAGAGAGCTAAGTAAATGAGTGCTATCTATTGCCTAGAATTACAAAAATATAAATATTTTATCCTAAAAATACTACCCCGATAGCTGTTCCATTGTTGTCAGTTGGAAAAAGGTATATAAATTTTGGCCAGCTTAATTATCTAGGATTCCCTAATAGTAACAATAAAGATAGTTTTATTTACAATAGCTAGGATCGGCTATGTGGTTTGTATTATAAGAAACTGGAGGTTAGCAAAATAGGACCTATACAGAGCGATCTCCTTAAAACATCAGACCTAAGACAAGGAGGTTATTATTTTGTACAGTCACGCTATGAATATTCTTTCCTAGAATTAAAAAGTCGGCAAATATAGGCATAAGCAGGGATTTTTGCAAGAAATATTCGCAAAAATACGTCTGATTTTGTGAAATAAAGCTGGTTAGCTTTTAGCTGAGGGTTGCCACCTTATTGACAGGGATTTTCGTGCAAGTGATCACCGATCTGTATCTGATATGGATTACGTAATATTCGCAAAAATAGTTGTGAATTTGTGAAATAAAGCTGGTTTGTTCAGTTTCTTAAATTTAAAGAATACAGATTTGGAAATCATCTTTGTCTTTAAGTCTAATCTAGAGCTTTGAGAATCGTAGAGATGGAGGGAGAAAAAGTCAAGTGCATTGCAGAAAACCTTCGAAGAGATCCAATGATCCAGTTAAGAATATACGAGATTTGGCTGTTTAAATTTAAAAAACTAGAATTTGTATATTATTTCAATTTTTTCTCTAGTTATCTTAAATGCGTTATATCCAAGATTGGCGTTTTGAAACTTGAAACTAGTCTTGTCATGTTAAAGATGCATTCAAATCAAATTTTGTGAATCTTCTTCGTTTTACACTCTCATCTAGACTGCTGTATTAGCTGAAAATGTACGATTCGATTTTTTGTGAAAGATTTATAAACAATAATAAACTGATTATTTTTGCTACAAAATGACTGTTCAGAATATTTTTCGTAATCTATTCATAGGGAGTCTTGATTATGTAGATTCTCAAGCCGACTCTCGTAGTTGACGCTGACTACATCTATTTGACTGCGATTCTAACATTGATATCTACATCGATAACACTCAAAGCGATAGGTAATATGCGTTATCGATATGCATTAACAGTGATTGTCCGTGTAACAATCACTTAATTCGTAAAGGAATCATCGCTGAAGAAGATCATGGCAACCGAATATTAGACCTTGTGTGTATAGGCAGTGGAGGAAAGTTCAGCCCATGGCTGAAGTGGATGAACATGACTGCTGCAGAGGAGCTATTCTCTTCCCTTTATTACCAAACACAGCGTTAGATTTCCGGGAAATAAACGAAGATACGAAAATACTCCTCATAAGGGTATGCAAAAACGTTTTACAAAAGGAGTTAAGCTAACAAATGGCAAAAAACATCGTATCAAAGTCGCTTAGTTAGTTAGTTAATATTTCTTCTATGTATAGCTTAAGGCATTCAAATTGGTTTTTATAGGATTTATTTATTTTCTTACGCTTGTGCAGCGCGGCATATGCAACCCACGTTGCAATTTATTGCCAACAATTTCACTTTCTGTTGCAGATGCAATTAAACTGCTAAATATTTACTTAACTATTGCATAAAAAAAGCTCAGTTTAATAATTTTTGATTATTTTTGTTTTTCCTCTATACTTTTATTTTACCTTATATACTATTTGTCTAGATGATGCGTAATTGTTTGGCAGTGAAAGATTACAGCACAATTAAAGTTTATTACTTATGCTTTGAGTAGTTAGTTTTTAGTACTTACTGGTTGTTTTTTTTTTATTTTCCATTGTTTGTGTATGCACATTTGGAGTGTCTGTCGCTATAACAACACCGCCTACGATCCACACTAATGGCCATCCTGGCGTAGAGATTTAGACATAAACCTGTCACAAGCCAAATCAAAATTATGGAGCGCTTTTTCACGCTTCACAAGTTAATAGTGTGCATATTGTGTGCGACGACGGACGATGACTGTATTTGTTTGGTGTGGGGGCTAAGCAGTCCCAGTCCCAGTCAGAGTCAGAGTCAGAGTCATTTCCGTTGCTGCGCAGGAGCCGTAACGCCTTTGCCATATGCAGCTGTGCAGCCTCAGAGAGAACGACCGACCCACAGGCGCATATATTCCAAAATCCAAAGCCAAAACAGCAGGCGCAATAGCTCAACTATTTTTATACTCTATAGTTACAAAATGGCATAATGACTTGGTCATACAGTTTGTAACGTTAAAATAATGTTGAACAGTCAAGGATGGTAATTGATAAGATACTCTGCCTCACAAAAAAAAATTCGCCAGTTCTCCATTTGCGTGCGGAAAATCCAAAATCCCCCCTTATTGCCAGTCAGGTAATCAGTCAGATCAATTTATGCGTTTGAGCCGAACAATAAAGGAGAAGCCCCCGCAGTACTAAGAGAGAGTCGACTAAGTTATCCTCCAGCATGACAATTTTTGGTGTCATGATACCAAAGTGTTCAGGACTTACCTGGGCACGCTTAAATGGGACTTCTTAGCTCACCCGCCGTAGTCTTCCGATATTGCTTCTTCGGATTGACATTAGCTTAGGCTTAACATGGCTGACCAGAATTTTCACTTTTATGAAGAAATCAAAAATTGGAACGATTCGTGGATCGCCTCCGAAGATTCATCGTTTTTTCGAAAAAGATGGGAAAAGTAGTCACTAACTAAGTCATAAATATGATATGATATTTTTACACTAAAGCTTTAAACTTTGGAAAAACTTTTAGCAAGTAAGGTTTTACATGTTTGCTTTAAGGTTTCACAAAAGCATTATCGGGATTATATAATATACCTCCCATAGGGGTGTCAGAGGACCTGAAAAAAAAAACAAAAGTTTTTGATGTATAATTTTTGTTTGTTTATGAAGATATTGTATCAAAATTTGGCAGCCGGAAGTTTTTTATAGCTCCCAAGCACTGTACCAAATTTTATCAAAATTGGTCTATATCATATTTGATATTACATAGCTATAGCTCCATAGGACCGATCGGTCAAAAACACGTTTTTCGTACAAAATTCGTTGTTTCGATTGTTTATGGAGATATCTATACCAAATTTGGCTTTCTACTAAACTTTATCAAAATTCGTTAACTATATCATATAGCCCCCATAGAACCGATCGGTCAAAAAATGTTTTTGGTTTTAAAATTTGTTTGCTATATTGGTATATTGTGTTTGTGCAAGCCGAAAATGTATGTAACATACAGAAGGAGATGTCGGAGACCCCCCAAAGTTACCTGAAGTATGATCAGTGTGACTCGAGAAGTCGATATACCCATGTCCATAAGAGCTAGATCGACCAAATTTTCAGATTAGATGCGTAATTATGTCAGGGGAGACAAGTTTATTTGACTTTGTCGATATCGGCGTTATATTATATAGCTCCCATAGGGGTGTTTTAGAGGACCTCGAAAAAAAGCAAAAGTATTAGATGGATAGTTCGTTTGTTTATGAAGATATCATAACCAAATTTGGCATTAAGAAGTTTTTTAGAGTACCCAAGCACTGTACCAAATTTGGTCAAAATCGGTTGACTATGTATATCATATAGCTCCCATAGGAACGATCGGTCAAAAAAACATATTTGGATCAAAATTCGTCTGTTTTTGGTTGTTTATGAAGGTATCGTAACCTAATTTGGCCATCAAATGTCTTTTGGTGTTCTTAAGCAATGTACCGGATCTTATTGCAAGCAGTGGTACAGGGTATCCCAAAGTCGTCCGCGCCCGACTTTAACGTGCGCCACCTTTTTTTGTGTGTTTATGAAGCTATCGTAGCCAAATTTGGCAACCAGATGTCTTTTGGAGTTCTTGAATAATATTCCGGATAAAATTACAATATGGTGGTATGCATAGGGTATCCTAAAGTCATCCGTGCCCGACGACGCCATCTTTTTTTTTTTAACAAAACCAAATAACCGTTTATCAGCACCAAAATGTTTCACTTGAAATCCGTTTCAGTTTAGAGATCTTTTATTTTTGAAAATGAATTACACGTTGTAGGCGAAATGGCTTTATAAAGTTTCGAGAATTTGATTTTTGATCCCATCCCAAAATCCGAGTTGCTGTCGCGCCCTTTCTATGCACCCACTGATATTAAAAGCGTATACAAAATGCGACGGCTTCCAGACAGTCTTCCGGTATTTTTCTTCAGCAAGCAACAATAGCGTTAGCTTTTCACACACACACACACACATACATGGTTAATATTGTAAACAAGCTGAGCGACAAGTTTGCCGGCAAAATGCAGTCGCAGTTGGCGTCAACGTCGACGTTGCAGTCGCTGTCATTGCTGCAAGTGCATTGCAATGCCACACAGTATACACACATATACAGATAAGACATACCGCCTGTGCTTTCTTATTGGGTTGTATCTGTGTAATTTGCGTGTGTGTGTGTGTGTGTGTGGTGTATCAGTGTGTGCGTGGTTTACTCTCTGCGACATATGGCGGTAAATTTTTGCACACTTGGACCACAATTACTAAAGTTTAATACGTTCAGTTCTCATTTCGATTTCCAGACGTGCGATCGTGCGTTTCGCTCGTACGCTCGCTCGCTCGGTTCGTTCGTTCGTACGTTCGCTCGGTGGTGGTTGAGTTGATTGATAGCGCGTACTGCCGAGCGATAAAAAAGCGCGTTAGATCCGTCCTTAAAATACTAACAGTATACGAAATATCCTGCCGCGTTTAAATATAGTTTATAAACTAACGTATTTGTGTATTTATTGTGTGTGTTGTGCCTGCAGTGCACTTGACTTTGAAACGACATTCTTGTGTTTGTTGTTTAAATTTCTATTGAATTATGTAAATCAGACAATGTCCTTGCTTAAGTCCTTTAAGCAATTTTCTTTGAGTGCAGCTGTGATACTTGTTTTGCATATTCAAGCAATTGTCGCCTTATCATTGACATCTTTGTGAAGCAATAGTCGCTTTGACAGTTTAAATTGGTTTGATGAAGCTATGCCAGAAATCTTTATCAACAAAAATGTGACACTAGAATTTTACATATGCATTTTATTTGTAAAGTAAAAAATATAATATTATAAGTTCTTAAATGGGAGATTTATTAAGAATCCTCTAAATTAGCCAAAACTGATTTCTTTTTAAATTACAGCCTAATCAAATGAAAGCTTTTGATTGATGTATTATATTATCTAAAAAATCGTAAAACTTACAGCAAAAATATCGTTAGATTTTCTACAATGCCACTGTTTTTCTATTTCTCTCTTGATTTTGCTGACATATTATTCAAGAAACTTAAACTTCAATCACGGACAAATTACTAGGGAATTAATTCAAAAAAATGTAAGGAGTAAAAAATATCTCTTGAAATTAAAAAAATAAAAACCTAAAAGTCAGATTTATGAAAACCTCTTTCGTTTCTCTTTATGTCTTTAGCTCAATTCTTCGGCGTATAAAAAATTTCTTTTTTTTTTAATTGCAACTTAAAAAAAATCTGTCATTCCTCTAGAAAATTAAGAGTGCTAAAAATTCATCATTAAGGCTTTTGAAAAATTTATAAAAAAATCTTAGTCAAAAATATAATTGCAATTTCTGGCACGCTACAGTTTTTCCATTTCAGCCATTTGTAAGATTTTTAAAGAAATTTTCACTTCAATTGAGATTTATTTTAGGTGAATTACAACCACAGAAACATTATTCAAAAATTAACAAATATTTCAGGGCTGACGGATTTTCTAATAAATTTCAAAACCGCATCTAGAAAAATCAGTTTAGAATTTTATTATAAAATATATTGCGATTTCTGGCACGCCACTGTTTTTCCATTTCTACTTTTTAGTGACAAATTTTTCACTTTAGTGAGAGCCAAATTACTAGAGATTTTTTTTAATTTTGAAAAGTATTGTTAAATATTTAATTGGACTCACTGGAACACAATCAATTTTATTTTATCTATAAAATTTGCTGATTGTCTCATATGACAGATTCCAAATAAAAATACATTAAAAAAAAAATTTTAAATCTACCAAATCTTTTATTACTGACGAATTTTCTAAACAATTTCAAAAAATATCAAGGCAAATACTTCAAGAGTTTTCTGGCACAGCTTTTTTTTTTTCAAATTCCTCTTTTATTTTTACTGAACATTTTTTTAAAGAAATTTCAGC
The DNA here is from genome assembly GCA_018150985.1 of Chymomyza costata. Lineage (NCBI taxonomy): Eukaryota > Metazoa > Arthropoda > Insecta > Diptera > Drosophilidae > Chymomyza > Chymomyza costata. Next base: position 63,526 of record JAECWU010000776.1, on the reverse strand, counting down.
TTCATTGAAGTCCAATATAATAGAGATTCCTTTTAAGTGATGATTCTCAATCCTTAAAATATTATATATTTACAAGTTTCAATATCATTAAAATTTGATTGATGGATTTTCTAAATGAAAAAACCCATCTAAGTCAAAGTGCGTTAATATATTTATTTAAAGTGTACTTGGTTAAAAAAGTAATAAATTTCCCATTAAAGTTTTTGAGTGAAGAATTTTTGTAAGTAATTTCAAGCTCCCATTCTCTTTTGGTTTACAAGAGAACATTTTCTTGAAGAGCTGCTTAAAAACTATCCAACGTTGTACTAAGAATTTTGATAGAGCTAAAGATTTATCATTAAAGCATTTGACTGCGGAATTCTTCAAGACATATCAAATCAAATGCTAGTCCAAGTCGTCTGAAGATTTCTGGCACGCTACTATTGCAGTAAGCCCAATTAATGTCTTTATCTTTTGGCCGTTAGTTTAGCTACTTTTTCCTTTTCTCTCTGTCTGTCTTTAGCTTAATCTTGTCATTCAGCATTTGGCAAAGTGGTTTCGCATGTTTATTATTAAATAAATAAATAAATAATAATAAGTAATAGCTCTTAATTGCATTTAAAGTGTATTTGATGTCACAATATTTATTTAATTTTTTTTTTCGCCACACTTATTGATCTTAATTTGTGCCCTGGTCAGTTGGTCAACTTACTTTGACAGTCTATCATTTAAAGTTTACCTATCAATTAGGTGTTTTCAAGTTTAAAATCACTAAAATGGCAATCGTATCAACTTGTTTAGTTTGAAAGACTTTATTTTTAGACGTATTTTAAAGTGCGCAAACAAAATTATTTGTCACATGTTATGGCCAATAAAATATAAGTCATGCCATATTGTATACTATGTGCTATATAAAGAGCTATGCATTTTACATATACCCAACACCCACATAAGCTTAATAGTGTATCTTACAGATACATTTTTAGAAAAATGCATGCGTGAAATATTTCAATGTTGCATAGATGACAAAGACATAGCGTAAATAAATTAAAGATAAAGAAATTAATATACATATATAAATGAGATTGAAAGTTTATGTATAAAGAAATTGAAACGATAAAATAAAGCGCAGTATTTTAGTTAGAACTGTGAAAACTACTTAAATACAATTCATTAAGCTGCGTAGAAACTTTGGTAAGGTACTGCATGGATCTTCGACATAATTTTAACCATCCATAGCACTCATATATTCGATATAGAAAGTAAGGATGAAGTGCGTAAAGGACAATAGGCATACAATTAGGGTAGGCTGTGGAGAGAGGCCGCACAGTTGAAAGATAACTTGGTTTAAGTAAAGCTGACATCCTGTAAATGGGCTACTATCTGAATAGTCGTGAAGCCATCATGAAAAGAAAGAATGAACATTTTTTTGGCATGTGCGTCGTCCTCCTCTAAACAGGGTGCGCAAGTTTGGTAGTCAATAAGAACCATGTTGTCCAACTGCTTGTAAAAGATCGCAAAACCCTCTTTCTGAAAAATGAAATCTAACCACAGATTTAGTTTCTTCAGCAAGATATTTTTAGTAACGAAGGATGAAAATGGTTTTTCATATTCGGTACAGATATTTTCTGATCCAGATGGGCTTTGTACTTTGGAGGTCCTGCCTGTGCGCCAGTGTATCCGTCACTTAATTTCCATGAATTTAGAATATGGCGTGAGATTCAGTTGAATAAGGCGCTGACCTCATTGAGCGGTATCTATGTCTAGGGTTTACTTGTTTGGATTCAAAGAAAATTCAATTTTTGAGATAAAGATATTTATTGAAATGAAGCCGAAGGTATGCAGTTGGTAATGTGGGGCAACATAAAAAACACCACGTTTACAGGATCTTCTACCTTTTCGTGAAACTTTCCATAAGCAAACGAATAAGGGCATATGTCCCCGATTTATTCGTGTTTCTATTCTGTTTTTCCGTATCTGTATGTTGTTTTTTAATGTTGGCCTTTTACTTTCGAAAGTGTTTTTCCTTTCATTTTGGAATATTTGATTTTCAAAAAATAGAGTTCGTTCCTTGTTCTGATAAAATTTTTGGGCAAATTTTTTAAATCGAACCATTTTAGCTAATGTGAGTATTAAAACTTTACAAAATTAAAAAAAAATTGAGTTTCTATTTTTTCAATTTTTAAATCAATTTCGAAAAGGATTGTCAAAATTCAACATTTTTCAAATATTATTTGTGCAAAAAATTTTGTAATTGCACTTAATTAATAAAATGCAAAAAAAATTTATGATACCAAAAATTTGTATTTTAGATTTTTTTGGAATTTTCAAAAAAACTAAAAAATATTAAATTAATGTTATTTTTTTTAAATTATTAATTGTTGATTTATCTGTCGTTATTTGAGTCACTCAGTTATGGTATGCCCTGAAACCGAACCATTTTGCTTAATGTAGGTAACAAAATTTTGCAAAAATAAAAAATTGTTTATAATTTTTCAATTTTTAAATCAATTTCGAAATTTACTAATTTTCTTAATATTATTTGTGCAAACAATTTTCTAATTGCTCTTAATTATTTAATAAAATGCCAAAAATTCACAACTTTTTATTTAAACGTTTTTTTTTGTAATTTTCCAAAAAAGGAAAAAATTAAAATTAATAAGTTTTTTTAATGTTAATAGTTGATTTGTCTGTCGTTTTTTGACTCAATAAGTTGTGGTATCCCCTGAAAGTAAAACTACAATATTTTGTGTTTATATATACATCCGGTTTTGGTGACTATAGCTTCTTCGCGAAAACTTTTATAAATATCCTGATTAAAGTGCAGTCTAAAAAAGAGACACATTTTTAACGTCCCCCTCGAAATTCTTCTACTAGGAAACATGGCATGATATCGATATGAATCATGTTGATCTGCGTGACAATAAGAAATCTTTTGGTAAAACTTCTATCTCTGTAGGTTTTGTAGTCTTTGAGATCCATTGACATATCGCCTGAGCTATTAATCCTGATGAAGAGTATAATACTTTATGATGGCCTATGTTGCTCTGGCTTTTAACTACTTTGTTCCCTAGAATTAATTCTAAGTTACAATATTAAAAATAAATAATAAAATAACTTAATGGGGTCTGCCACACCTATTTTCGCTACCTTGTGTCTTCTGTACAAGGCATAAAAATTAAAGAAAGTTTGCCTCGAGAGCGCCCACTTTTAGATTTGTGGCCAACGCTCTACCAGTGCGGAACCTTCATATAGCATTTTGCGACTGAGTTGGTTCGGACTTTGGTCTACAATATACTATATTGCGATTAGCTCCCATATTTACGCTCTGATTATAATGATGTTTGGTTGTAACACTACTAGTTAGCAAATTTGGGGACATCGAGTGAACCTTGAAAATAAAGTGGTTTTTAGCGTAATTTTGGGTCGAGATACACGAAAATTATATTCATTATTTTTTTCTTAAGAACTGTTTTCGAGATTTTTACGAGGAACATGGATTTGAGTACTGTTTTCAGTTATTCGTGAATATCTCGTGAACAAGATTTTTTACCGACATAAAATACCATTAGATCGAAACGCATTGATGTGGCCTTTACGGCAATATACGATATATAATTTTGGACCATTTTTCTAAATTGCATTTTTTCAGTCTGCTTCTTGTTGACAAAAAAAATTAACAAAAATTTTTTATTTCATACAATTTTTTTTTTAATTTTTTATTTAAAATATTTTATTTTTTATTTCAAAACAAAATTATTTAAATTTTTTATTTAAAAAACTTTAATTTTTCATTTAAAAAATATTTTTCAACATTTTTTATTTCAAAAAAAAAATTTTTTTTAAATTTTTTATTTAAAAAACTTTAATTTTTTATTTAAAAAACTTTAATTTTTTATTTAAAAAATATTTTTCTACATTTTTATTTCAAAAAATTTTTTTTTAAATTTTTATTTCAAAATATTATTAAAGCATTGAGCTGAAAGAGAATTGTTTTACGAACATTTCCAGCCTAAGATCTTCAAAATCGGTAAAGAACTGTAGATGCTATGCAACCATGTACGAAAGTTCCAGTCATTGCCATTAATTGGGGCTGGAAGAAGAAGTGTCCCATATAAAGCTTCGAAATAATAATTTTGGTTATCCTCACTCTCATAATTTCTAAGATCTAGACGTTCATACAGACAGACAGACAAAGCGGTGTTCGATTTCTTATGTTCTTCCGCCCATATTGTAGCTAACTTTTATGGGCGTTCGGCGTCTTCTTCTCTATGTTACAAACATTTGCACAAACTTAATATAAGCCTTACCTAAACGTAGAGGGTATACAAAAAAAAATCAAATTTGCATGCACATGAAAAGAGATCATAGTAGCAGCAATAAGTAATTTTCACAGTCTGTAAAAACGCGGCGACTGCGCGTTGACAAGCTCCAAAAAATTACTTTACAAGCTGTTGTGGAAATTATTCACGAATGCAAAAAAAAAGCCTGAAATTCCTGCCAAACTTGTAGACAACAACAGCCGGCAAATAGAGTATATATATAGTATCTGTGGTATATAAAGACTGACACCATGCCAGACATTTTGTTGTTGTTTTATTTTGTTATAGTTTGCAGTCCATTGCAGACACTGTCGACAAAAGTGTCATAAATATTGTTAGAGAGACCCCATGACTGTGGGCGTTTGACATGAATTGTTATAATTATATAGAATACCGATATTTACATAAGTTTTTTGCTTAGACAAAATGTGCACCGAGAGCAAATGATAGCGAAATGAGAGAAAGGAGTTTTGGTAGCACAGAAATTACGGCTGCAACAAATAGACCAAAACTAACAAGTTTGGCTACAGTTTAAACGAAAATTTGATACAGTTTTTTCCCAGTAGAAATGTAGTGCCGAGAAAGGCTGGCACTTTGATTTACAACTGGCGACTTGTTGCAAATTTTCGTTAATTAGCAAAAAACCCTAAGTCTTAACGGTGCTAAGACAACAGTTAGTTTCTTTTTAACATTTTTATTTTTTGTCAATTTTTTTTTTATTATATAATAAAAGGCATACGAGCAGCGCTAATTGTTACATGTCGCTGTGACTGCATTTTCAAACACTTTATCCCAGTTTAGTTTGGTGTGTTTTTTTTTTTTGTTTTTTAATTGTATCTTCGGCAAACACTGCATCTCAAGTTGCCGGCAGAGAAGGCGTCAGATGATAACTTGTATCTTGACTAGTTTTCCCGGCACATCTACATCTGTCTCTTCCTATAACTTTCTGTTGTGTCTGGCGTTGTCTCCTAGTATATGGTTCATATAGTGTTGGTTGTTATTGTTGTGCCATATTTTTATCGACACTTGTCTCATTACAAAATAGGTATTTATGTACATACATATGTATAAGTACATAGTGTACTTGTACTTCTTTTTTTATTATTGTAACTACTCTACTCTACCCACACACACATGCACTTGAGATGCACATTATTACATTATGTTGATTTTGTACAAGTTTTGCGGTTTTGAAAGCGCATTTTATTTTTCTTTTATTTACTATATTGTTTATATATATTTTCCTTAACTGTCTATTTGCACAGCCATTCAATGTTTAAATCGTCATTTAACAGCTCGTTTGATTTTTAATAAGTTGTTGTTTTTTTAGTTTTAAGTGGCAATAAAGCTGAGATTTTGACAATTATTTTTTTTAACATTATACACTTTTAACATACAAATGATTTAAATAAATAAATTATAAAAAAGCTAAACGGTTATTTAAAGCATTTAAAAAGGTCTTTAAAAACAATTATCAAAAATTACAGTCGGCAAATCCCGACTTGAGTATACACTTTACTTTCCCCAATCACCATAGTGTTCTTACGATTTTGAAAATTGATCACGCATTTGGAATACCCTTTACCATCACAAGATACAAATGAACGGATTTTGATCGGATTTTTCAAGGTTATGTCGAAACTCTAAAGTGCTGTGATTTTTTGGGCCTCGGACTTGGATTCAGCGACATCAAAAACATATGTATAATAAAGGGTTTTCCAATAAGAGGTGTTATTTTGGTACTCAAAGAAAAATGTAATTTTTTGAGATAAATGATCTGTTTATTTCATAATAAAGAGGAAGGTATGCCGTTAATAATGAAAAACAACATCAGCCAAATGGCCACCACGACCACGCTTAAAGGACCATATCCTTTTCATGAAATTTTCCATAACCAAATCGCAAAGTGGCTGCCCTATGTCCTCGATAGCCTACGAATTCTATCTTTGAGGTCTTGATTCGACGCTGGGCTGTTGGCTTAGACCTTATCTTTCACGTGGCCCCAAAAGAAGAAGTCGCAAGGTGTTAAATCACAAGATCTCGGTGGCCAATTGTGATCACCTCTTCGAGAGATAACACGGTCCGGAAACTTTTCCCGTAAAAGAGCAATGGTTTCGATGCTTGTGTGGCACGTAGCGCCGTCTTGTTGAAAGTAAACGTTGTCCAGATCAATGCCATCCAACTCCGACCATAAAAATCATTAATCATCTCTCGATAGCGCAATCCATTCACCGTAACTGTTGATCCAACCTCATTTTCGAAAAAGTGAGGTCCAATGACCCCGCCGGACCATAAACGGCACCAAACAGTCACACGTTGAGGATGGAGAGACTTCTCAACAATAACTCTTGGGTTTTTCGAGCCCCAGATTTCTGTATTGCGGTGCGACAAGGTGCTTCACGACGACCCAAAAATGCTTTAGTTTTGCGAACTGTGACTGCTAAATTTTCACCATATTTGTAGTGAATTTTAATAATTTCAATGCCTCGTTCCATTTTTAGTAATGGCGTAGTTTCTACTTGTCAAATGTGAAAGAATAAAAGCTTGAAAAGTGACAGCTACCGAAATACCGGGTGATTCAAAATAACACCTCATGTTGGAAAACCCTTTACATAACGTCAAAACATTGACAGGAAAAAAAAGATTTATGGGATATTTTGCGGTGACATAGCTAAATAAAAATGTGATTCAGTCGAGGCGGTGCCCGACAGTGTAATACCCTATACCTTCTTTCTCGAAAAAATTTTATTCCTTCTAAGAATTTTCCAATTGGAATTTTTATTTTCTTTTGTGAATTTCGATATTTTTATCTATAAGTTCCGTAAAATTTGACCGATTTTGATGTAAATCGAATGTTACGTCAAAGAAATTATTTAAAGTATACGGAGTAAGTTTCAAGTTCATGTGTTGAGGGCTGTTGGAGAAAACACTGTAAATAGATTGCGGGAGGCGGGGGAGCCGAATCGTTGAAATTTCGATGTGAGTTTGTTAATAAGGGCCACATTAATAATCTTACGATAATTTTGTGATTGTAGGTAATTTTTTTTTTTTTTTTTTTTTTTTTTTTTTTTTTTTTTTTTTTTTTTTTTTTTTTTTTTTTTTTTTTTTTATTTTTTTTTTTATTATTATATTTTTTTTTTTTTTTTGGGGGGGGGGTAATTTTTAAATTTTTTAAAAAATTTTTTTTTCTAAAAAATTTCCAACAGCTGGTAAATATTTGTGTCTCTAGCTCTTACAGTCTCCGAGACCTAGGGGTTAATACAGACAGACGGACTTACGGACAGACGGACATGGCTCAATCGCTACCCGAGGTTATGATAAGCATTTTAACATAAAGGACTTGGGGTCTGCCACGCCTCCTTGTATCCGTTACGTACATATACCTATAGGTACAGGGTATACAAAATCGATCACACTAGTTAACATGGTTTCATAGCATCTAGTGTTCTTACCCGATTTCGAATTCTCTTTTAACTCAAAGCTTCAAAAATGTTTTTAAAATATTTTTACTGAAAATTTGTATTTTGGAAAAATGGTCGAAACAGTAACTTTTTTCGCCCTTTGTTGCTTGTAACTTCAATAATTTTGACCCAATCTTCATATATCAAATCTTCGTAAATCACCGTAAAGGCCACATTAACTTTCGATCTAATAGTATTTTATGTCGATAAAGCATTTCGTTCACGAGATATTCACGAATATCAGAAAACAGTACCCAAAAACATGTTTTTCGAAAAAATATCGAAAACGGTTTTAAAGAAAACAAAAAACGAACGAACGTGTTTCTCAAACCAAAATTACCCTAATAAACTCTTCATTTTAAAGGCTCACTCGATGACCCTAAAATTTGTAAACTAGTGTTATCGGGCTTAGGCGTGAATCCATGTTTATCCAAGGTCTAAAAAAAGCCAGCCTGCTAGAGCTCTGACATAACCTAAAAGACTCCCATAAAACACAAACCTCTGGCGTACTGGAGATTTTGAACCTTTTATTCAGACTCAGCGAACCCAATAAACATCTATGCTGACTCAAAAATACATTTTATTGCGTTTTTTTAACTTCTTCTTAGAACCCTGACGTATTGAGTTTTATTTTTCTTTTTTTGACCTTGGATTTGGATTCAGTGACCACAAAAACGTGAAAATCGATTTTTTGCTCTAAAAAGCATTGATAGCACATCAAGAGTTAGCGGATAATTTCAAATTCGGTTCCAAGACTTTCTCTTATAATGTCGCATTGCTGTTGGGTCGAAAGTGATTTCTGGTACACTACTGATTTTTAGTTCTTAAAAATAATATTGGGAAAACAAGCTCAAGAGGCACGGCAATAATTAACTATACTGTTTTACTGGCATAATATATTACGCCCGCAGACCATTTCAATTAGTTTAAAAAAAAAAATTTATTTTTAATATCGATATGTAACAAAAAAGAGGTTTTCCAATATGAGAAATGGACAAGCTTGCCAATTTTTATGTACAATAAAAATAGTATATTATGCCATGAACGAAAATGCATTCCTTCAAGCTGCAATATATTTATAGTTATTCATAAAATAACTTTAAATGTTTTTGAAGTAAATTTTTAAGTGTACTGATCATTAGTCAGCGAGCCATAACTAATAAAGTTTGTGCATATAAAACCAAAAAATATAAAAACCAGAAAGTTATGAAGAAAAAGCAACAAAGCGAAAACAAATAAAACAAAACCAAAAACTCGATAGGCATTTCAAATAAATTGACAAAGAAGAATAGGCAATTGAATTGAATTTAATTGACAAAGAAGAATATCGAACAATTTCGATTATTCTTAAATATCGATAAATAAATAATAAGGCTTTAATCCTGTTTCTTTTTATTTTCATGTTAAGAATGAGCCTACCAATTAAAAAAAAAATTGTTTTTAATTTTTATTAATATTTTTTGAACATATAAAAAAAAAGACTAAAACGTTTAAGAAGATTCTTAAAACAACATAGACAATTTATGAAAAAAAATACAAAACTAATTTAAAAACAATTATAGATTGAAAGTTATCAATCTTTTTTCATCATCATCTCACAAATAAAAATAACAAAATTGAATAATCCTCTGTATTTTTGAAGAAAGCAAAAAAGTTCAAAAAATAAATTTTTCAATAGAGTTGAGCAGAAAAACAATAGTCGTTAAAAAAATTAATAATAGAATTTATAGTTCTTAATAATAATAAATCTTTTTTGATTATGCAAAGGGCCTATACATACAATTGAAAAATGCCTGGCTGCATATTATTTTTATATCATATTGCAAATAACACTGGCTTACACGAAAAATGAACCTTCGTAAAAGCGTTTGTTTAGGGTAATTTTGGGTCAAGAAACACGAAAGTTACAAGCTTTTTTTTTCTTAAGCACCGTTTTCGAGATTTTTTCGAAAAACATGTTTTTGGGCATTTTTTTCAGTTATTCGTTAATATCTCATGAATAATATCTTTGTATCGTCATGAAAGATGATTAGATCGAAAGGTATTGATGTGTTCTTTACAGTGATATATGATATGTACAGATTAAATTAAAAAGATGGCGTACATTAAAGTCGGGTGCAGTCGACTTTGGGATACCCTGCTTAAGACCTCCAAAAGATATTTTATACGGCAAATTTGGCTACGATATTTTCATAAACAAACAGAAATCAGTCGAATTTTGCACAAAAAAATTGTTTTTGACCGATCGGTCCTATGGGGACTATATGATATAGTCAACCGATTTTGATCAAATTTTGTTTTTTTTTCGAGGTCCTCTGAAACACCCCTATGGGAGCTATATAATATAACCCCGATATCTAAAAAATAAAATAAACTTGTCTCATGGAATAACAAGGGATCTAATCTGAAATTTTGGTCGCTCTAGCTCTTACCATCTCGAGATCTAGGCGTTCATACAGAAAGACTGACATGGCTATATCGACCTCTCTTGTCACCCAGATCATACTTTAGGTAACTTTGGGGGGTCTCCTCCTTCTGTAAGTGACAGACCACAAAAACTATTTGCATCCTGCACATAACCTCAAAAGTAGGTAAAAACGCCGTTTTTCGGGTAAATAACCTCAAATATCTCAAAATTCTGGCCCCGAATTCGGATTCTACGCAGCAAATTACTTCGAAAATGACCCATAGCTTTCTAACAACTAAACCATGTTGGTCTGTGTTATTATCTGGCTTAAATCATTATTAAATTCAATTAACGTTTCGATAAGATCATAACACCTTTGGCTATTATTCTAATAAACATAAGACATTTGTCAGTTTTGATAATTTAAATATTGTAAACAAAACGCCTAAAATTATTTAAGTTTTTTCTTAAAAATAAAAATCAGTACGTAAATAATTACAATAGATTTGTTTTTGCTTTAAACTTGACATATTTAATGCATAATAATCTTTGACAACGCCCACAAATTCGTTTCTTTTCATTCACAAAAAAGTACTTTGAAATATATATTTATTTGTACATATATATGCTTACACTTGACATAAATAATTGTTGTATAAATCTGCATAAATGACCTTCATAGTGCCATTTAAGTGGTATATATCTTTATGATCTACATAAAGACATACACAGTATTTACTTATGTCGGACTGCTTAATTAAGCGCCATTTCTTACAATATTTCTTTATGTCAGTTGCTGTCAAAATTGTTTCTGCACTAATTAATTTGAAATACTATAATAACCATATAAAGCAGAATTTTAATGAAAATGTTACTATGAATGCTTGCATACGCTTATATCTGACCCTTGGGGTGCTTAACTACAATACGAAAGTTTAAGGTCCACTTCCATTATAGAGTTATATAGGCTTTGAAGTATGGGAAGTTTTTCAAACTACAAATTTTTATGTGATAGCTTTAAAGAAAACTTTTTCACTAAGTTTCTATTTCTAAAGATGAATTTCAAGATGATCGCTTTCAAAACCTATGTTTCCCAAAAAACAAAGTCTATACTTTTGGACTTATATGGAGTAATCTGGTAGAAGTAATTGTTAGCTATTACTTTTGTTCTAAAACTATGATCTATTTGAAATTTTAAGAAATTTTTGAGAACATTATACGAGTCGCTTGGCCAAAACATCAACATTTTTTTGTATATTAGGCTCACACAAGTACTTGGGGCTTTATTATTTTATTTATATTTATGTTTCTACAAAAAGTTAATTTTATTTTAAGATTTTAGGAAAGAGTGTCTAAAATTGATACAAGGTCTGTCTATATGTTAGTGTCCAGTGTGACTCCTGTTGAAGCAAAGGGCCTCAACAAAACTTCTCCAGCTATTTCTATTGTTCGCCAGCGCTTTAATTTCCCTCCAGCAGTTTCCGGAAGCTCTAGTCTCGTCGGTTATGGTCCGTCGCCATGATGCTCTAGGGCGCCCGCGTTTTCTGGCTCCCTGCGGGTTCCAGTCCAAGGCTTGTCTTGGGATTTCGCTCGTATGCCCGATCCATTTCCGGGTCTGTCCATAAAGTAGTTAAATTATATTTTTTTCCGAGTGAATAGAAGAACTGGCGAATACTTTTTTTTTTTGTCTGCCAATGGTAGATTGGGGTCTAAGAAAACACCTGGGGAAACATAAATTTGGAATTTGGAAAGTGTAAATCGCTCGTCTCCGCAACCTTTGCAAGTGCCCCGTCACGCTGCATTATGAGCAGTCTGGCGTGGAAACATTCGGTTGTTCCATTCGGTGCTTTGACGTTCGCAGGGTCGCAGGGTCATACTGAAACGTCCACGTCTAGCCCTGAGTAATTGCATTTCCAAAATGTCTTAATTTTCGCTCCCTTTATGGAGAAAGTCTTGGCCGATTCCAAATGACTGCTTTTGACTCAGCGTGACTAGGGAACTTACCGCTGTTGGTTTTTTCGAGATTATCCTAAGAGTCCAATCTACAAATACCAGGCGGAGAAACCATCGGTAGACCTTCAATTTATTCGGTAAATATCTATCTGACTACTTTGCAGATAGATAGATTAGATTATAGCCTATTTGAAGATTTTATTATTTTACACCACATCTGCATAGTAAGAGAATGTGTAACTACGCCCAATAGATGGCTTTTGTAACAAGGAAATGGTATAAATCGCAATAATCTACTTATTCGACTAACTTCAACTTCTCAAGGATAGACAATATGGTGAAATTTTGTTTACACTAGCTCTAATTGTTTTCGACATCTATCAAGCTAGATAGATAGCCTAAGCAACTTCTTTTTCGTTGTAGTGCAAATATTTATTAAGCGGAATACTTCCGCATAAACCAATTTCATTACCAAGTTCAAGATGCTATAAGTAGAACTATAGAAAAGTGGCGCCAATTTAAGAGATCTGTAGACGTATCAATTTGTTTATATTGTCTCCATTTCAGACTTGTACAAAATTACGCATACGCCGCGTTGTGTAAAGCGCTTATAAACAGATAAAACCACAAAGCAATGCGGTTAGTATGCTAAATGCAATGTTTAAAATTTCTTATATACTGTAACCAAAGATATATAAAGCTTGTGTAACATTTTTTATATAAGTTCTAACTATATAAAAAAGTGATTAGCAATCGAAGGCAATTGGTTTGGCCATGGCCATGAAGCAATTAAAAGAAGGTGGCGCCTTACCATGCGCGGCTTTTGTTTTGTTCTGCGCATGTACGTCACTAGATCGAAATTTTTATAAGTGCTTAGTTAAATGGTAACAATAATAGGTTGTCTTTTTGTTTATGGTTTTCGTTAGTTTATTTTGCACTTACTTTCGCTATTTTTTATTTATTAAGCTTATATACTGTGTATGGGTGACCATATCTTTTTCAATTTTTTAAATTTTATATTCCTCTGTGCCTCTCCATTTAAAATTCTTAAACTATATTCGAATGCATCTATAATTGCACTTCATATTTAGACAATTGAAAGTAACATATGCTACGCATAGACACATAATGGCAAAGTAAGCTAAAAAAAAACAAAAACTTTGTTTTTGTTACACATGTCTGTACATACCTAGAATAGAATAATAGAATAAAATAAATAGTGACTGAAATGAGAGTAAAAAAAAAAAAAAAAAAAAATCAGTTTGAAATTGGATAAAACAACCTCTTTCAATTTTATTATAACAATTATTACTAATTACCTATACACTTATACATATACTTAAAGCGAAGCGCACGTAAAAATTTCGATCTTGTGACGTCACTCGCATGCTCTTCATTTAATCATCGTTTTTCTTATCAGGGCGCTTGTTTTTTCAAGTCCATAGGAACAATACCAGAACACCAAGATTTTGAAGACCTTAATGGTTGAAGAATAAAATATTGCCAACAAATGCGTATTATACCTCTTTACGCCAAGTTAACTTAATTAAGTTAATACTGACCTAATTTCCTTCAGCAGAACTCCAAACTTTGACTTAAAAAAACTTAACTTGAAACGAATAATAAAATTAACTTTTCAAACCATGTTCTAAAGCGGATTAAATATTTATTTAAACTTTTATATTTTTTTTATTTGTTATCTGTCTACCTAAGGTACAGCGTGTTTTTTTTTTTAGAGGTTCACAACTTTGAGTTGGCAACACTGCTTTATCTGACAACCCTTTAACAGCTAATAGTTGCTTTTTGTTGGTTTTGGTTTGACATTTCATTATGGATAGACTTACACCAGAGCAACGCTTCCAAATTGTTGAAATTTTTTATCAAAATAATGGTTTCGTTCGTCAAACTTATTCAAAATTCCAAATTTTGTTTTGCGATTAAGCCCATTTTTGGTTGAATGGGTACGTAAATAAGCAGAATTGTCGTATTTGGAATGAGGATAATTCACAAGCTTTTGTCCAATCAACATAAAATTACTGTCACTTGTCTACGTCGATAAACTAGAGACAATTGAACACCTGGAAACCAACATTCGAAGAGTATAATTATGATTTAAACTTGTGTAACTCTAAAAAAATCACCCTTTACATAGGGAGTTTGTGCAAGCCGAAAAAGTATGTAACATATAGAAAGAAGGAGACTCCTCAAAGTTACCTAAAGTATAATCAGGGTGACCAGAGAGGTCGATATACATACATAAAGGGGGTTTAAAATGTGTTTACTTTAAATTAGTTGGAGATTTTAACAAACCCTATAATAAAAATAATAAAAAAAAAAATTAACATTATACCATAAATATAAATTGAATATAAAACAGCACAAGTTTTAAAAACATAATTTTAAACTAATTAAAGTAATTATTAAATCTTATAAGGTGCAAGCATTAATAACGCTTAAATTTCATTAAAAGTGTGATGATTCAAAACAAGAGATCATTAAAATAGGCTACGTGCAAGACGTATAAAAGTTATACAACACAAATAACACCAACCCAAACAACGAACAAGGCAAAATATAGCATCACAACGCGAAACTTATAAAACATAATTGTTGGACCCATGCAAAACCACTAACAAGCTTCGAAAATATAACTTTTGACCACATCAGTTAGTGATTGGGTTCCTTCAATATTAGCAATAAGGCTATTAAGCATACCTGATCTATATTTTAGCTTAGAGCTGAATAATTCCTTGATCAACGGCAGTATTCAGTTGCTAAGTTTGGCGGCAGAAAAGTAATTTAATGGGTAAGTTTAATGAGGGCTTGCGGCAGGCCTAAACGAGCGATTTAATTTTTCGTCAGTCAAACTACAGCAAACAACAGACTCAAACGCACCTTTCTAGTTTACATCCTTCGCAGCTTCGTTTTCATTAAAACGATTTCGGGGCAGTTGTCGTGGATCATACCAGTTTCGTCCCATAAAAATATTATCAACTCAAGCCGTAAAATTGGGCAATTTTGCTTCAATCATAGCTGCCTGGATTAGCGGTCGCGCTTCCGAAGGAATCTTATATTCAATATTGTGGCGCTTCAATGACTAGCCAACCATTGCTAGCAGTAAAATTTTCAATGTTAAGGCCTCGCTAATTTTCTTTGCCTTGCTTGCAAATTGGTCCACTACGAAATGTTGGCTGTTCTGCATTTAACGAAAATGTAAACAGCCTCATTTATGCCCAAAATAAGTCTGCTTCAATTTGCTTTTAGATTGTCGTTCTGAAATCGACATAATTCGACTCGTTAGAGTATGTTGCCCACATTGTACTTGCAGCAAGTTCCAAGTCGCGCGGTGGCCAACTTACAGGTTCAATTGCATTGACAAAATTAAAAACCCAAAAAGGGCCAACTTACAAGATATCAGGTCAACTAAGCAGTTAAAATTTTGATTTTGTACTGATATATTTTGGTTCACTGAAATGCCAACTGGTGGCCAACTAAGGTGCCAACTGCAGGCGAGTACCCATGTTCGTCTATATGGTACTAAGAGCTTGAGTAACGAAACTTTAAGATTGGATGGTTGCCTTAATATCTTACGGGAGACAAGTTTTTTTTTTTATCGGGGTTTATTATATAGCTGCCATATGGCTGTTTCAGGGGACCTCGAAAAAAGCCAAAAATTTAAGATGGATATAACTCGTTTGTTTATGAAGATATCGTACCCAAATTTGGTGTTTCGTAGTTTTTTATAGGCCCATAGGAACAATCGGTGGAAAAAAAAGTTTTAGGCATAATTCGATTGCCTATAAAGATATCGACACCGTATTTGGCAATCGGTTTTAAGAGTTTCCCAGTTGATCAAAATCGCCTGACTATATTATATTTTTTTGCTCGATTATGACAATAGCGTATCCAAAAATAAATATCTTTTGGAGCTCTTAAGCAATATACCGGATTTGATTGCAATTGACAGTGCAGGGTGTCTCAAAGTCGTCCGCACCCAACTTTAACTTGCGCCATCTTTTTATACCCTGTACCGTATGGTACAAAGGGTATATTGTGTTTGTGCAAGCCGAAAATGTATGTAACATACAGAAGGAGACGTCGGAGACCACCCAAAGTTACCTAAAGTATGATCAGGGTGACAAGAGAAGTCGATGTACTCATGTCCGTCTGCCTGTTCTGTATGAACGCCTGGATCTTAGAGATGGTAAGAGCTAGAGCGACCAAGTTTCCAGATTAGATGCGTAGTTATGTCAAGGGAGACAAGTTTATTTTATATCGGGGTTATATTATATAGCTCCCATAGGGTGTTTCAGAGGACCTCGAAAAAAATAAAAGTTTTAGATGGATAATTCGTTTGTTTATGAAGATATCATAACCAAAACTCGGAAGTTTTTTAGAGTGCCCAAGCACTGTACCAAATTTGATCAAAATCGGTTGACTATATCATATAGCTCACATAAGAACGATCGGTCAAAAAAACATTTTTTTTACAAAACTCATTGTGTTTCGTTTTTTTGTTTAGAAATTATTTGGCAGTCGGAAGTTTATTATAGTTCCCAATCAGTGTACCAAATTTGATCAAAATCGGTTGACTATATCATATAGTCCCCATAGGACCGATCAGTAAAAAAATTTTTTTTTTGGACTGATTTCTGTTTGTTTATGAAAATATCGTAGCCAAATTTGCCGAATAAAATATCTTTTGGAGGTCTTAAGCAATATGTCGGACTTAATTGCAATGTAGTGGTACAGAGTATCCCAAACTCGTCTGCGCCCGCCATTTTTGGTATTATATTTAGAACTTCAATTTAATTAAGTTAAGTAATGCAAATTGATAGTTAAGAGTACATGGTAGATTATAGTCGAGATAACACGCGGAATATGCCAATTGTTCTCTATAATAAGTTAACAAATAAATATCGCTTAGGTTACATAGTATTACAGCTGATTGCTGGTTTTTTGGCCCCCCTAAAAATTCGAAGCAATGTAAATTTGGCACGCTTAAAAATTCGAAATGTTTAATATTTTTTATATAGTATCTTTAAGTATATAAACACATATTTGACGAATTTCTGGCTATTTGCTTTAGACTACATAAGACACGGGGTCTGTGTTTGGGGTCTGTTGTCAGCGCCGCTTTTGTTATTGTTTTTGTGGTTTACCCGTACTGCTGACGTTTTGTTTGTTTTTAAAACATCGGTTATTTTTTTTTTATTATTTATTTGCATCACTGTTTCAATATTGTTAAAAATTGTGCTTAACTCAATTGAAGTTTTATCGGGTTGCTCTATTTTTCAATGGAGTTTTCTGGCAATCAGTTAAGGGTACTGACGTGGCTCTCAGTTAATTTTTTGTGATATTGTCGAAAGATAAATTTTATATCGTGTTGAAACAATTGTATCTAGTGCTGTTACAGGGTCACAGCTGTTTACTCCACCAACTATTTGTGTTTATTATTGACATTTTACATAATATTAACTTAATTATTACTTTTTTTTATACAGTTTATGCAAATTATTTTATTATAACAAAATGTTGTTACAATGCATTATGAAATTTATATGTTGTGAGTTGAAAAAATTAAAAACAAATTTAACCATGTTTTTGGTGTTCTTCTGGATTATTTGGTTTTCGCAAATCATAGCCATATCTACGGTTTTTATGAGGTGAGATTAATTAATAAATTAAAAAGTTAATGTTTTATATTATACCTATAGTTGACTATTATAAAAGCTGTTTGACTTCCGGCAAGCGAAGTAAACGGCTGTGCTCCGGAAAACGAATCCGAACATTTTATTCGAATTTTTTGTGCTTCCAATTTCACCAAAAATAATTTTTCATGTGGTTTGAAACCGAATATTTTATTGCAAGAGAAATTAAAACGACTTGGGAAAAATAGGTTGAAAAGTGCACGCATTTTAAACTGAAATAATGTTTTTTTTAAATATTTGATATTCTTAGATACTATTTATATCAATTTCAAGTTGAATTATAAATATTTTTAGTTATTTTTTTCCCCAATCAATCCGAAAATTGCCTGAAAGATGGAAAAAAGTAGAGACTATCGATGGTAATAATCTGAATAAAATATATTGCACCGATTTTTCACAACAGTACTTAAAACTAAAAAAAAATCATTTAAAAGTAATTTATAGGCCAATAGCATGCACAACTCAAATCGAATTTTAATATATTTCACGTCTTGCGTAAAAAATGTTTATGACTTCCCTAAAAAAAATTCCCTTGTAATAGGAATAACATAGTCGTGGATAATTTCTCTCGAAAGCTGTGCTAACAATGAGCAAGGGAAATATGTGTAGATGACGACAGCAAAAAATTCGGATTTGGAAGCACGCAATAACGCATCGAATAAAATTGTTCGTTTTGTTTTTTTCATTTTGCGGAGCACGGACGAATATTGTAATCAAATAATTCGGGTATGTGGTATCGAAAAATGGGCGTATAATATATTTTTCTTTAAATTTAAGCTTCGGTTAAAATACCACTACATAATACGTATTGCTATAATACATAATTTAAAAATGATATATGGTTTCTGCTCTCGAGCTACACTCCGCCTCTTTAAGTCCACCCTTCACGCAGTCGTGAGAACGTAGTCTTCTGCACCACACCAACCAATAATCTACTTCTCGAATCTCAAGTACACTCAAAAGAAATTAAAAGAATTCTCCTTACCAAACAGCTGTTTAAAACTACAGTCTGATTTAAATACTCGCCTTTCCATGCCATAGTTTGTCAGTACAGATCTCCCACACACAGCAAACACTTATCTACAATAGATTGAACACTAGAAATATGCCTCAAATACCCGCTATCATTAGCAAAATCGGCATCGCCTTGGACCTTACTCAATTATCCCTAACTAGCAACCTATTTTTTGAAAAGAACTTAACAGATTTACATACACGGATGTTTCCAAATCCACCAAAAACCAAATTTGTTAATGAGGATTTCTCCGAGGATACTCCACCTCTCTCTCTCAACAAAAATAATAACTATCACTGCCTTATAATTGCTTAAAAACAAAAGTTGGAGGTACTGTATATCAACAGACTTGTCTTCTGCCTCCAAACCCAGAGAAAACATCAAAAACCTGAAGTGCTATCCAACAATAGCCCGGAAGAGGGCTACCAAGTTCCACAACAAATTCATCAACTTATGGATTCCAAACGTATAAGATGGCTAGGCCACCTTAGTAGAATGCGTAAAAGCAGAGCGGTCAGCAAAGCATTTCAAAGACAGCCGATTGGAAGCAGAAGACGGGGACGTCCAAAGAAAAGGTGGCTAGACGTAGTGGAAAATGATATTCGTTCTCTTGGTGTCTTGAAATGGGGGAATACAGCGGTCGATCGAAGAACATGGAGAGGAATAGTTGCGGAAGCTATGTTCTGCCCAAGACTGTAAAGCTAGTGATGATGATGATGATAGATTCCAAACGGCTGCCTGAAAAGGAAGTTGCTCACATAACCACACATCCGCTGGTCTCAAAAAAGATTTTAACGTTCAGGACATAAAAAATACCACAAACTTCATCAAGACTTAAACTGTTACCAAGTAACCAACCCACTTAAAATTGTAATACACACTTTATGTAAGGGCAATAATCACATCAGTCGTAGCGAACAGTCAAAATTTATCCGGCTCAGACAGGGTCACAACAATTTCACCCACCTCCTTCTTGCCCTAACATACAACCAAACAACTGCCCTAGATGTATACTTCAAAATCCTAGTACCATCGCCCATTTACTCACTTCTTCCCAACTTTAGACCCTTACAGAAAGTTCATATTTTGTAACAACATCCCAACAGACCTCCTCGCCAATAAAGACCCAGAAAAGGTAGAGAAGATAATATAATATAACCCAACTAAGACTCGTTCAAAGCTGAAGGCCTCACTAATTAATAAACCCTGTTTTAAACATGCACTTCTTTTGGATCTTAAGCGAAGTAAACAAATCCTCAAAAGAAATAGATAAAGAATAGAATAGAAATTTGTAAAAGAAATGGTAATAGGAATTAGGGAGGACAACGGTTGGCAAAATAATTCACCAAATCATTAAGCTTTCCATGAGCTTATACTGTTGGATCCACTCGCTCGTTGTTCCAATTGGTTTTCGCTGAAGCATTTGCTTAAGTTTTATCCAACAACAATCCCAAGACTATTAAATCTTTTTACATAATCAATTTCAATTACCGAAAACTAATATATTTTTTCTTTTCCGTACTTGCAGTTTTCCGGAGATAATAACAGAGCTGCCAACTGTTACAGTCAGCGAGCTGCCGCTGGAGCATGTCAAGAATCGCATGGAAGCGGTTATATTAGACAATGCGCAGCAAGCGCAAAGCGAGCAGCAGCGCAATAAAAGCGAGGAGCAGCAACAGCTTTTTGAAAATGTCAAAGGAGCTGCACAGAAGGGTGAGTCTGTTATATTCAAGCCACACAGCACTTAATAACTTAAAAAAAATCTCTCCCACAGATGAACAAGTTTTGAAAATAAACGATCCTGGCGGAGGTGCCGAGCATGATTCCGTGGTCGTGCCTTCAATCGAAATTCCAGTAGATGTGAATGCTACAGCAAGTGTTAACGCTAATGATGATAGCTCGGCATCCGGCACTAACAATACTGCTGCCTCTAATCTTACAGCTGAGGAGGTGTCCATGCCGGTCTTCTCGGAATGGGCGCAAAAACAAATGGAAGCCGAGGCTAGTCGCGAACAGGCCATGGAACAGGAGCAGCAGCAGGTAGTTAACAACTCAGCGCAGCGACGCAATAACACAGGCGCAGGTACTGGCAAGCCACCTACGCTCAAGCTGCGTGCCAAGAACTACGCTTCACCCGACTGTGGAGCCAAGATCATAGCATCCAATGCGGATGCCTCTAATACAGGCGCTGTGCTCAGTCAATCTCATGATGAATACATGCTTAGCCCCTGTGGCAATCGTATTTGGTTTGTTGTGGAACTGTGTGAAGCCGTACAAGCGCAAAAAGTAGAGCTGGCCAACTTTGAGCTGTTTAGCTCTTCGCCCAAGAACTTTACCGTGGCTGTTTCCAAACGTTTTCCCACACGAGATTGGTCTAATGTGGGACGCTTTGCGGCGGAGGATAAACGCACTGTGCAAACCTTTGAGCTGCATCCGCATTTATTTGGCAAGTTTGTGCGCGTAGATATACACTCACACTATTCCAAGGAGCATTTCTGTCCGGTTTCACTCTTTCGCGTCTTTGGCACTTCCGAGTTTGAGGCCTTTGAAACAGAAATACGACCCAACGATGAGCTGGATGATTTCTATGATGATTTTGGCGCACAGGAGCAAGCTCATGCACATAAAGCGGGTAGTAATATCTTTCAAAGCGCCTCCGATGCGGTCATGCAAATGGTCAAAAAAGCCGCCGAAGTGCTGGTCAAACCCACTAAGGCATTTCGTTGGTCCAGCGATTCGCTGGTTTGTCGTACGCCAGCCTTTGGCACATATAGCTGCAGCAGCTGCAATGCCACGTTGGTGGAGCGCATCAATAGCCTGCTATTTTGCCAGTTTCAGCAGCTGCAGCTGCTGCTCAACCTGCCGCGATTGCGCAATGACTTAATAAAAACGCACATCTGTGAGCTAGAGTTCAAGCTCAACGCAATTTCGTTGGATGAGCCAGATAGCAAGTCAAGCAGCATTTGGCAGCAAAAGCAAAGCTATTACTTAATTATGTTGCCAACGGAGTATGTGGGTGCCATGTGCAAATTATTGGAGGCGGAGCACAATGCGACGCTTACCGCTAGCAACTCAAAGCTCGTGGAAGCTGCTACACCCAGTGAAGAGCAGCAGAATCTCAATGCAGCAGCGCAACAGGAAACTGAAAGCGGCGCAAGCGAAAACTTGCCAGAAACAACTACAACGCAGCCGCAGGAGCCAGCAAAGCCTACAGAAACAGTGGAAACGCCCACCAGCACAACGCCTATGGAGACTTTGAAAGAAGTGGACAGCAGCAAGGAGCTACCTGTGGTGGTTACACAGGCAACGCCTACAGTAAACAGTGAGCCTAACGTTACGCCCACACCCGCAGATGTGAATATATTTAATGTACCGGCCGAAACGGAGGGCGTGGAAACAGCGCCGGTCAACACAGTGCAGCCAGATACGGACAACACGCCTATGCACGAGTTGGTTGAGCCCAGTGACCCAGAGCCGGTTGCAAGTCCACCGGTCAGCCCAACAGCAACAACAACAGCAGCTACACCAACAACGTCTAGTGAGATCGTCTTGCCAGCTGGCAGTGGCGATGCCATGACGTCATCAGGTCACACAGCAGGCAGCGGCTTTGAGGACAATAACCCAGCTAATTGGGAAAGCATAGACAATTTGCTGACCACTACTGTGGCTTCCATAACAGCTGGCGGAGGTGCAGCCGCAGCGGCTGCAGCGGTTGTCAATGGTAATGGTAACCTAGGTGGCTCCAATGCGGCGACTAATGGCGCAGGCGCTGGTGTTAATTTGCAACAAAAGCTGACAAATGGCGCACAGTCGGAAAGTGTCTTCATCAGGCTTTCAAATCGCATTAAGGTAAGTGCTAGTTTGATGGATGGTCTTTGGGGAAAATCAAAGCCCAATTGGGTCCTAAACAGCCTATAAAGGTGTGTATGTAAATTTTGGGTGTAAAAGTGTGTTTCTCTTTGTTTATGTTTTTATGGACAGTCGGAAATTTTTGTGCTAAATTTAATGAGAGCATTAATTCTATAAGTCCTCATTATGGGAGCTACGCAAGAGCATTTAGTCGGGATTCGCCAACCTTTTTGCTTTTGTTTACATCTATGAATCTCTTTTAACCGACTTGTAGCCCACTAAAAATAACAACATTAGCTTTAATTTAAAGCAAAAATCTACCAAATATTTTTGAAAGCATTAGGAATTGCGTCATAAAAGCTTTTGAACGAAGAATTTTGCAAGAGATTCTACAAACAAATGACTGACACTCCTCTGTGCTATCTAAAAACCCTCCAAAAAGAAGGTAAAAAAGGTTTTTCATATCGTCGCCGTCCTCGTCATCATTTATTTTAATATTTTGCGTGACCGCTAGAAGAAACAAGCAAAAATTTGTCGCTAGATGGCGCAGTTCAATTTTTGCATACTACATAAATTAAATATTTATAATTTCGGAACTAATTTTATTTTAAAGTTCTTATAGACTGCGAAAGTAATTAAGTTCCCATAAACTGCTTTTGGAAAAAACGTTGGTAACGCCCGACTTTATCTCAAGAAGTAGTTTTTTAAGACAATATGTACATTTTTGTTCAGAAGAAAATGTCTGAAGTTATACCTTCTGATTGGGTAGAAGAAACACTAGAAGGATTTATAGAACATGTTCATAGTTTATTTATTTTAGTGATTTTTGGACACTCAGTTTCCTCCAACTGAATCTGCGGCTAGAACTAAGAAAGTAAACTACCATGCCACTATCATGATATGATAATATTTCAAAAGTATACTTCAATAGTAGCTACTTCTAACACGCTGTCAAGTCCGACCGGGTTGTTTATGTTGTTTGCCAGACGTCGTCAGCAACGACCAAGAAAACAACCAGGGACTAACAAAGCTTACACAGCAACCACACACACACACGCACACTTGGACGCCTTTTGGCTTTGACGTGCCCATGTGTTTTATAGTCAAGTTGCGTGTTGTCCGCTCATTACCAGTTACTTGCCACTTTCCGGGAACCTTTAGTAAACCCCTTTCCTCAAACCAAAGCCTACCAGCTATCCTTGTAACAGTTTTTGATTTTGCGCGCTTTCGCCAAAGGTCGCTACGTCATCGAAAGCAAACATCGAGTGTATAGCAAAAATTACACCCACATTGGCTAGAAAATGCTTTAACAGAACTGACGCTTATTATATTATACTGTCTTCCACAGGCGCTTGAACGAAATATGTCGCTGTCGGGTCAATATCTGGAGGAGCTTTCGCGTCGCTACAAGAAGCAGGTGGAGGAGCTACAGCAAACGCTTACGCAACAAACGCTGACGGTGCGCACCTTAGAGGACCAAAGTCGTCGCTATATAGAGCAGGAGCAGCTTTATCAGCAGCAAAGTGCTGAGCTAGCTGGCGAGGTGCGCGCCCTAAACTATCAAGTGCAAGCTTGCATTTTGGTCATTATTATAGTGGGCACTTGCATATTTTTAATGCTGGTGCTGGGCACTGTCTACTATCGTAAGTTGCGCCGCCAGACACAGCAGCTGAAACCACAAGCGGATGCAGTGGTCGGTATTAGCAAGGAACTGCTGAGCCGGCGTAAGTCTTATGAAGTAATGCCAGAGCAAGCGCAGCAACCGAAGCAACGTAGACCCAGCGAGGAGGCCATGCTTATACTAAAAGATTGTGCAGAAATGGCTGCTAAGGAGTCCACAACTGATACGAATGGCAATCGGCAACGCAAGTTATCCGTGAATTATGGCAGTAACAACAACATTACTGCAAATATGTTGAATGCTAGTGCCAGGGCATCGCTGCATAAGCGCAAGGGTGCCAAGCATTCCTGGCATTATAGTCTAGATACGTCAGATGTGAACCATTTGGAGCAGTTGGATAAATTCTTTGATTTGGGTAAGTTTCTAATTTTGATAAAGGCGGCAATCAAAGCGAAAATGTTAGCACAACCTTGAGCGTTGAACTTTTTGGAAATTTAAAACGTTTCGTGCTGAATGCGTTGTCATGCAAAGTCGGAAATGAAAGCAACGAAAGGTCATCAAACTTTGGAAGGAATCATATTGACGTGGGCAGTGGGCCAAAAAGAACGATTTCTTGTCTGTTCAACATTGTTTTTTTGTTTGCTATTTCTCGCGAACAATTTTAGAACTTGCCATGGTTGCTCTTTCATTTTTTTGCTGTGATGATGATCGCAAAATTAGTAGCTTAGCCGGAAAACATAAAAAAAGTCCTAACCGATAACATATTCACATTTAATTTTCTCATTTAAAATTTGATGTAATCAACTTATCTTTTTCCTATGCCTTACAGACACACTGAAAAGCAACAAGCAGCAGTCCAAATCTAATAAAAAGAAACTGCAACAGTCGCTCAAGAGACAGGAGTCAGCACCCAGCAGCTATGCGCAAGACAATGCCACACCAGCACAGCAGGAAGAATTGACTCAAAGTGACTTTGATGAAAGTCTCATGTTGGATGACGAGGATTTGGTCAATTTTATACCAAATAGTGATTTGGCCTACAATGAGTTCATGCCCGAGGGACCCTCTGGTTATCAAATAGTTGATGTCATTGATGGAAAGACAGTCAAGGAACAGCAGTCCACAAAAAAAACACGTCGTTTGTCCTCGCCTGCCTTTTTTAAGTCGCCCTTTGGCAAGAGCAAAAATAAAGCGGCTAGTTTTAATGTTGGCAGTTCAACGACAGGAAAAATTAAAATTTGCCATTCGGCGCATGAGCCCACCTCCTGGGAGTGGTATCGCCTAAAGCGCTCCGAAAAACAAAAGCAGTTAAAAACCAATGCCAGCGCGTCCATATCCTCACCTACTGCCAGTTTGGATTCTTCGTCGCTGTCAGAAATTAACTTTCCATTGAATTCTACACAAAACTCTTTTCGTATACTTGGCGAAGCCATAATGTCATCGGGAGAAATCAGCGCGTCAACAATGAAAACGCGGCATTCAAATGGCATAGCCGCTGGCAGCAGTAGCAGCGGCAGCGGAGGCAGCACCACCTCATCCACAGCAAAAAAGAAGCAGCGAGCTTTTAATAACTTGTTTCGCAAGGTTTTTTAAAACGACTTGCCCCAAGGCCCAGTGTATTTGTTTTTAGGTTTACTTACTTAAATTATATGTTTAGTTCTTTTTAGTATTTTGGAGAATCGCTACCCTTTTTTGGCATTTGTTACTTAATAATAAGCCAAGTCTTAAGTTTCAAATAATATCATACCTATTTTATTTCATTTAAGAGTTCCTTCTAGCTGCAGTAAAATGCAAATGACTGTAAAACAAAAACAAAAGTTTTTAGTTTTAATGTATGTACTTGATGCTGTTGTTTAAATTACAACAAAACGAAAGTAAATTGCTTGCACGCATGATTAAATTATAATATTCCATGCCTCAATATGATTGCCTATTTAGTTTATAAGAAGCAAGTAAAAATTTTTCCGTATAATAAAATTAGAATTTGCCACTTAGTTTGTTATTATATTTAATATGTATTAGCAATTATATACGCATAGTCTTTAGTTTAGTTTTAATTTATAACTAAATGCAATTAACATTTATTTAAAAGAAAACCAACGTTTGCATTCGTGTAACATTTGTTTTTATATCTTTAAATCGTTTAAAAAGTCAGCTACTTCGAGTACATCCTCATTGGCCAGTTTGTGTTCCTTGACGGTACTGTTTAGTGCACGTCCGGCAGTGCCCATTTGTTTTTTCCATTGTTGAATGGTTTTGTACTTTACATCGTTGGCACAATAGACAACTTCATTGATGTCTTCGTTAAGTTTATAGGAACAAACAGAGGGGAAAACTTGTTGTAAATTGTTTAAAGCATCGGTACGTAAGGTTTCATCGCGGCACACGAGATTAAGCATGAAAAGTCCTTTGTCACCAATAATTTCCTTAATGTGCAATAATACATCGTGAGCAAGAAAGCTGGGAGGCGGACAACTCATGCCTAGCGTAAGATCTTTGCTGTCCACATCGAAGAGCACTGCATCAAATTGTATGCCTATAAAAAAAATGTTTTAGAAGCAATATAGTAGGTTGGAAGTACTTTAAAATACGCCAGGTGCTTACCTTCATTGCGGCAACGCTCAACAAAAGCCAAGCCATCATCAATAACAACATGGAAGCGTTTGTCCTGCCTGACTTCAAAATATTGCTCTGCTACTTCCAGCATGATAGGATCAATTTCAACCGCCGTTACCCTCACCTCACTGAGCGCATCATGGAGAAAACTGCATAATCCACCGCCACCCAAACCAATAACCAGCACATCCTTTGGTACAGCTTTTTGTGTATTTTGCAGCGATGTGGCCAGCTGCACGCCCACAGACATATAAAGATGATGCTGGCAGGCCAAATAGCCAAAATCTATCTTTTTGCGTTCCTTTTTGCTCTTGGTTTTGACTGCATTGGGTTAAGACATATTATTGATAAGTTAACTGATATATGAAAAATCGCTTACTTTTTTTAACAAGCGCCTCTGACTGTACCACAAATTGATTATTTAGAAAAACTAAGCGTCTGAAAATCTTGTCATTGGCCTCTACTTCCTCAACGCGAAAATCGCCAGATATTTTTGAAAAGCCACAAATCAAAGTCTCGCGTTTGCCTACATCAGTGCCAAGCGATAGATAAGGTATTTGTTCGCTCAGGCCCGCTGGCGCCAAATTCTTGATGCTGTCAGCCAGTTCGGCTTTGACCTCGTCCAACGTGTTATAGACTTGATCCCGATGCAAAGTGACAACTGCCAAACGCTGAAACTTGGCGGAATCTTGCAGTTTTTTGCGTCCTGCAGGCGTGGCAAAAAGCCATTCAACTTCGCGACCCTGTGGTACTATAAATGCCGCGTATTTTCCTAGACCACGCGCAGGCGCTTGATCTAATATGTGTAGTGTGTAGCGTGGTGTTGCCTCTTCAGGTCTGTGCAAGTCCAAGGTGACTTCATTTTGGTCTGCAATATTTGAGCGCGCCAGGCCATTGCATACCAAGGCCGCTTTTTGTACTGAAGTTACTGCATTATTTAGTTCTTCGGCTGTGGACACCCGCTGCATTTTCTCATTGCCCAGACTGAACTCGAGTATCTGCAAAATAGTATAATTATTAGCATGAACGTGTAGTTGTCGAAAGCAGCGCTTACCTGCATGGGCAAGCTTTTAAATTTTGTTGCAATCACTACAAATACAGGCATGCTCAAGGAATCTTCATTATTTTTCTCCTTATTGGCACGTTCTACGCCCAGGCAATGCACAATACGCAACATGCAGTTATTACGAGGCATAAATTCTAGTAAATAGTTTAATATATGCTCCTGCAGCAGCGATATGCACACATAACGACCACCATTGCTGCAAGTTTAAAACGTTTGTAAAATCTAACTGGTCTTGTGGCAGCTTGTGCTTACCGCATGGTGCGCAATATCTCCTTAAAGTAGCGTTCTATAAGTTGTTTTGTTTCTGGCTTATCGTCGACAAATAGAGCATCCAGTGTGCCCTTGTCTAGTGCCACAGAGAAGCTCTCATCTATAAAAGACATGGCCGTAGCATCCATTTGTATGAATTTCATGTCAGCACGCGTGCGCGCATTTAGTTCTAGCATTTTCTTAACAGCAACAGGTGAGATATCAATATTGGTTATGTCGCTACGTAAATACATCAAATATTTAAATAATGTTCTTGTTATTTGCCTCAGACTAGTTACCGAAATCCAGAGTCATACATGTCCATGCTGAGTTTTGAATTACCACAGCCCAGCATAAGAATTTTATCAGCTGGCTTCACATACTTGTGTATTTGATCACATAACTCCAAGTATTCGCCATACCTAATGAAAATTATTATTTTTAGTTGTTTTAATACATAAACATAGCACATGTCGGCAAACGTTTTGAACCATACATTGCCGGGCTTATAAAAACATAGGAACCTACCATTCAAACGCCTTCTCGCCGCGTTTTTTGAAGAACTCATTCCAGTAGTCAGTTTTGCCAAACTCTTCGCGTGTTTTGGGCAACAAATTCATGTTTAATTAACTATTAAATAAAATAAACAAAGTGCAGCTGCTAAATAATGCGCATTGCTTGTCAGCAGTTGCCACTTGTTTGCAATATATAAAAATTAAAAAGTGGCAACCCTGCTAATAATATTGCCAACTGTTTGAGTTTTCGCGTTGCCAACTTACCAAGAGCGCACTGATTGGGTCGACTCTTGACTGCTGAAAAGTTATCTTGCGTATTATTTATTTTGCTTTATTTATATAATAGTTAATATAATTTATTAACTTCAAAAACATCACTTAAGTTAGACTAAATCGCAGCAGCAACAATAGTGCCAAACGTGCCGCAACAACATTAAAGTGAAAGCAGCAAACAAACTTAAAAGGGGGAGGTAGCCCCTGCATACAATCGTTTTTCTGATAATTTACGTGCATACAAATGCAAAACAATGGAAATCAATTGAAGCACATCAAGCTGTCGTATCGAAACTGATATGTTGCGCATATATCTATAAAATCAACAAAATTCAAAGTCTACACACACTCAAACATACACACAGTGTGCACAGGGAGAGCAGCGCCAAATGTGAAAACCAGAGTTTGGCCAAGTGGGAGGAACACTCTTTTTCGTAAATGCGTGCCGCAGTTGGACTTATGCTGTCCCATGGTAGCGTGGAGCCCGTTATGTCACGTCCAGATTACGAACAAAATGCACTTCATCATAGCTGCCTATTGGTGCTGCTGCGCGGTGTTGGACCTTCAAAGCCACGCGTACTGCAGCGGGCCTTTGAAAAAGTGCGACGTGTCAATAATATTAAAGTAAATGGTAGGTATCGTATAAATTACTTTAAATTTACTGAGTTCATGCTAAAAATTAATTCATAGATTCCAGTGGCACTACGCGTTCTATATGGATTCGCTATATACATGATCATCCGGTGGAGCATAATGATTGGGGCGACTTTCAAACGCATCGTCGTTTACTGGGACTTATTACGATAGGCAAATTTGAGAAGCAAACGGAACTAAATGAGCTTTGTCGGCAGCATGAATCGCTTAAAGTGCGCTATGGCAGCACGCTTTACGAATCACGTGCCATATTCTTTGGACCCGATGAGCAGCCATCACCTTGCATAGATGGAGAAAATATCTCGGCAGTAGATAATGTTCAGCCACCACTAGAGCCTATAGGCGAGCTCAACAGCGTTGGAACACCCACCAAAGCTCGTCTCCAAGACGAATACACCACACCTTCGAATTTCAAGTCCCAAGCATTTTTTTATCGTGAACAGGATTCGTGCACAGATTTGGAAACACGCATAAGTGATTTCGCTAATGCTTTATTTTGGGTGCTGGAATCGAAACGGTTGGAACGCTTACGCGAGAAGCCTGAAAAAGTCAGTTTGCTTTTGGCGCCTTTTGAGAAACGAGATTTTGTGGGCCTAGACATGGAATCGCGCAATAATCGTAAGCGTTGCGTAGGTCGCGGTATGAAGAATCTGGCAGACTTGTCGCTGCAGGCCGGCCTGGTGACGGAAGCCCTGCAATATTATCACAACGCCTATGATACGCTGCGCGGCGTAGGTGATTCTCTGTGGGTGGGCGCCAGCGAGGAGGGCTTGTGTGCGGCTTCAGCAGTGCTGCTGTATCCACAAATGCGAGATATAGAAACGCTGCATAGAAACGCATCGCTGCAAGAAGCAGGTAAGACATAAGTTATAGTTGTAAATTTTTTTAGTTGCTTACTTTTTCAATTTGTTTCAGGAACTTCTCCATTACGCAGTATGCCTGAAAAGTGGCGTGCAAGCGATGCAACTAAAAGAGTCAACACCCCTGACACTACCAGCAGTAATGTTAATGCTGCAGACACACGCATAACCTCAAACTCATCTTCCTGCTCATCAGTA
This sequence comes from Chymomyza costata, assembly GCA_018150985.1. Classification (NCBI taxonomy): domain Eukaryota; kingdom Metazoa; phylum Arthropoda; class Insecta; order Diptera; family Drosophilidae; genus Chymomyza; species Chymomyza costata. The sequence continues at coordinate 32,777 of JAECWU010000776.1, read as the reverse complement.
TCTTCCATTTTGACAACTAACTCCTCAACATCTGGCACGCCCACTACATCATCTTCCTCTACGTCAACTATATCGGCGGCAAACTATGGACAACGCAATGGTGAGCTGCCAGCCAATATACTTAAAGCGGAGGACATCAGCACATTCTACCGCAAAGCAATAATTAATTATAGCAAGTACCGCCATGCAGCAACAGTTGAAACTGAAGCGGGCTTAAAAGCCACTCGCATATGCATTGAGCAGAATCGTCCCCTGGATGTGGCAATGTTTTTGCAAAACATACTACACATAAATCTAAGCATGAGCGAGCCAGAGCGTGTAAAACGCTTCGAAGTCATAACGGAGCTGTATCAGCAAGTGGGCTACCAACGCAAGGCGGCATTTTTTCAGCGATTGGCAGCGTTAAAACATGTGCAGCAAGGAAATCAAGCACCCGATTGGAATCAGAGCTACCGTTTGATGCTAGGTAGTTTTACGGGCTATTTGTTATCACTAGATCCACTGGAGGTGCTTGAAAATGCAGCTGGGTGGCCGGCGCTACAAATAGATTTGGTGCAGAGCTTAATAACGGCGGCACGACGCTTGGGTCACTCGGCATTGGCCACGAGACATATGACCTTTCTATTACAGACACAGTGGGACAACATGTCACCCACGGAGCAAAGCGAAATGGCCGTACAGCTGCAGGTAACTTACTCCAAGAATAATAACTTGTGAACATTAAACAAGATTTTCAATTCGCAGAACTTAAGCGCACAATGTGAGGGTTCGCCTGTGCCTTTGGTGTTGGAGAATGGTACGGTGATACCGCCGGCCAATCTAACAGATTTGCCATACTGCATGGATTTCAGTGTAAAGGATTTACCAGCGCATTTACGACCGCAACGCATTAAGATTGCGAAGGCAGATAATGGTCCATTTTTATTTACACCCATACATTTTAACTCAGTGGATCGACGTGATAAGAAAAAGGATAAAAATAAAATTGGTAAATAGTAGCGGATATCTCTTCATAATTTAAACATTAAAATTTGTATTCATAAAATTATTGTTTATCTTACAGCTTTTCTTTGGGTCCAACATGATCTCAGCGAAGTTCTTGTGCGTCTACGCAATCCTTTACCATTTGAATTAATCATCACGGACATGCGGTTGCTTACCAATGGCGTTGTATTTGAATCGTTACCCCAAACTATTGTTCTACAGCCGCATGTACCAACTTATGTGTCGTTGCATGGCACCCCCATCGAAACGGGTCAGCTAGATCTGCAGGGCTACAGCACTCACACGTTAGGCGTAAAATCAAATTGTCGCTTAAAACATATGCGTGGACGTAGCTTTCCGCCCAATTATCTTGTCGAAGTTATACCAGCACTGCCACGTATTGCTGTGCAGACATCACTTCCGCAGACGGCGACTTTTAGCAACATGAATAGTGCTGATATTGTTGTAACTTCGGCCAGTTTGACATTGTATAACGGAGAGTCATCAAATTGTACCATAACCATTACCAATGAAAGCTGTACGCTGTCTGTGGAGCATTTAGAAGTTAATATTAATTCCAATGTGGATCAGGATGTGCAAAAAAAGATGTTTCAATTTGACGAGCAGGCGCTTCAGGTATTGGTTCTTCAAAATCTTAAAGACTCAAATTTAAACAATTTATATTTTTCAGTCTAAGCTTCCAATAGCGCCGCAATCTTCCATCGACTTTGTGGTGTATATTTTTGGCGAAGCGGATTTTGTGTGTCCTTTGCCGGCCATGTCGTTACATTCCAGCGCCGCTGCGCCCGATTATGGTGCGCCCTCGCTAACGCATTATTCTAATATGTCCACTTCAGGTCATGCCAGTTTGCCATCAAGAGTAAGCTCACCGCAGCATCGTCGCCAGGATCCACAAAACGCCAGTTTTCGTTCAACAATGTCGGGTGCACAGCCTTCTCTGGCCACATTAAGTCTGCAAGCGCCTGGCGGCGGTGTGGGACCTGCAAGCATAGGCTCCCAATATGCGCAGCATATTGAGGCACAACTGAGACTTAAATACTCAGGCGGGGAAGCTCTAACCGCAGGTTATTGCAGACAATGTGCGGTTTCCTTTAATTTAGAGCTTTTGCCAAGTGCGCAAATTACCAGTTGGGATGTTTTGCCTGCAGAAATGTAAGTATTAGTATAATTTGCAAGCACTTTACTTTTATGATATGTATTGAACTTTCGTTTTTTAGAGCTTCGCAGTTTTATTTGGTTTTAGATATATCCAATCTAACTGCTCAAGAAATGTCGCTCAACTATACGGATAACAAAAATATACTCATCGAGGCCAAAGAAAGCTGTCGTGTGCCCATACCAGTAGACCGTTGTTCATTGGAGCAAGTAGGTGCCGCACGTGCAGCGGAATATGCAGAGAATTTAGAAAAAGGTAGAATCTTATGAGCTCTCCTATCGCTGGATTTTTCTTAATTACTTTCTATTCCAACAGAGCTTTGTTTTCGAACGCAGCTGCCCTCATTCAATGATGCACTCAGTAAACTTTGCTCAGCTCACATAGCCGAACATGTAAAAATCAATTGGCTTCTAACTGGCACCGATATACAAGGCATTGCCTGTCTGCGAGGTATTGTGCTGAGCCAAGCCATGATTGATTTAACCACGGTGTCGCCTTTGGAGTGGTGTAAGTATTTAAGTTGTGGAATTAAAAATAAATTTACTAATGTTTGGTTTTGACCCACAGCCATTACTTTAAAGGATACATTGGTTCAGCCACACTGCGAAATTGTGTGTAATGTAGGCGAACGCGCCTTTCTTAGCATAAATTTGTGCAATCAATCCTTGCAGCCTCTTAGAAACTTGGTGCTTACTATTAAATTTTATCAAGACTATTTGAATGGCATGGAGAACTATAATCTGGAGACACGCGTTGCCATATCGGGTCCCAGTAGGTGAGTCTTAGTCTTATGAAATTTGAATAAGCATTGAAATTGGATTCCGAAATCCCTGAGCTATAAAGCAGGGCATTACTTAACAGACAAGCATTAAAAATAGAACAGAATATGTTTTAATTTAGATAGCAGCAAACCTTTTTTAAGTGGCTTTAAACAAACTTAATTGAAGGAGCTTAATTACTAATTTTAATGTTTTATAAAGTTTTACATAAATTTTTTTAAATACTTCACTATTAAAAAGAATATTTTTAAGAGCTCCGTCCCGATTGGAATGTCTTACTATTTTAAATATTCATCTATTTTTACTTACCACTTCAAATCTTTTTCAGAATTGCTATACCTGTTTTGGAGAAGAATGAGCAAACCCAGCACACTTGCTCTGTGATATTCTTTACGCCTGGCCGGTTCAAGGCCAGTATAGAATGCTCTACTAAACCGCAAACGTATTCAAATGGAAATGCAAACGCAACAAATGCAGCAGCACTACTAACACGTTCCTGTCCCAGCGGTACAACAAATATGGGTCAATTAGAAACATTGCCACAGAATTTAATGGCGGCGTCCAGCTTTGGCGAGCAGCAGGCTCATGTGTGGAAGTTTATACCCCCCATTGAGGTCACAGTTGTTGAGCAGTAATTGTTAATTGTCTATAGTTTAATTTTGTTGTATTTATATGTATATTTAAATACTGTAACCTATGTACTAGCTTGCTGTTGTACATAATCGAAACGTATTAGTTTTTTTATCATAGTTTGGTGTTAATGTATATACATACCCTTAAGCTTTGTGGTAAATTTAAAAGCAATTGTTTCTAAAATTATAAATTATATAAATGTGTATATATATTTAAGCTCAAAACTTTATGCAATGCTTCATAGAAAAAATGGCCATAATATAAATTATACTATATTGTATATTAAAAGTTACGAAGCTTCAAAACTTATGCATAGTTAGCAAATGTTTCGCGCATTATAGATTTTTGATAAACTTTCGTATATACACTATTTTTATACAAATGCAAGCATAAGGCGCCAACACATAAAAATTAATAAGTAAAACATGATTACAAAAATTGTTGCAATTTGACAAAGTGTAAAGCAAAGATATGTCAGTGGATTATATATGTATATTGGATATATAATGGATGGTATATAGTGAAAAATTTAATAAATGCTCTTAAAAATAAAACATAGCTTATTAATAATTAAAGGCACATGTAAATGCTAAAAATTCTACAACTTTGGCATTAAACTTGAATTTAGCTCAAACGCCTTATATCATCCATGCTTCTGCGTCCAAGCAAAACGCAGAAGAGCACATACAAGTAGTAGCCCCCGGGAATCATAGTCAAAACGCCAATGATCGCTAAGGCGCTCATTCGATCTACACGCTCTTTTTTTATATCAGTCATCCATTCTAAAAATGACCAGCTCAGGCTTATCTACATATGTATATAAAAGAAAGCATAAAAACTTGAAGGTAAAAGCTCAATGACTTTTAAAGTAGAGCAATGTCTTACCACGCCGCCAGCAAACAATGCAAGTATAATGATTATTGTTTTCCAAGGAATTGGTTCAGACTTTTCGGGTTCAATCCATTGTTCATTCACAAAGCCATCCGTTTCAGTACGGTCGGATGGTAGTTTAACGTAATCTCCTCCAGCGCCGGCATTGAGACGCAGTCGTGAATTCGATTTGGTGGGCTGCATTTTTGGAAACTTGTATAACTTGTTCTCCGCTTTTGTTGTTTACGCGCTGCCGCAAGGCTAGCTTTCTAGCGCACTTAGAAACAATACTAGGAGTACTTTTTATTTTCATTATCAGTTAAAAACACAAACAGCTGACTCAAGAAACAGCTGTTGTAAATGATGCTAAGAGTGTGGCAACACTGGTTTGTTGAGATTTTTGAACGCAAGTTGGCGGCGCCTTTAAATAAAAAAATGGCATATAATTAAGCTGATAGTACAGATATATGGCCGTTTCACCAATGCAGTTTATTTTTATAATTACGCCTATAACTTCCCAAAGCTCTGTGTAGATACATATTTGACCATAAGAAATTATAACAATTTTATTTCGTTTGTCACTAAATTACTTGTTTAAATGCTATTAATATAAGATTTGTTTAAAGTATGTAAGTAAACAGCCAATGTTATAAAGTAGATTAACTAGTGGGACGATTAGAGTCGGGGCATTCCGACTATAATATACTATTTAATTACCACAATATTCATCAGATATAAATAGCGTTTTGAAAAGTTTCAACTTTCTTGGTGAAAAAGTTTGGTAATAAACGAAGAAAAATTATTGTCTTAAACACTAAGCATCAACTTTAATTTTTCAGAAGTAATATTGTAATTTATCTCATAAAGTAGTTTTTAAAAAAATTATAGTTTTCCAATTTTACACAAGTAAGCTCAAAGAACCCGCACGATTCTATCCTTCCTGTCGTAAAGAAACTGAAAATGTAAGTTTATAAGTTGGATAATAATATACATCTAGTTCCACTTTTTACCTGCTCTAATTTAAACAAAATTGATAATTGATAAACTATGTTGTTCAGCGACCACGACTATTTGCCAACGACACCTATCTTTTTGGACTCCAATTCCATGATGATCAAACGCCACAATTTAACTATGAAAATCTCGGCATCATCGTCCACAAACGTTTTCAAGTCTACGAGTAAGTGCTCAGGTGGACTGCCGCTCAAGAGCTTCGAGCACAAATAGTCTTCTAATTCTGACTCCGGCTCGCCAATATACTCAATGATTTTTTTATTTATCCACGGGCGTATCTTCTGTTCTATTAGTTTGTCGTCAATCTCGCTGCGCTGAAACTTGTAATTAAATACATCATCCATTTTTGTTGGCAAATTGGCTATAATGGCTGCCAGTTTGCGGCGATTTTCATCTGCCAACATTGGCGGATTTTTAATCTCTTTGGCTACTGCTCCAGTATTGACAGGCATCAAATTGCAGTTGTTGCACTCATTGTTAAGATCATCGTTGTTGGCAAAAGCATCAATTGCGTTGATTTTCTTTTGTTTGCTCAGGGTAAGCATAATGGGTTTAGTTGCTTCGACAGGCTGCACAGGCGTGCTATCTTGTTCGACGTCTGTGCAGGAAGGCTTCGTCATTGAGCCAGAGGCTTTTGTAATCTCCTGACTTTTTGCGTTCTCGTACAAATTGATTGTAACAACGCGCGGCATGTACTTGGCTTCCAAAGCCTTAAATGCTTCTTTATATACTTGATCCGGATTCTCGCACTTGTCATTGTATATTTTCCGTTTTAGCTCGGCTAGCTCTTCAGTTTCCTGTTGACGATCCTTGGCATCAGCATCGGCTTCGTGTGCTCGATTTTCCAAGCGCCGCTTCAGCTCCAGACCAGTATAAAACAACTTATCCTGGCGTTTGTCATTATAGTCGTGTAAAAACTCTTTAAGTACCTGCGCATTTTTTTCAAGCTCCTCTGATTTTAATTGCTTTACTCGAAAATACTCGTTGTTTTTTTTAGCCTTGAGTCTTTCGTGTTCCTCCCAATTACTCAAGCGCTTCTGATACGATTCCTCCTTACGTATTATTTCTTCTTCGAGGCTTCTGCGAGCATTTTCTCGCTGCTCTTCTTCGCGATTGTGGTGCACATGTTGACTGGATCGCTGGCGATCCCGCTCTCGCGAATCTTGCCTTTCATATCTATGCTGACGGTCGTGCACTCTAAGGCGTGTTTGGGTACGCCTACGTGGCTCATATTTATGAGCGTCGTCGTGTGATTTGGAACGCCTACGTGTCTCATGTTTATGAACTGCGTCATGCTTGCGTGAAGCATCCGAGCGTTCGCTGCGATGCTCCGATCTTTCTGCAGTGTCAACCACTTTATCTTCCTTTTCTAATAGCTTTTCAGCTTTGCTGCTGGGTTTGGATTCGCCGCCATACTTCTTCTCTACACATTCGAGTTCGGGTTTCTTATCCTTTATTGTCTGTTTTTTCTCATCAGCTTCGGCACGCGTGCGAAATTTGTCGATTTCAGTGCTTATCAACTTACGTTTATCCTCCTCTAGGGCAGCTTCTTGTAACGCTTTAAAATCGATATGATCTTTGCGGACAGCTTTGGTTTTGTAAGACGTGCTATACAAATCATCGCGTAACGGTGTACAGATCTCAAATTCGTGCTTGTGCTTGTTTATCAGATCGTGCATTTTCTGCAAGGCCTGCGCATCAACAGCCTTTTCATCCAGAGAGTCTGCGCCAGCGGTCTTGTCATTTTGTAACTCCTGCTCTTTGTACTTCTCAATTAAAGCTTTGTTTTTGGTGTCCACTGTAGCCTTTAGCTTTTTGCCATCAATTTCTAAGCCGTCAAGTAGGCGTACCGCACGCATGGCTGCAACTGGACCATTAAACTCACAATAGCCAAATACCGAGACACGCTGCCAGTTGACGAGCTTACCACATTTTGCAAGTATACTTATGAGCAGCGCTTCAGAAATGCGCTCTGATATATTTCCTACAAAAATTGTAATAATTGGACCACGGAATTGTGGCTCTGGCTCCTGTGCATTCAGGTACACTTTGGGTTTTGAAATTATTGTAACATTGTTGCGAGCTCCATAGTTCAGTGGCATACTCGTGGATGGGTGCATTTGGGCTTCCATTGGCGGTGGCGGTGGTGGCGGCAGCAACGAAATGCCCACAAAAGACGATATGGGTTGACCAAAAGGTGAGTAAGACATCTTATGTGTTTTGAGTTCCTGAGCGCGTTATTTATTTTTCAAATATTATTTTATTTGGTATTAAAATTAAGAGACGCGGATTAATTAAGATTAAATACAGTCAATTCTTTAAATTTTCATGTAAGGGAAGCGGCTCGCAAAATACAGTTGAAAAGGAAATGGTAAATACCAGTGCTGCCAATACCAGCTTATAAAAAGCGCACAGCAATAATAAAGAAGAATTGTTTCTGTTGGTTTGGCAGCACTTCGTTAATCAAACGGTTTTTGTTCAAATAACTTTTTATTAGTAAGCAAAACTAGATAAGTGCTTTAATAATCTATTTACACAACTAACATGTTACACATGTATATATTTTTTAAATAACCGAAACAAACTAACAAATGTTTAAAATCGAAACAGTTTTTAGTGATACACCCTGTATTAAACAGCTGTAAAAAATAAAGTCTGGGATTGCTTCTGTTGAAAATATTCAAACCACAAACGCTGTTGTTGTTTTACTTTATTGGTAAATTACAAATAAGCCGATTTCATATTCAAATAGCATTTTATTTTTAAAGAATATTAGCAACTGGAAAATAGATTATATGTTTGTGTACAAAATTAATTAAAATTTACTACAATTCCAAACGTGTATGTTTATAAAATAATGAATCTAGCACGAATGGCTTGATCAGAATTATCATTGGTGACTGCTTAATTTCAACCACAAGAAACAAATATGTGTTTTTATTTATAATTGTTTTGCATCTCAGTTAAGCTGGATCTGCAAAATACAAAGAAAAATCAAGTGTAAGTGCAATTTGTTGTAACACGACTTCATGGCGGAGTGAAGTATCGCTTCAGTTCCAAAATAATGATAAATCATTCATAGGCATCAGTTGTCCCTATCGAAGATCTCATCATACGGCATAGACTTGCTAATTTCGAATTCTTACGTACTTCTAAGATTTCGTCATGTTTTCTTGCGACTTCTTCATTAATATCAAGCAGCCAACGTGTGTAAACTCTTTTAAAGTGGAAAAGCATCTGTAAAATATAACGCCAAGTTGGTCAAAATTGTTTGAACAAAAACAAATCGAATGTGAAACATTGGTTCAGTTCTACAAAAAGATAAATCATTCATAGGCATCAGTTGTCCCTATCGAAATTATCATCATACGGCATAGAACTATTAATTTCGAATTTTTACGTACTTTAAGACTTCGTCAAGTTTTGTTGTCCAGAACAAATATTTCGATCCATCCTACTCTCTGGTTATTTTTGTTGATCTCAAATAACCAAAGATTATAACCATCTACAAAGTTCAAAAGCATCTGCAAAATATCAAAGAATTAGTGAAAATTGTTTGAACAAAAACAAATTGAATGTGAAACATTGGTTCAGTTCTACAAAAAGATAAATCATTCATAGGCATCAGTTGTCCCTATCGAAATTATCATCATACGGCATAGAACTATTAATTTCGAATATTAACGTACTTCAAGATTTCGTCATGTTTTGTTATCCAGAATATTTACTTCTATCAGTCCGTACTCTGATTTCTTCATTGATCTCGAATAACCAAAGATTGTAACCATCTACAAAGTTCAAAAGCACCTGCAAAATAAGAATGCATTAGTGAAAATTGTTTGAACAAAAACAAATCGAATGTGAAACATTGGTTCAGTTCTACAAAAAGATAAATCATTCATAGGCATCAGTTGTCCCTATCGAAATTATCATCATACGGCATATAACTATTAATTTCGAATATTTACGTACTTCAAGACTTCGTCATGTTTTGTTGTCCAGAATATTTACTTCTTTCGGTTCGAACTCTAATTTTTTTTATTCATCTCAAATAACCAAAGAATGTAAACGACTACAAAGTTCGAAAGCATCTGCAAAATATCAAAGAATTAGGGAAAATTGTTTGAACAAAAACAAATTGAATGTGAAACATTGGTTCAGTTCTACAAAAAGATAAATCATTCATAGGCATCAGTTGTCCCTATCGAAATTATCATCATACGGCATAGAACTATTAATTTCGAATATTTACGTACTTCAAGACTTCGTCATGTTTTGTTGTCCAGAATATTTACTTCTTTCGGTTCGAACTCTGATTTTTTCATTGATCTCAAATAACCAAAGAATGAAAACGACTACAAAGTTCGAAAGCATCTGCAAAATATCAAAGAATTAGTGAAAATTGTTTGAACAAAAACAAATTGAATGTGAAACATTGGTTCAGTTCTACAAAAAGATAAATCATTCATAGGCATCAGTTGTCCCTATCGAAATTATCATCATACGGCATAGAACTATTCATTTTAAACTTTTACGTACTTTAAGACTTCGTTAAGTTTGGTCGTTCATAATAGCCAATGGGCTTTCCATATAGACAACGGGCTTTCCATATAGCCATGGGATGTTAATAACTAAAATGATTCCAAGTCGTCATCTTATGGCATAGAACTTTTTATTAAAAATGTTCAGGTACTTACTGGGTCGTGCTATTTTATCCGAAATAGTTATTCCAATAAGTTGATCGCTATGATTTTTACATTCATCTTTACAAGCCAATGCATTAAAGCAATTGCAAAACATCTGCAAAATATTCATGAGTTAGTAAAAAATGTGTGATTAAAGCCAAATCGAATTTTTAAAGACATCACTTGATTAAATTTTACTAACCTGAGATTTTCATTTCCATCCAACCTTATTTTGAGTGATATGTATTAATGTATACCTAAAATTTGAAAAAAAAAAAACACGTGTTCATATTTTATTGTTATAGTAACTTGTACAAAAGTTAAAAGTTGCTAGCTAGCACAGTTAAAAAGATGCGCTGAGCATACTCTCAGAACACTCAGATTATTAACTGTAAAACTATTATTTATATACTATTCCAAATTACCTTAAGCTGTTAAGTTTTATAGCACAACTAAATTGAAACATTTTGCGCACACGTGTTGCAGAACCTTCTGTTGCTTCTTCTTTATTTTTGGCATTCCAAACGAGCGACTACAATGTGTACACACAGCCCAAAGGAAAAAATGTACTTTTAGGGCATTTTTGACACTTTTTGTACTTTATTGAAGCTATCTACATACAAGTATCTCTGTTTATATAAATAGATATTGCAAATAGGGCTGCAGTTGATATAACTTCTCATTTACATATATTGTTCAAGTCCACATTGACTAACACATTTAATTGCTTAAAATACATACATGGCAGTCCAGGGCGACGCCAAAGCCGCTTATGTTAACTCTTAAGAGCACTATATAATGTTAAGGCGCACAAAGTCGCTGTATAATCTCTATATAATGGTTACTCAACGCACTCCTCATTTTGTGGCTGTTCCTCAGCTACTGCTGTTGTTTCCTGGTCCTGCTGCTGCTGTAGTTTCAAACGTTTTTTGGCCTGTATGTCGGCTAACGTTTGCTCAATCGAACGCATATCCTTTTTATTTTTACTGGGCACAAATCCATAACTTTGGTTTGTTTCCGTTTTACGTGCTGCTTGCAAGGCCGCTGATTCCCCAATCAAATGTGCATACTTAGCTTTGTAATTGCTTGTGGGCTTAACCTCTGCTGTATTATCGAGGCTTGCGGCCGCTTCTGCATCAGCTGTGGCTGCGTTGTGCTCCTGTGTGAGTCGTTCTTTTCGCCGCTCGGAATATTCTTTGGCTATTTCCTCATTCCAGCCGTCGCCATTGCGTCGTGCTGTCACTTCATCCTCGCCAGGTGCGTTCTCTTTTTTATAGACCACAGAGTAGCGGTCCACATCCTCACGTCCAAAACTCATGGCTATAAAGCCGCCATTTTCGGCTATTTCGTGTATCACGGAACGATGAACTTTATCCAGTGGCTGGAACTCTATGTGACTGCGATCATCCTTGGCAAAACGACTCATACGCTCCTCACAATATTTTCGAAATCTGAGTAGCTCTTCTTTCTGTTTGGTCTGCATGCGCTCCATCATTTCACGCTGCTTCTTGATGAGTGTTTTCTGCTGTTCATTATTTGCTGGTGGCGCATCCATCGAGTTAAGTATGGAATCAAGTAAATCCATTTTTTATGTAAAAATATGTATGCTTTACTAAAACAGTGATTAATTGGTGCTGCTTTCCTTTTCGCTTTTCACTTGGCCACAATAGAAAAATTGCTTATTGCTCTAATGACAAGTTAAATGTAGTAGTATCTTTATAAAATTAACGCAGTCTATTAGCTGCATTATTTTCTAGTGATTATTCAATTTAGTAAAGCCTTCATTTTTTCTATTTATTTAAAAAAAAGTACTATGTTGGTGCCGGTGCTTGTGCACCAAAAATATTTAAATAATGTCAACTTAAGCAAAATTGCATAATTTGGTATTCAACAGCTGTTTGAATTTTAGTGCGTAGGGTTGGCAGCCCCAACATATGATTAGTGTGTACATATGATTTTTAGCCCGCATTATTACAAAAACAGTTTGAATAAGTTTCGACGCATTAAAGTAAACAAAAACAGCCGTTTGACAAGAGTAAAACAACGTGTTAGGATATCTATCTAAAGTCTACATGGACGGACAACGACGCACGCTTATCCATTGGTTTCGCAAGGGGCTACGCGTGCATGACAATCCCGCGCTGGCCCAAGTCTTTGCTGCCGCTACTGCAGCGCCTGAGAAGTATTATGTGCGGCCTATATTCATACTGGATCCGGGCATTTTGGACTGGATGCAAGTAGGCGCCAATCGCTGGCGCTTTCTGCAGCAAACGCTTGCCGATTTACATCAGCAGCTACTGCAGCTAAATTCGCGTTTGTATGTAGTGCGCGGCAAGCCAATTGAAGTTTTTCCACAATTGTTTGAACGCTGGAACGCAGAATTATTGACATATGAATCGGACATAGAGCCCTTTTCTATAAAAAGAGATGCTGCTGTGCAGCAACTGGCAAAGATAGCCAATGTTCGTATAGACACGCATTGTTCGCATACAATATTTAATCCGGAATTGGTTATTGCAAAAAACTTTGGCAAAGCGCCTATAACTTACCAAAAGTTTTTAAGCATTGTGGAGCAGCTAAAAGTACCCAAGGTCGTGAAGTTGCCTGAAAAGTTACCTTTAACCACTCAGCCGCCTGCAGATAAGCTGGAGCAAGATAATGCTGTTGCCTACGATTGTCCCACATTGGAACAGTTGGTCAAAAAGCCCGAAGAGCTGGGCATTAACAAATTTCCTGGTGGTATGTGTGTTGTGACAGCAACGTTTCATAATGCTATATGTATAAAAACAATTTCAGGTGAAACCGAGGCTTTGCGTCGTCTGGATGACTCTTTAGCAGACGAACTATGGGTTGCACGCTTTGAAAAGCCAAACACTGCACCGAATTCCTTAGAACCCAGCACCACGGTGCTTAGTCCTTATCTCAAATTTGGCTGCTTAAGTTCGCGTTTGCTGCACCAGCGCCTTAGCGAGATTTTAAAGCGTCAACCCAAGCACTCTAAGCCGCCAGTTTCGCTTATGGGACAGCTAATGTGGCGTGAGTTTTACTATACCGTAGCCGCTGCTGATCCCAACTTTGATCGCATGTTAGGCAATGCCTATAGTCTGCAAATACCATGGCAAGAAAAACCCGATCATTTGGAGGCCTGGGCACATGGACGCACAGGCTATCCTTTTATAGATGCCATAATGCGCCAGCTGCGACAAGAAGGTTGGATACATCACTTGGCGCGACATGCAGTGGCCTGCTTTCTGACACGCGGTGATCTTTGGATTAGCTGGGAGGAGGGTCAGCGTGTTTTTGAGCAGCTTTTACTAGACCAAGATTGGGCGCTCAATGCTGGCAATTGGATGTGGCTTTCAGCCTCTGCATTCTTTCATCAATACTTTAGAGTTTACAGCCCCGTTGCATTTGGTAAGAAAACGGATCCAACTGGCGCTTATATAAGAAAATATGTGCCAGAACTGGCTAAATATCCAGCTGGCTGTATCTATGAGCCTTGGAAGGCCACGTTAAGCGCACAGCGCGAATACGGCTGTGTGTTAGGTGTGGATTATCCACATCGCATAGTCAATCATGAAATTGTGCACAAAGAGAACATCAAACGCATGAGCGCTGCCTATAAAGTAAATCGTGAGGTGCGCACAGGCAAAATGGAGGAAAGCTTTGAGGAGCTGCCGTCCACATCGGGCAAACGGAAGGCACGCACCGCAGGCAATGCAGCCAAAAAAAGACGTTAGTGATTAGCGCGCATAAAATGTGGTAAGATAAGATACATTTTACCCATATGTCTACCCCAAATGGGGGTAAATAATGCTTTTATGCCATTAAATTGTTTGTTATGCCTGGTGAAAGTTTTGTATTTATTTTTTTTTTACCCCATTAAAGTCCATTATGCTTAAATCCCTTAAGCAGTCCTGCTGACTTTGGCCTTGGCTTGTCGATAACGTTTATTATTAACTGCCCAAGAACGGATTATTTTGTTGCATAAATCAAACGGTCTGCGCGCCAGCTGCTTGAACGAGAACTTGAACAGACAACGAGGTTGGCGCACATTATATCAGGCTGTTTAGCATATTCTCTAAGCAAGGATATCATTTGTACATTAAAGCGCTTATTTGGCAATAAGATTAGTTTTTTGTTTATGGTCATAAGCAAGCGTAGGCTATATTGGCATACTCTTGCGTCGATCATGAAAGATTGGTTTTACATAAACCTTATACTTTTAACAAACCTTGACGTAGATGTAAACTTTTTTTTTGCAACATATTCTACTCAAATTTCTGTACCCTCTACCCTGCAAATTTCAGATGCAGATTGTCGTTTCATGCCAATATCTTGTCCCGTTTCCCCTGTAGGAAAACTTCAAGGCCCACCACCACACTAAATAAAACAAAAACGTTGAAATTGTTTCGTAACATGCCAATAATCCTGCACAATTTTGTTAAATTTTTTTAAAAAAGTGGTGCAGTGTATCCCACTGTTGAGTCGTGACAATGGCTAATTAAAATTTTTCAATTTACAAGTCGGACACACAAGACGGTAGCATACTCAAGTTCTTGAAAATTAGGAACAAAATTTACTTGGTTTGTCTTGAAATTAGTATAAAGGGCTTTACGCGAGTTGGCTTGCGAAGTACACAGACCTAGGGGGCTCCGCCAGTATATATAGTCGAGTTTTTCAGTGAGTAACCGTACTCAGGGGACGTGCTATGTTAATGCCTTACATTTTGATGGTACAGGGTATCACAAAGTCGAAAACACCCGACGTTCGCAATACTTTTTAAAATTCATTTTAAGTCATTTTTCGTACATTGGAACAAATAGATCGAAAATTAAACACATTTTTGTTTTTAAACTTTAAATGACAATTTTTATTTTGCACAAGCCGTCGAAATATTTAATATGTTTTAGCAATATTAAATTTGAATACCTATATTAATTTTTTCTTAATTTTCTTGCTTTTATTATACTAACCTTAAATTATGTAAAAAGCTAAATTTTCAGTTAGTGTGCAAAATTCTTTTTTTGGTTTAGTTTTATACCAATTGCATGAAATTTGCCAAAAAATTTATTTCCTGGAGCCATGACTTTTTTAGGCGACTTAAAGTCTTGAGATCTTGAGGACCTACCTCAACTTTTTTTTTCATTAACCAGCTAGACCCTTCCCGGTCACTTTTACTATTACTAGTAGACACCATTTTATACTCTATAAAGAATTTGTACATGGTTGAGTACCAAAGGATTTTTTTTTTAAGCTTTTCATGGAGTATAAAATAAAACTCGTTATGAGTGCTTTTCCACTGACGGCGCTTGCAATTTTATACTTGAATCTTTTCAAGCTCGAGTGTCTTCCAACTGTCACGTTTCGCTTGCAACTTCCCACAACTCGTATTTGTCTCTAGCCTTTATTTAAATTTTTATCACTATTAGAGTTATCATCAAAACGTTTTTTCCGCCCAGCTTTGATGTGCTGCCTGTGGTTTTTGAAGCTTAACGACAGTTTTATGTATATTTTTTTTTTTAAGTGCTGAAAAAACTGAAAATCCTGTATATGCTTAATGCTCGACTTACTAGTTGCTCCACGTGCAAGTTTTAATTTTTGCCGTTTCATTTTGGCCATGACATGGCATAAATAAGTTGGTAAAACATTTTTGGCACGTGCGTTTAAACTAATCAAACTTGTGTTTATTTTGTAGTGACTCGGAAACTGATCAACTTTGGGCAAGTCAAATTGTTTAGCATTTAATTTTTTTTTGCTACATAAATTTATAATAGAGCATGAAAATTCACTGCATTTAAATTCTTAATTTCGCACAATTCTGGTCGGTTTGCACACCAACCCTCCACACCTGCCTCTTTTGGATAATTTTTTATTATTAAATAAAATACATTAAGGTTAAACAGTACAACAAAGCAATTATTCAATTATTAGCTTGCGCCACCTAGCGACAACAAGTTGCTTGAGCAATCTAGCGACCACACTAAATATAGAGAAATTTATTTGAGACTTGTTTGGTTTATTTTTAGAGGCAAGCTCTTAAAATTTTTTTTTAAGTTTCTGCTTGCAGGCTCAAATGATTAATTTTTTATGACTGTTCTCGACTTCGATTTTGATTCCAACTGTTCGATGTAACAATACAGTTTATCGTTATAAAGGGTGTTTTTTTTAGAGTTACACAAGTTTTAATCATAATAAAACAAAGAAATATATTTTTTATATCAATGAAACGGGCTTTATTGAATAGAAAATTGTATGACATTAATGTTTAAATATGATTTCGGCCATGTGGCCGACAAGGGTGGTGCGTAAAGGCGCAATCTGGAACACCAATTTTTACAAACTTTCCGCAGCATTTGCGGCCGTATTTCGCCAATAACTCTTCGAATGTTGATTTGCAGGTGTTCTATTGTCTCTGGTTAATCGACGTAGACAAGTGAGAGTAATTTTCTGTGGATGTAATGGTGTTTCGATGGATTATCCTCACTCCAAACGCGACGATTCTGCTTATTTACGTATCTATTCAACCAAAAATGGGCTTCATCGGAGAACAAAATTTTGAATTTCGAATAAGTTTGACGAACGGAACCATTATTTTAAAAAATTAGAACAATTTGCAAGCGTTGCTCTGGTGTTAGTTTATCCATGAAATGTTAAGCCAAACTCAACAAAAAGCAGCTAACAGCTGTTCAATGGGTTGTCAGATAAAGCAGTGTTGCCAACTCAAAGTTGTGAACCTCTAAGAAAAAACACGCTGTAGTTACCATTGCATAGATTTTCTTAATTCTATTATATATATTTAAAAAAAAATATACTTTTAGAAAAACAGCAGTTTTCGATTTGCCAGGGGGGGGGGAAAATAGACAAATTTTTCTTAAATATAAAACACCAAGTTTCTTTATCCCTTTCAAAAAATTATCAGATTTGGTCCCAAAAAAATTTTTTTTTACAAAATGAAGCTACAAATTTCATCAATAGATACTTTTTAAGAAATAGAGCGTCTTAAACGTCACAAGGATCTGGGGAGTTCTAAAAACGTCTTCTTAAACGCGTATTTGGAACCTGTTTTCATCCGCATTTCAAGCATGGCTATTGATCTAAAAATAAATAAAAAAAAAAAAAAACAAATTTTTTTTTCGAACGTCCACATTTTAGTTAATTCAGGCATAGAGAATTTCATTAACTTCAATAAACAAAAAACATTTTTCATTTCGATTAACTACAAGAGGCTGGAGAATTTATTGCGCGGCGATATTTTGCGGGCAGAGGTAGACTAGAACCGCCATTTTGAATTTCGCCGAGAAAAAAATTTCCAATTATTGTACAATAAAAATAGCATTTAACAATCAAAACGACTAAGTTTCTTTTTGATCCCTTTCAAAATAAAAAATAAAGTAAGATTACTTCTTAGTGAGCGTTTACTGTACCTTTATGTAGAGCAA
Source organism: Chymomyza costata (assembly GCA_018150985.1). Classification (NCBI taxonomy): domain Eukaryota; kingdom Metazoa; phylum Arthropoda; class Insecta; order Diptera; family Drosophilidae; genus Chymomyza; species Chymomyza costata. Next base: position 15,193 of record JAECWU010000776.1, on the reverse strand, counting down.
GTGTATGTTTATGTGGCATAACCACTTGTGGCATCTTTCAATTGCTTTCCAGTGAACTATAAAATTGCTTTGCATCATACTACAACCTAAAACGTGCATTCTACAAATTTAAAACTTAATTGGAGTTAAAAAAAACAGGCACTGTCTCACCTTTGTCCTCTCATGGACTTTGGCGCTTGTTGACTCACTTTTTTTTATTCATCGCTCGTCCATTTTGTGACCAGCTACAAGAACAACAATACACTGCTTTTATGCAAAATGAAAGAAAAAAAAATATGGCTGGTTGGAAAAAAGAGAGCGCCGTTCAAAAGTTAAAGTGTTGCCATTTTTTATGTTTTTGTGCTGTGACTGTTTGTTTTTGTTTGTAAGTTGTTGTGCCATACAAAAGCTCGAGGGTGTGAGTATCCATGTAAGAGAGACACTTTTGCACTGAGAGAAAAAATCGAGAACATTGCGTTTGAATAGAGCAAATTTTTTAGTATGCGTGGGAAACGTGACTGAGTTTGGTTTTAAAATAAAGTTTTGTAAAAAATAAATAACATATAGGCGTATTTTCTAAACAAATAAAGTATTTAGAACACACTTGTTCATTGATTGAGGTACAAGAACAACAAAACAAACTAGTAAAACAAGTTTTTTTTGAAACTCTCCAAATATATTTTATAATGAGCGCTGAAGAAGGATTAAAATTATAAAAACAAATTAAATTAACATTAAGGGTCCACATTATAGCACCTAGTCTCACTGGAGACTAGCTGCTAATTTTGTTTTATTAATTTTACATAATTTACTAATTGTTGTTAGGACAGATTGTAAACAAAATTGAAATGAAAAAAAAAGGTAAATTAAAGAGTGTACAACTAAAATAATTAACGTTCTTCATGAAGTCTTATTAAATACAATTGGCTTGCAGTAGTAATCCGAAATTAGTTTTCCGTGCCGGGAAACACTATTTCTCTATGTTTCTCTCAGTGTATTCATGAAAAGCACAAACTAACATATGGAACGCTTGTGCGGCGCGTGTGATAAAAAAAAGTAAGAGTAAAAATGATTCGAGTGCTTGTTAGACGGCAGCACTGCGTGAAAAAAATGGCTGCTGAACCCGTTTTGGCGCTAATTGGATGCTAAAGGTGTTCTGGTACACACACATATGTATACGTATATCCAAAGGGAAGTGACAAAACATCATTACCAGGATGACGTGAAGCTGATGCTACTAAGTCCTAGCTGACTGTTACTTGTGCTTATGCGGCTCAATAATTACATTTTTGCGCTCTTTTTCGACTTTTTCGTATTTTGCTGTTCGCTTTTTTTGTTGCATAGTTTTAGGCTGATGTGATTAAAGTTGGCATAATGATGCCTCATTAAATTAAATGGCAACATTTTGCTACTATGCATTTATGTGTCTGTGTGTGTGTGTGGTAAGTGTCGATGTGCGTAATTTGTCAGTCAGAGCGATCCTCTAGGAAACTATGCTAGCTCGGAATTAGTTTCTAGCTAACTGGTCTGTAACTAGTATACTTTCTAAGCTGCGTTTGGGATCTTTAGTCGAAACTAGTTTGAGACTAGTAGCATTGTGAATAGTTTCGTACTAGTTCGTTGTGTGCTCTATAAGGGACTACATGGTGTGTACCATAACTTGGAGTGCTTAAGAAATTTCGGGTCCGGTGTTAAGTGCTTACAGGCCTATGTACAAAAGCATGATTTCGGGGCTTAACCCTTATCCCCCCTCTCGACAGGAAAGAAAATTAAGTCATATACGACTGTTCGTGTTTTGTTGTCTCGGTTTTGCCTTTAATTGGTTTGAAACTAGTAGCATTGTGAATAGTTTCATACTAGTTGGTTTTGTGATCTTATAAAGGACCTTATGGTATTTACCCTAATTAGTAGCGCCTAGAAGATTTTCGGGCCTGACTATACAGATTAGAGTGAGTATTTAAGGCCTTATTGCTCTGGCTTTTAAACTACTTTTGTTTCCTAGAATTAATTCTAAGTTACAATATTAAATAAATAAACAAATTTTAGGAATCAGGGTATAATAGGTTGTAATTGTACATAATTTTAGCTTTTCTTTTAAATATAGAAATAAATAAATGTAATCAAATTATTAGTAGGCTCACAAGCGTCTTGACAATTTGTCTTAATAACAATAAAAATTTTTTTTAAACCTGTCTGCAACTGCTTACTTTCGAAGTAGTTAAAGCTGGCACTAGTCTTTAGGAAAGCTACAGCGAAAAACACTAAACTTGGTTGATTTATAGGAGTCGATTTTGCATGCCCAAACTGACCAACCCCATATGCTACCCACAATGCTAAATTTTCGCTTTGATTTGGTTTATTGTATTGTCTGCTTCTTGCTGTTGTTCTAGCCTGGCCAATGCATGCGAAATTGCTTTGGCAGCATCTCAAAATAACAATGGTTGGACTTAGGAACATTGTTCAACAAAGATTTGAAATTGCACACATTGAACTTTTGTTAAGTGATGAAACACTTGAAGCGCAAATTGTAAGCATTAACCCACGCACACATATACAGTCACCAATACTAGCGATTATGTGTGTACATATGCAGCTTATGGTTCAAGCCAGGCCAAGTAGTTGGAGTAGCTGAAGAAAACAATACAAAAATATCCATAAATAGCATATAAATAGCCATATACTTGAGAGAGCACACACGCCAATCTAATACTCAAACACGAACACATATGCACAGTACACCAACGCTAGCACAGTGGTACAAATTAGATTTTTTTGTGCAGCAAATGTAAAATTTAATGTTTTTTTTATTGTCTGCTTTGCATTAGTTGTAGACTTAAATCAGTGCTTGGAAATACTTTTCTTGACTAATTACATATTCGGATTATTTAGTAAAATCTTACTATAAGAAATTAGCATCCATTCTATAAAAAAAGACAACTGTTTTATTTCACTTCATATTCTTTTGTGTTAAGATTTTTCTCACCTTAGCAGTTAGTTTTTCTCATAATTTCAATGCACTCCTGTTATTAAATTTTTCGATTTACAGGCAATAAATACTTACCGAAAATATAGTTTTTAAAAGGAAGTTCTTAATGGGGTAACACCAGTGTGGAGCCTAGTTTTTTAAGTTAATTTTTCAATATTTTTTTCAAAGAGATTTTATTTTATATTTAAAATCCAAAAGAGGTGATGATATTTTGAGCTACAAAAATTAATTTTTCCAAAGTAATAAAAAACAAAATGGCACCATTAGAGAGCTACGAGTATATGACTAAAATTCGGAGAGGCTTCCACAGCTGCAGCATTTTGACGTTTCCATTGATCTAAAACAAAGAATTGTTTTTCTTTTAAAAAATATCAGTTTTGAAAAAAGGCATAAGTTTGAAAAAAATGTTTCGTTAAAAAAATCATGAAAAATGATTAAATAAATGTTAAATAAAAAGTTTTTATTATTTTGACAAAATCCTACGTGGTTCACTAGAAAATAATGGTATAAAGATTGTGTCAAAATTTCAAATCGATCGGATAAAAATTGACAGAGTTATTCGTGAAGCCATTCTAAAAAAAGTGGTTTCGAGAAAAACGCGCTTAAGGCTTTTAAGCTGCGGCGGGGTGCCATGCGCCCGACGCTTGTAAGTGGAAAAATAATTTTTTAAAAATCACTTCGGGACATAATTTCTAACATAATTATCTATCAATTTAGTTTAAAAAAAATCGATTTTCTGAAGATTCTACGAATTTTCTCTATAAAGAACCAATGCGCTGCTTCCGTTCGACCCTAGTACCATTTTGCATATATTTTTTATAGAATACTAATCTTTTTTGTACATAATTTTCTAGTAAATAAAATATTCAATGAAATTAAATTGAAAAAAAAAAAAATAAAAAAAGGTGTGTTTTTTTTTCTTGACGGGGGTCCCCCGACTGCAGCCTAGTTACTAAAATGAAATTCTTTGCTTGAATATATGTAGTATTTATACACAAGAAGTTTGTTATTACACTTAAAAGTTAAGAATTATTTTTGGAATATTTTTTTTTAAATGGCAGAAACGAACATTTTTCGTCAACACATAAACAGGCTTCTTTTTTGTTAAAACTTTATTTTGCGATTCTTTCAACTATTTAGGCATATCTCTTACCCGCGATAATAGCATAGTTTTGAACGATCGTCTAAAAAATAGCCAAGGCAATAATGCGTCTGTTATGCCAAAATATTTGCAAAATTGTAATTGATAGTTAAATCACATCCACTGTATTCAACAAACCTGTACTTTTCTGATTTTCAAAGCTTTATACGGCTTATTTCGAATGAAAGCATCAAATATGTACTTGCTCTTAAAAAGAAATTTATAAATTCATAAATTTTGAGCTAACTGATATGCATTTACATAAAGCATAATTTTGACCACTGTGGCACGTGTAGCAATTGCAAACAAAAATTGGCTAATTGAGTTTATGTGTATATGTTTGTGTATATCTGTGCATGTGTATGAGCGTGTGTGTATTAGTGGCTACCAAAAAACAATTTGTTGCCAAATTATCTGCTAAATTAAGCAATTTCAATTCACCAAACGCGCCAAGAGGCAAAAAATCTGTCGATTAAACTAAACAGTCGTCAACGTTTTTGTTATTGTTTGGTAAATACCAAAGCCCATTGCTCTGCTACGATTATATACTACTCGTAATATATATATAGCTCTAATGCACATGGTTTTGTTTGTATGTAGTTGTGTGTATAGTATTGCTTTTGTTGTATGTACAATATGGTGAAAAGGTAAGCTTAAGAAATTGGTTGCTAAGTAGCATATAATGTTGGTAGAAATTGACTTGGATTTATCCCTCTGGGACTTGGCATTTTTTGTAGTTATCGTATTTGCTTTGTATCTGTTAGATACTAACTTATTTCTAGCATAATGTTCATATGTTATAAAATGCAACAAAGCAACTGCAACTCCATACTTGAAGTATTGTAGGTGCACCTGTGTGTCTGTGTGTGCGATAGTATCTGAGTGTGTTCAATTGTGTCTGTGTGTGTGTGATTGTATGTATCTGATTGAATGCCCAATGCGCACGTGCAATTTGATAAATGTTGCTTTTATTGTGATTATTTTCTTCTCGATTTTGTAATGCGCTTTTGTGTCTCAAATTGACTGCTATGAAGGTATGTGGTATATCTTGTTGTTGTGCCTGGGTTGTTACAGTGTTGGCCCAGTGTTTGTGTAATCCTTGACAGCTAAGCAATTTGTAACTTTGCTCAAGGTTGTTTTCGAAATTAACTTTAGCTTTTAAAAAATATGTGCGCTTACCTTTTACAAAAAATGTTCTGCATTTTTAATGAAAATTTCATGAACGTAATAGAATTAAAATGATTTGAGGTTAGATATTACAAACATTTTTTATTGCATTGTGTAACAATTTTAGAACAAGGATTTGGGATCGGGATGATGCCAGTTATGGGTGATGCAGCTAAGTGACCACACTTATCCCAGGCCTATCTATGTATCTATGCATCTATGGATCTGTGTATCTGTAAATATATATATAAAAGTATATCTATGTATCTTTATATCTATGCATATGTATCTATGTATCTATTAGAGCTGGAGAAAACATCGATGATCGAAGTTTAAAATCTCTATATATCGATGTTGGCCCACAGAGATGTTTCTCCAGCGCTACTTAACACCCATTTGATGAGAGCAGAAGTGCTGGAGAAACATCTCTGTTGGCCAACATCGATATATGTATAGGGATTTTAAACTCCGATCATCGATGTATTCTCCAGCACTAGTATCTATGTTTTTATGTATGTATGTATCTATGTATCTCTGTATCTATGTATGTATGTATCTATGTATCTATGTATCTATGTATCTATGTATCTATGTATCTATGTATCTATGTATCTATGTATCTATGTATCTATGTATCTATGTATCTATGTATCTATGTATCTATGTATCTATGTATCTATGTATCTATGTATCTATGTATCTATGTATCTATGTATCTATGTATCTATGTATCTATGTATCTATGTATCTATGTATCTATGTATCTATGTATCTATGTATCTATGTATCTATGTATCTATGTATCTATGTATCTATGTATCTATGTATCTATGTATCTATGTATCTATGTATCTATGTATCTATGTATCTATGTATCTATGTATCTATGTATCTATGTATCTATGTATCTATGTATCTATGTATCTATGTATCTATGTATCTATGTATCTATGTATCTATGTATCTATGTATCTATGTATCTATGTATCTATGTATCTATGTATCTATGTATCTATGTATCTATGTATCTATGTATCTATGTATCTATGTATCTATGTATCTATGTATCTATGTATCTATGTATCTATGTATCTATGTATCTATGTATCTATGTATCTATATATTTATGTATCAATGTATCAATGTATCAATGTATCTATGTATCTATATATTTATGTATCAATGTATCTATGTTTCTATGTATGTATCTATGCATCTATGTATCTGTGCATCTATGTATCTATGTATCTATATATCTACGTATGTATCTATGCATCTATGTAGCTTTTCTGTTATTCCGATAAAGATACAAAATTTTTGATCAGAGCTTTAGATTTGCTGTGTCAATAAAAATCAAAATTTTTTATTAAATTTTCTTTGTGCTGCTGCTCAACTTTTGCAATAGTTTGTAAAGCCCAAGTTAAATTGCTTTTTAAAAGTTCATTAGGTAACGTCTTGCACATAAGGTTTGATACAAAAGAAACCTTGTCTAATAAAAATATGCGCTCCTAGCAGTTTTGGTTTTTAGATTAAAAGCGTGCCTTAAAAATAGTTTTTAAAGCACAAAATAGTTTGAATAGTGAAAAGGCTTTTATTTTCTTGTTTTCATTTTTGCTAGGGGCAAAACTTTGCTGACCATTAGGTTTATCATGTCAGTTGCACAAGCACAAATGTATATATTTGCTAGTATAGACAAGCTGTAACAATACATACATACAAGTATGCGTTTTATATATTGTAGTAGATATAAGTGTTTTCTCTTTTGAATATTTTCACATATTTTTATATACAGTTTTATTTTTTTCTTAGTTATTTTATATGATTTATCATCATCGTGCATATAAATCAATTTCATATCTACAAGCCAAAGCAAATAAGATTTATTATGATCCGAATCGTGTAGTCAGTCGTGTTGTTGTTGTAATATGTATAGTTTTTGTAGTTGTTATTTCTGTTAGCTTTTATTGCTGCTGCAATCTTGCAAGCTTGATTATTTGGACAGTTTCAGAATATCCATATTAAACAATTAGTTATATGCGTTTTTTATACCCTTCAGCCATAGGATCAAGCGTATTAAATGTTTGTGCAATGTATGAAACTGGAATTCGAAGTAGAATGAGTAGATCTCCGAGACAATATCAGCCAAACACACAAGATTTAATCTGCAGAAGCCCAAGAAAGTATGCTACAATTTTTTATTGCAAAATCTAGAAAATGCCGCTGCTTTGTTAAACCCAGTTACTAACCCATAACTGTTATTTTCCAGATTTGAAGATTATTTAAAATCGAATTTCTGTTTTTTTGTAAATGCTAGCTTTAAGCAAATCTGCACTTTATTGGCAATAAAGCAAACCTTTGAAATTGAATTAAATCTGAATATTGGGCAAAGTTTTTTGATTGAGAAATGAGTTTTATAATCAAAAATACAGGGTCAGCAATCTTGAGGTTTTTTTTTCAATAAGGTTTTTTTTTGATAAATCACTCGTGAGTACTGTCAAGCTGTCATGTGTTTTTTATTCAGTTTTAATTGCAATTTCATCATGGAAAGACTTACGACCGTACAACGTTTACAAATCATACAATTATATTACGAAAATTCGTGGACTGTAAAGAATGTTTTTCGCGCGCTTAGGGCTTTTTTGGAACCAATTCGGTGAACAATTAATTTCACGCTCCGGACCTGTGAATTGGCCACCAAGACTTTTTCCTTTGGGCTACGTGAAGTCTAAAGTGTTTGTGGATAAGCCAGCCGTGTTATCTGATTATGCTCGAACGCGTCATCGAAAATTGGAACCCGCGCATGGACGAGCTGGTTCTTTCTATTGATAATAAAGATTTTCCGATTCATTTGAAATTTTTGTGTTTTTTTGCATTTTAAAAAAAAAAACCCTCAAGATTGATGACCTTTTACATATATTTTTATGAGTCGCAATTTTCACATTTTTGATTGCCAATTCAGCCGGATTAGCTGGAGATATGGAAATGAGTATTTCTTTTTTATTTTCAGAACTAAACTATTTGATTCTGATTCAGCGTAACGACCAACCTCATATACATGGGTTACTACTGCAAGACACAAGCAAGAACAATTTTCCTGACATAACCTTAATTTTGTTATGGCTTAGACACAAGCAAGAACAATTTTCCTAACATAACCTTAATTTTGTTATGGCTTAGAGTAAGTATTATTTGTCAAAAGATTTATTTCTTCATGCCTTACTTAGATTTTTTGTAGGATCGATATAGTTCAAACGGGGTCCAATTTATTAAAAATTAATTCCTGATCATAAGGCAAAATATGTTACTAATGGCTTTAAATTAGCATAAATGTGTCATGTAGCCTTAAATGTGCGCTGCTCAACAAATTTCTTTGATATTAATATTATTTTGAAAAAAAAAATGGCTGCAGGGTATTAGACTGTGAGGTGGCACACCGACTGATTACAATTTTTTCAATTATGTAAGTTTCAATTTATATTTAAATCTTCTTTTTTTGGAATATATTTTTAAAATATGTCAAGCATGAGCGGTATTTAACTTGCTAGTTATTTCACTTTAAATCAATTTAGTATTTTATTGGTGTGTATTTGATGTATTTATGTGTAGAATAAAAATATCAATTGAGCTGCTCAACTAAGCGGCTTAAATTGCTGGAAATTGAAATTCTATTGTTTTTCTATTGAAATTGTAGCTTTTTGCATTTAACGCAGTAGGAGCAAATCAATAAAAAACAAAAACAACACATAAATGCATTGTGGAAACAAAGTCTTTACTGTGAGTCCTTTGGGCATAAAGATACTTTCATATAAGCGGCAACTTATCGACGCTAGTACAGGTCGCTATATCGGGTGTTTTTTTTTTTGCTGTTTGGTTTTTGGAACGCGCGCACGCTTAATACTTCTTTCACTTAGTCATGGGAAAAATTTGGTAATAAAAAAGTTTAAAAATCCTGGCATTTTACTACAAAAATGCAACAACATGAAAAAACCGATTTTTAGAGTTGAAAAAGTTTTTAACCTCGCTGAAAGCTAATTCGAGGTAAAAAAAAAACAAACACTCAGCACGTCATGGCTCAAAATACACCCAATCCTGTTTTAACACGGTTTTGAAATAACACGGACTAGAATGAATTTTTTTACACGATTAAAAAAAGCAATTTGATTGAAATTTTAAAGAAAAATATTTTTTTTGACATAATCTTTTAGAAATTTAGTTAGGGAATTCCCCTTTCTAATTTATTTTTATAGCAGCTTAAGGATTTACTTTATAAATAATACATAAATATACGCGGTTTTTTTTCTGGAATGTAGCTACCGTCGAAAAAACGGAATTAAGTGTAGTTCGTTTTTTGGGTTTTTTTGAGGTTATGTCAGAACAATGCCGTGGTGGTAGTTTTTTGGACCCTGGTTCTACCTCTTGAATTAAGTGAATCTACACGTGCATGGTGCGATAAAAACCTTTTGACTATTTTTTCTATGAGTACGCTTGAATTTACAAAAAATAATAGTAGAATCTACTATGTTTTGTTGTGTTTGCATAAGCTCTTTTTTTTTTTTAATTCCTTGATATTATGTATACTAATACACGATATCGCTCCTAGTCGGAGCATAGGGCAGATATTCTGTAATGCTCCATCTCCATGCAGACTTGAGCAAGCTTTGAGGCTTCAGAGAGAGAGCGTACGTTCCAAGTTCCAATTCGAGTGCTATGTTTGAAGCTGAAAGTCGTCATCGTGGAAGGGTCGTTATATCCGAGGCCTGTTTCTGTTTCTTGAGTGGAGTCATTTTTACGGTCGGGTCACTAGCCCAACGCAACCTACTAAATATTAGCAGGGAGTAACTGGAAATAGTGTGTCCAGTCACACTTAGCTGCCTTCTCACATTGGTTCACTTAATGGTGGTTACCAAAAAGCTATCCAGGGGATACCGTGCAAAAGCTGGAGGTTGTTAGCTGCTTGAGCTATTCAACAAAGGAATCGCCTGTGGCCATACCCAAGTGTATGGCAATCAGAAAGCTTTCCGCATACGCACCTCTGTGAATAGCCCCATTCCCCCTTAATCATAAGCTCTTACTTGGATTTATTGATTCTACCAAGCTTCTTAGTCAAGTTCCTTTTATGATACCTATTAGATTAATTCTGACTTTTCGCTTTTTAGATATGAAATTTTGCACATGTTCGATTTTCTGCGGCTTTTATGTTTGAAGAACAATCATTTTGAAAACTTCCTTTCATTTAGTGTTCTTTAGTAGATAGAAACTTTTTATTTTAAGTTATCTAAAATTAATTCTTCGCTCATCCTTGAATTGATTCTGAAATGTATGTGGGTGTCAGTTACTCATATTCGTCTATTGGCTCTTAGTACAGTAAACCAAGCCTCAAAAAAGCCGTTTATTGGAAAAAATTACTTAATGGATGAAACTTTCATGGATCGTTAGGGACCTTGAAAACTTAGAGTCATAATCGATATTGTTGCATATAAAATTATCTATCAAACAAGACTTGAATCAAGGTTGTAGGTTAATTGGTTCAAGCACAATGCCCGTTTAAAGTTGAAAGTTGGAAATAATGTTTGGTGTTTTTTCGAATAATTTGCAAATATGATTCGAATGATATCATGCCTGAACTTTCAGTACCAGCCATGAATCTACGCATTCATTTGTCACTGAAATTAACACATACATGTCCTAGGCTTTCAGGCCTGAACTTTAGCCGTAACAATCAACTTTGAAAAGTCATGCCTGAAATCAGGGGTGAATTATTTTGAAAATCGGACGTGAATTCCGTGCTGATTTGTTTTTAAAAGTCAGGTCTGAAATCACAAGTGAGTAATTAATACACTGGGAACAAATATTCTTTATACATTTTTAACAAATTTATTATAAATTTTAATTTAATACTATAAACTACAATGGATTTGGTGCAGCCTTAAAATTGCGATTTTTTGCAACTTCATTGCATTACGCAGCTGTGATTCTACTGGGCCAGAGTCCGCTGTAACTCGCATTGATTCTAAAATAGAAATTTTTTGATATACATATTACAATACCGGTATTTTTTGACCTACCTATAAAATTGTTTAAATCCTTTCAAGGCAACCTTTTTTTTCTACGCCGACACTGTTGGCGCCCATGATTGATACCTTATTGACTCTTTTTTTCGTCAGAAAACGTCAGAAATAGCTACGCACACAAACGCAAACACCAATACTAATGAAAGTCAAGTATCAAAATTCAATTGACTTATCTTATTTCTTTTTGGTTATTCTTTTTGTTGCTTAAATTGTCTGTCAAAAGAAAGAGATAGAACGAGAAATTTTATATTTGTCCTTGTTTCTCTTACAAAGCCATGAGCATTCGTATCCTTTTCATGCCTGAATTCGGGTCTGAATTTTTCGGGCCTGAACGACCGAACTGCAGGGTACTGTGTTTCTTGCTCTCATACAGAAAAAATTATTAATTCATATTTTAAAAAAATCAAATGCTTTATAAAAACTCACCCTCTATAACCGGCAGCGAAATATTTGTGGAAATAACTTGGCGCCATTATTGAAGGTCTTGGCATTGTCTGACACCCAATCACACCTATACACACTTACACAGTGGCGCACTCAAACGGCTTTTATGTGCTTTAACGGTTTGCCGCGTATAATTGCTCCCATAAGACAGTTTTCCACACACGCACACACACACATATCGTAATTTGTGCATTTTATCAGGCTTAAACGATGTGAATTTTCACATTTTCCAAGTTTTTCTCAACTATTTTTCAAGTTGTCAGCAAGTTTTCAAAGTTGCTTTATGGTTTTTGTGGTTTGCACATATATACATATACCTACATATGTATAATCCAGGTATTTATGTATGTTGCTGGTTAACATCTGGCTAGTTTTTTGCAATTCTCAGGCACAGCTTAGCTAAAAGTTTAGATTTCACATGAATTTTCGCTACTTTGTGAACCTTTTTCAATATAAGTCAAAGCCAAAAATCAATTGTGTGCGCTAAGCCACTGAATTATGCATTTTCAGCTTAGAAAACCTCAAAAAGCAAAGAGCTCTATGCTCATAGGAATATCCTGCCTAGTTTGGTTGGGCTGCAAAACCTTAGGTATTTTTTGTCTACTGCTATTTGTGCAAATCAATAATTTAGTGACCTTCTCTGGTTGACAATGCAGCATTAACTTTATTTTTTGTGTTAGCTTTTTCTATTGTATTTCAAGTGGTTCTTGGCCAAAAAGTAAAAGTTTATGGCAACAGGCCAATCGGGGCAGACAAAGCGCAAAGCAGGACAAATCTTTGCAGTCTATTTAAAATTAATACTGTGGAATGCCTTTAATGGATGTGTGCCAAGTGCTTAGAAGTTGGCTTAGGAAATTGCGCAAGTTGGTCAAGTAAACTTTACTAGTTGCAAAAGTACGTTTAGAAGACGAACTACGACAGAAAGTTCTTGTATTATTATGTTTGGTATCGTAAATATCAACAATGTGGGAACTCAAAGATAAGCTTTAAGTGGCTTTACGCTTGGACAATTTTATTGGAGTCATTGTAAAAGCAAATTCCCAGCGCCTTAGGCATATAAAAGTTGTAGTATTAGGAAAAAGTTTATATGAAGTTTTATTCTATACAAGTGGGAAACGGCAGATATTGTACTGATCAAGTGTTGTCTTCTAAAAATGTCAAAGCATATGTGGTTTTCAGATAAAAGGCCAATTCAGAGCAAATTCGAAAAATTTCCTATTTTGAATTTTCTTAGAAATTAAAAATTCTCCATTTTATTTTTAAAATTTTTAGATTTAAAAACTATGCAAGTTTTGCTTTTAGCCGTTTATATAGAACTAAAAAATCCCCAAGCTAATCTAATTATGGACAACGGGAGGTACCGCTCTCTGCATAAAAATATTCCACATGGGAGCTGGAGTCGAATTATCCAAAACTATGAAAAGTTTTTCTTTAAAGGCCCATACGCAGCATGCAAAAATTCCGCACGAAATGTCAAAACTTTATATGAAAAAAATATCACAAAAAAGGGAATTTTTTTTTTTATGAAGTTTTGACATTTCGTGCGGAATTTTTGCATGCTGCATATGGGCCTTAATACTCAAACAGAGCACATGTTACAGGTTGTAAATTGATTAGAAAAAAAATATTCCTCTTACAAACTTTGAGACGCCCTTTGTACTACTTGGGGTTGGAATTCTTTCTTATTCCTCAAGCAACAAATTAACCCCATACCCGAGGTAGTTTAGTAGTTATCACACAAACACCAATTGCTGGAAGTTTTTAAAACCCAAATTCAGATTCAGCGATGCCAAAAACATATAATATACGTCCCCGGCCAACCGGTCACGAAAAAAAGTGTGATTTTTTGAGGTTAGAATAGAACCATGACCCGTTGGGCCAACTCTGAATGCAGGTTTCGATTCAGCGCCTCGAACAAAAACCTCGGCTCCAAATACGACACTTTTTTTTGCAAGACTGTGCCAACTTTTTAACATCTTGCTTGGTACAACGAAAGATCACCATGGGAAAGCAACTGGACTTTTTTTCTAGGCATAAAAATTTACCCTTGAAATTTAACTCAAATATTTATTCACTTTAATTCAAAATTGCGGCGTATCATAGTGTGCATATACTAAAAAAAAACGTAAAATTGTCTACATATATATTTTCAAAACTTAATTTATTTTTAACCATGTTTCGGAAATTGTGCACATTGCGCAAAATGCGCCTAACTTCCCAAACAGTCTGGAAGCGTTTAGCAGCGCAGAAAGCCTGTGACTTGTCGCCAACTTTGGAGATCTCCACCAATGCTACTGATGTGTCTTCAGATAATGCGAATGTAAAACGCAGCCTTAGCACCAAGCCTTTAACGCTACCGAATGTACATCCCGATCTTCAGAATATGGTAGCTGAGCAAGAAACGCCCAATTTGGAGTCTGTTGTTAACGATGATACAGCAAACAGCGTACAGGAAAATGATAACACCAAAGACACCCAATCTCGTGCTATTCTGGATATGAATGGTCAACCTGTTGTACCTCTGGATATCAATGGTTTTGCTTTCGATGATGACGAAAGTCCCAGTTTTAAAAAAATCTCAGAGCAGCATATTGATATTGGTGATGATGCGGACATGTTGACCGATTCTAAATTCACAGTGCCAGAGGAACGTGAGGGCGTTTATAAGCAAAAGGGTATAAAGGTGATTATTCCCAAGAGCATGCAGACTTATAAAGGCACATATCGTTTTCGCCAGAACACGGAAGATATGACAACTGACACAGATGATATGCGTATTTGCAAATATAAGTTCAAGTAACTGTTTTGATAAGCGTTTTCTATGTTTTTCCACAATTGGAAAAATACTCAATACTCGCATATTTTTGCAACAAAGAGATGTACAATTAAAAAAATTGTTGTTTAATGTATGGTATAAAAACCTTTACCTTTATTGGATTTAAAAAAAAAAGTTGTTTAATATGTTTATAGTTTCATAATAGTGCTTACGATTGAAGGCCTAGACGCAGTTCGCAAAATTTCGCGCGGAATGACAAAACTTTATATATAAAAAAAAATCCCAAATGGAATATCCCAAATGGGTTTTTTTTTTATATGAAGTTTTGTCATTCCGCGCGAAATTTTTCGAGCTGCGTATACCCCTTTACTTGGAAATAGCATCCCATTCTACATATGTGCAAAAATTTGAAAAATGTTGCCCTAGACCAAGTGTAAAGAAAGGTGATGTTTTTAATAACCTGTACTCAAGCTTAAAAATTGGAAAACGATTGTTCGGAGACGGCCCAAAATTATCTAAAAAGGAGCCCACTAGAGAAGTCGATAGGCTTGTCCCTCCATATGATCGTCCATATGAAAAAATTAAAGATCTAGGCAACAATGGAGAGGTTTTAAAGTGTACATCAGATA